>OY720443.1:105473133-105989760 GCA_963082915.1 Dolichopus griseipennis | reverse complement strand
TGATGATATACAAACTAGTTTTTTTGTAGAAATATGAACATTTAATTTAGAGTCAAAATATTTACTATTAAATCCAATATTGACAAGTAAGTTTGAAAATTGGTTTTAAAATAAATTGCAAAAGTGATAAATCTTTTCTAGATTTTGACTCGACTCAGCAACCATTCGCTATTGGGTTCAAATTAATGGCTTAATCAATAATTAATAATTATATATCTTTCATAAATACATTAATATAACAATATAAACAAAAAATTTAATTGAATAATATAACTCACAGATATAGAATACCATATAACTTAATATTTTGTATTTGAGTGTATAAAGAAAATAGAATTGTATCTATTGAAAATCTAAGACGTTTCTACATGTTATAAGGCCTAGTGCTATATCATGTTTAAATTGTATGTGGACCATAATGAATCATTTTTAATAATAAAAAAAATATGTGATCTGTTCCAACATGTACCTATGGTATAGACACAGGTTTTTAACCTAATAGTCGAACAGTTATCACTTAAAAAAAAGTATTATAATTTCAACTTCAGCCTAAAACTATTAGTAACAGTTTTTTACATTTTTTTTTTTTAATTAAATAATTCTAAAAATGTGCACATCACTGTTTTTATTATGGCTTATAATAATTTGTTTATTAGTGTTCTTTATCGTTTTATCTTATTAATTAACTAATATATTATCATTATAACAGAAAAGGTGTTGTTCCTTTGTTATTTAATTAAAATAAATTATTTTGAATTTTTCGATGTTTAATATTAATTTAAAAATTGGAAAAAAAGATGTAGGTGGCAGTTATGTTCTTATTCAATAAATTGAACTATTGAGTTTTGACCAATTTTTTTAGACTAATTTATGAAAAATTTTGCACACGTCGATTTTAGTACAAAAAAATGTGTTTGGGTGTTGACAGATTTTATTTTTCATTATATTGGTTTTTTTTTTGTGTTGCCAGCTGTATTAGAAGATTAATTGATGATTAGTGGCTTGTTTTTTTTTTTTTTTTTTCTTAATTATAATTTATTTTATTTTTAAGTACTTTCACTAATTTTTTTTTTTTTTGTAAATAAAATTAAAATAATTTTTTTTGTTGATTATTTTTTGTC
Source organism: Dolichopus griseipennis (assembly GCA_963082915.1). NCBI lineage: Eukaryota > Metazoa > Arthropoda > Insecta > Diptera > Dolichopodidae > Dolichopus > Dolichopus griseipennis. The sequence goes on along the minus strand of OY720443.1, from coordinate 105,988,639 downwards.
TATTTTTATTTGGTTTATTTTGGTTTAAATTTTGTACTAATGTACGGAATAAAATTTATAGAACAAGTTTTTAAGATATAGAGAACTTGTTTGAATAAAATATCAAATTGTTGCAATTTAACATTAATTTTAAATGTTGTTATACATAAATTGAAAATATCTAGACATTTGTTTTTTTGTTATTTTAGAACTACTCTTTATTATAATTTAGAATATTTAATTAATATTTTATAAATTTCTAATAAAATAAATAAAATTTATTTATATATTTTTGAATAAGAATAATTATTATTTTATTAATGTTTATTTTTGTGTTTTTTTTTTTGATTTTATACCGACAGAAAAAAACAATTTTTTAGATTAATTAAAAGATAATGTCAAATAATTTAATGTTGAAATTAAAATGGATGGTTTAATTGAATTTTTATGCAAAATTTCGTTGAAAGTAGTATTCAAGTATATATACAGACAATACAACATTCATTTATATTTATTTAGTTAAATGATATTGGGTTTTTGAATGTTTATCATGGCCTCGGAATTCACAATGTGGGGTATTTTCATATATATTTTTTTTTCAACGGTTTATTCTTCCGTTTTATTTGAAGATTTAAGAGTAATCACGTTAAAGAAGTCACTATTTTTTATATTATTTATAAATAATATATAATACCATTTTTTTTTTGATAAAATATTTAAATTTATAATAAATTTAATTATAATTTATTTTAATACACTGTTTTATTAGAAAAAAACTATGCATAGTACCGTTTATAGTTCTAAAAAAAAAATGGATAATTTGATATATAAAATGATGAATTATGTACTTTTGTTCCTTATTATAGTGTAGGTATTAAAATTCATATAAATTGTTTTGCAACTATAAAATCCACATATATATACAAATCCCTCAAATTATAATAAATGTTGTTGTTTATTATGGGAAATTGTATGTGCAATTCTAACACGCAGGCCTTGCAGCCAGTTGTGGATTCCACTTTCAATACTTTCACTCAATTTATAATTATTATTTATTTTTGTTTATTTTAATTTATATTTGGACACCAAGGGGATTTATAAAGAAAAATTATTTTTTCAATATTTTATGATGACCAGTACGGTAATCGAACCCACACTTCATAGGTTAGTAGCTTAACCACTAACACGCCGAGGCCCCTATTTATAATAAATAAGTGAATATATTTAAATGCGGTAGTTTAGTGCTGGAATTCAATAAAATATTGAATAAAGTATAATATTTATTCTAATTTTTATATTATTTATATATACACTAGGAAAACCCCTGTGTAATTGTACAAAGAGTCATTGTAAAGTCGTTGAGTTTAATTGTTTTTAAATACATTAATTTTGCATTTTGTTGCCCTTTTCCTCACCACCTAACGGTAGGACAACAGGTACGGGTTTTTCAAAGAAGTTTCCTCTGTAAGTCTACTCTTTTATGTTATTTAAAAAGCCTAATATAAAAGTGTCACAAAAAACTTCCTTATAACCTAAATTTTTCGTTACCGTTGCTTCTGATGTTTGTTCATGTTGGGTCAAAATTGCAGTATTGGCCATGAACAAAGAAGGATTTTGAACGAAAAAGGCATAATAATAAATTGTTCACATCAGTACCCAGCAATTATGTGTGGGTGATATTAGAACTTTCATTCAAAATAAATGTTTTAAATACAAACTGAAAAAAATATGTACATGACACATATTAATCTAAATATTCAAAAACAATCAAAGTAGGCTTTTATTTTCGGTTAAAAAATAAAAAAAATAATTATTTTTTTATTAATAATTAAAATAGTTTTTAATTTCTTTTTTTTTTGGTTTTCTTCTTTTTTAATCATCAATCATCATAATAAAAATTGTTAAAAAAAAACGAATTATGATGGTGTCAATCGAATAATGAAATATGAATGAATAAATGTAGATGAGAATAAAATTTCCTTAAAAATTTCCTTAAAAAGTCTTAAAATTCCCTTTCTGTGTAATTATTTATTATATAGATTTCTTTTTTTCTCAAATCTGAAGTATTTTTTTTTTCAAACCATTTGTTCAAAAATTTTATAAGTTTCCGATAAGTTTTCTCATTTCAAGTATATTTGTCAGAACAAGATTCTTGTATTTTTTGTTTTATTTTTTTTGAAGTTTTATTGATTTTTATCCTTTAACTGTCAAAAATTCAAGAGACGATATTTATTAATTCACAATAGTTGTTCTCATAAATTAAAAACAAAAAATTTAATTTTAATAATTTATTGTACCTGTATTTATTAGTAACAAATTATTGATTTATTATATTATTAATGAAAATTTTATAAAATATCTACTAATTATTGAATAATATTTCTATATGTCACAAAAAACAACCAAATGAAAAATTTCACATTAACACTAATGATTATGATTTTTAAAAATTTTGCAATATTCAAGTTTTTTTACATTTGGTTTTATTTTTTAGAATTTTGAAAAATTGAGTGAAGACTTTTGAAGGTTTTAAAAGGTTTGTTTTAACGCACAAAAAAAAAAAGGTTTTTAAACTTGTGTTTACAAAAATAGACAAGTTTTAAAGTAGAATTTTTTTTAGTAACAAAAATATAAAAAAAGTTGCTTTTAAATCGAATTAACTTCTATTTAGAAAACCAGACTTGTCTTACCTTGCCTTATTTTATCTTCTATTTATTTATTTTATTTTTTTTTTTTGATTTAATATCGGAATAGAATTTTATCAAGATTAAAACCATTTTTCATTAATAACTATAGTAAATTAAATTTAAAATAGTCCGGACATTGTTACAAATTAAAAAAAAACAAAGTTAATCGCTTCCCAGATATGTATCACGCTTATTTCTTATCTTTTTTTTTTATCAGTTCCATCCATTATTTGAGCTTTTTAATATGCTTAAATTTTTTTAATCTGATGATAACAACATCATTTACCGTAAATATATTGTAGTTTTACTTTGAATTGGATTTAAAATAAATTTGGAATTAAAATTATAAAAGAAAACTCAAAAAACGAATAACACGTTTCATTTCAATTATATAGATCAATCAAAATCAAAAAATATGGGAATAATTCGTTTAATAAATTTTTTGATATTGAAATACAAGGACCAAATGTTGCAGGGAACTATTCTGAAGATTTTTTAGTTGTTATAAGAAGAGGTTAAAACTAATAATTTCTGGAAGACCCGAAAAACCCATGACTTTGGTTAGTTGTTGTTTTTTTTTTTCAAAGAATCAATTATACTTGGTTTGCCACCTAATTCTATTAATAAATTTCGTTTTTAGTTGTTTTTGTATTTTAAAACAAGTTAATTTATTTTTATAATATTTATTCAAAATTTTTTTGCATAAATCTTATAAAGAACTTGTTTGGCGTTTATTCGACAATCACCGCGTGTTTAAATTAAAATTTTTTTTTAGAAATGAAAAACGGATGATGTTAAAACATTTTCTTAAACGTAATAATATCGCATTTATTAATATTATATCATAATTAATATATTCAAATATTTTACTATTTTATTTTAATACGATTGTAGAAGAAAAAATTAACTCTGAGAATATATACAAGAGATTGTGTAGAAAGAAAACCGGTTAACTGACAATTTATCAAACTTCGATTAAACATAATTTAAATATACATGTTATGTTAAAAATATTGTGTTAAATTAAAATGGCCCTCTACTTTTGCCCAAATTTTGCTTTACCCAAATAAAAATTTTAAAAATTTTTTATTATTAGTCATTATAATTTATACTTATTTAGAATTAATAAATTCTAATAATTAAAATCTCCATTGTGAGGTTAAATTATTAATACAGAATTATCTAATAAAAAATCGATATAAAATCTAATTAATTTGAAAAAAATAGTTTTAGGACTGATTTAATAATATATTAGAAATTTTTTAAGTGGTTTACCTTTAAAATAATAACATATGTAGGTAATTTTTAGAAAAATCTTAAATAAAAATAAAAAAAAAAAATTATTAGATACTTTTTACTTAATTAAAAAGTGAATAGGTGACATTTTATTTGATTTAAAACTAAAATTATACATTTTTCAATTTTAAATTCTAAATATTTAATATAAGAACATGTTTAAAAAAAAACTGGAACTCTAAAATGTTACTGATACTATTTTTGATTCTTATTTGTAGAACATTTTATTAGATAAAAACATTTCAATTCCGAATTTTGGAAATTTATGACATGAGGTATGAAAATATTTTAAAAAATTATTTATTGATATATTTGAATTCTGAACTTGAAATATAACAAATGTCAATAAATTAGATATGTTCTTATCACACCTCCTGGATTATGTGAAGAAAATCAAATGAATAATTTATAAATGTTGTAGAATGTCTTTTACAACTTTTTGGATTTATTTTAGTTGTTTTTTGCAAACAGTTTTTTGCCGCTATGTGCATTCTGTAAAACAACAGCGTTTTGGAAAGTTTTAAACCTCCTCAGGATCTTAAACGCTTATTGGTGAAATTTTAATTTACTTAAGCGTGAAAAAAATATTGACTTTAACGTGATCGCAACGTATTTTTAATAAAGTAAACATGTTTACCAATGACATAAAAATCACGCACGCTGCTACACTTAGTGTCGAATGCATTAAATTAAAGTTGAAATCAAATCAGAGTTTAATTCCTTTTTACTCAAATTAATACAAGTAAAATTATTAAACCAAATGTTCCTTTACTTAAAAAAGTGAAATTTGAGTTCATGTTTAGATTTAAAAGCACGCACCCTAGTTCGAATTGAAAGTAAAGTTGAATTATTTTATATTTTCATTTGTCATAAGTGACAATGACAGTATACGTTAGTATTTTATAATATATATACATACAATAATAAATATCACTTAATCTTTAGAACGACTTCATGGTATAGATGAACCTTTCTCAAAATGGAAAGGCCAAAAGCCCCAAGAAACTTGGGAAGTTATTCAAAAATCTAAATAGAAGCACATATGACTTCTAACGCGTCACGATTTTTGTAGTTTACTTGATTAACTAGTTTAATAAATTTGGTTCATATTTTAAAGAGTAATTTAATATATCTAATAAATCAATATATATCTTAATAATTGCTTTAAAACTTTTTTACCATCTAAACTTCAAATCTGTCATATTGGGATGCAGGGTACACTATCCAAATCATTTCAAATCTTTGTATACGATCATAATTATATTTAACCTTAATTATAATTATAACATTTTACAAAACATTTTAAAGCAACAGTTTTAAGTAGTTTTGCTTATTTTTATATTTCAAATCCCGCGACAAATAATTATAACCTTAAAATTACATTAAGTGTCTTTTAAAACTTTTTGTTTTTGTCATGCATCCATTTAATGTGTATAAGATTCATTCAATTTATGTTTGAAGATTAATTATGCGTTCAAAAATCGAGCAGCAATCAAAAAATAACGATCGTGCAAATAAAACATATTAAAATACAAAAATTTGGAATAAAAAACTTAATTTATTTAAATCACCATCAAAAACTATTAATTTTTTATCACTTTCGATGATTTTATGGTTAAAATGTGCGTTTTTTTTGTTATAATGTGTTTTGTTTAAAAAAACAATTTAGATGTTTGAAAAAACATTTTTTGGTATTTAAAAACATATAAGGAAAAAAGTTTGCTAGTTATATTCAATGATTTGATTTAAAAAGAAACTTATATGTATTTAATTTTGATTTATTAGTTTGTAATGCATTTAAGAAATCTGTTTGGAGTTAAAAATTCATGAACATGTGCACTACCGTTTTTGGATACAGTGACTTGAAATACAAACGTAATTGTAGAAGATAGTTTGAAATTTCTAATAAGAACTAGGAAGATTATAGTTACCCTTGTCAACTTCTAGATACCCGTGCATACCAACTATGATGTATAAATAAATAATTATTTTTAATTACAAAGAGAATAAATAAAAAAAAAGAGAAAATAATTAAAAACGAGGAAGATTATAGTTGCCCTTGTCAACTTTTAGATACCCGTGCATACCCACTATGACTATGGTGTATAAAATAAACCGTAATTTACTTCCCTTATACATTTAACTCATTACCCCATAATTTTGACGTAAAAAAAAAAAAAAAAAATTAACAAAAAAAAAAAAAATCACAAAACAAAAAACAAAATTTTCATTCATTGTCCCATAACTTTAGCTTAAAAAAAAAAAAAAGAAAATTAACAAAAAAAAAATAATCACAAAAAAAATAAACAAAATTTTCATTCATTGTCCCATAACTTTAGCTTAAAAAAAAAAAAAAAAATAAAAAAAAAAGAAAAAAACAAAAAAAAAAAAATTGGCCCACCCTAAAAGTCCGAAGGTCCGAGTGATGTCCAACTTTGCCAAGTAACTTGCCCTATTATTTATCTGCCCAATTTTAATTTTAACCTTGTAGCTTCATTAGATTCAAAATTATTGAATCGAAAACTTTGTATGGCAGCCCCCCGAAAATGGGGCCCTAAAATTTTGAAACTTCATATAAGTGCTCGATTCATTATATAACTAACCGGGTGTAATTTTCAGCCTCGTAGTATAATTAGTTTTCAAGAAATTCATATTGGTGCAAAGAAGTTGTATGGCAGCCCCCCGAAAATGGGGCCCTAACATTTTGAAACTTCATATAAGTGCCGGAGTCATTATAAAACTAACCGTGTGTAATTTTCATCCCCGTAGTATAAATAGTTTTGAAGAAATTCATATTGGTGCAAAAAAGTTGTATGGCAGCTCCCCGAAAATGGGACCCTAACATTTTGAAACTTCATATAAGTGCTCGATTCATTATATAACTAACCGTGTGTAATTTTCAGCCTCGTAGTATAATTAGTTTTGAAGAAATTCATATTGGTGCAAAGAAGTTGTATGGCAGCCCCCCGAAAATGGGGCCCTAACATTTTGAAACTTCATATAAGTGCCGGAGTCATTATAAAACTAACCGTGTGTAATTTTCATTCTCGTAGTATAATTACTTTTGAAGAAATTCATATTGTTGCAAAAAAGTTGTATGGCAGCTCCCCGAAGACTTGGTCCGATTTTAACCAAAAACAATAGGGAACCTAGAAATTGTCTAAAAATCACTTTGTGTGAATTTCAAGACTCTAGCCCTTTTAGTTTTTGAGTTATCGTGCTGACACACGGACGGACGGACGGACGGACGGACGGACGGACAGACACACATAGCTAGATCGACTAATTTTTCGATTCTGAGCCGATACGTACCCTTGACACTATATCTAGCTCGTCTAGATCGATGCGTTACAAACGGAGGAGCAAATCTAATATACCCGATGTCATATATGTATGCACGGGTATAAAAAGATGTCATCCGATCCGACCTTTGATTACAAGTCCGACGTTCTAGCCACTACACCATTAAGCGATTAATAATTTGCATTTTGTTTGTTTTTCTATTTAGTTTCAATTTAGTTCTGAGTTTTGAAGATATTCATATAAGTTCAAAAAATTTTGTATGGCAGCTACCAGAAACCTTTGTCCGATTTTAACCAAAAGCAATAGAGAAACTACCAATTGCCTAAAAATTACTTCGTGTAATTTCAAAACTCTAGCTCCTTTAGTTTTTGGGTAATCGTGCTGAATGATGGACGGAGGGACGGACACACATAGCTAGATCGATTTATTTGTCGATGCTGATTCGATGCGTGCCTTTAACACTATATCTAGTTCATCTAGATCGGTGCGTTACAACGAGAGAAATAATTCTAATATACCTGTAGCCTTATTTGCATGCAAGGGTATAAAAATTCAAAAACGCTATGAGAATAGAATTTATTGACTAAAGTACGTTATTTTCCGGGTTTGGTACATTATCTTTTGTTGATGCTAGATTTCGTATTCAATACTACAATCAAAAGATGCTATGTTAATTCGGCAACCCTGCTTTTGAATGCAACTCTAAAATCATCAGGAGGGTACAACCTGATATGAATTCTGTAAAAAGCGAATAACCCTAACTGAAAAATGTTTCCTTGTAAAAGTTGTTAACTGTCCAAGTTTCGAATTGTCTAGTTGTAAAAGTTGTAAATTTACATGTCTTATTCAAATATATATACTTATTCTGCAAAAGATGAATAACTATATTCAACTGAATCCAACCCTAAAATCCTCCTTAACTAAGGAAGAGTGTATTTTCCTAAAAATTAAAAATGGTTATCGGCTGCATTATCGTACTTACGTCTTCAGCATATCGTAACACAAGATTTAAAATATATTTTCTATGGTATCCCATTGTTCTTTGAATAAAACCTTTAAACTTCAAATTTACCATTTAATATCGCATTCAGTTAAAGGTAAACAGTTTTAACAAATAATTTTAAAAACTTCATTACATATATTTCTCAATAATATGTTCTCTAAACTTACATAACCCATGCAATTCAACTGTCGGCAACATTGAAAAGTAATCATTACCAAATTAGGAAATTGACCACCGATAAAATAGCACATGATATTGCTCACAGCATCATCTATCACTATCAATTCATTACAAATCACCTTTTTGCAATTATAATCTGTTTTAGTCTAACAGCACAGCGCCATCAGCAATTAAATCAATCATAATAAATTTGTAATGATTATAAATATTAAATGATTACTTTTTATGTGTAAATTTGGTGTGGTGTGTATCTTGACCTGCAATATACAGGAGTTAAATTTATAACAAAATAATTTTAATAATGTTTTCATTAATTTGGTCAAAGTCAAATGCGACGCATTGTTCAAATCAATTTGGACGTATATTAAAAAAATAAATAAATAAATGATAAATACCATGTCCATGTATTCGAACTTTTTTTTTAAATTTTTTTTAAATAATATTTTTTTAATTAATTGTTAATATTTTTTTTTTTATTTGTTTCAAATACGTTTTTTTTTTTTTATTTTGGAATAATTAACTTGTATAGATAATTAGCTGCATATATCTGATTGATAGTGTTAATAGCAAATCAAAATACTATGATGGACCGGATCGAGCCTATAAATTTGGTTATTCAATAGAAGGAAATCAGCATAGACAAGAAACAAAAGGTAAAAAAAAAAAATGATGAATGATAAGATTTTTTTTAATATTGCAGATTTAGTTTAAGGTTAAACATGGATTCAGATTTAGAAATGCTTTATTAAAATGTCCTCAAATTTAGGTCAAACAGTTTTTTTTTTTAATTACTTTTAAACATGCCATGTTTCACTACTTTTTAAATGGAGAAACAAACAATCACCGGGAATTTCAAATATGTAGCCATATATTTTTTAACTATATTGTAATTATAAACTTCTGTTGAAATTTTTTGACTATTTTTAGACCTTAAATTAATAATAACTACTATTAAGAATATTTGACGTTTTATAAATGAAGTATTGTGGGTGTTTTGTTTTGGGTTGAACCTTGGTTTAAATCAAAGATATAAATAAATATTATTAAAAGTCTTAATTAAAATTACTTGATAAAATATATATATACATATATATATATATTTAATTTGGGGACCTTTCACAATTTTATTTTGTTGAATAATTGCACAAAAATAATTTTGCAATCAATTAAAACTTCTTGTCTCAAAATATACAGTTAAAAGTAATTATCTGATTACTTTACAAAATTAAACTAGACATGTGATGACACTGAACCTAAAACAATATCCATGTTTATATCTAATTATACTTTTGCAAACTTTAAAAATTAATAAATAATTTTTAATTTTTTTTTCTAAACATAAAATAAAAGACGAGAATGGAATTATTATGGGCGAATTTGGTTTCATAACAGCTGATGGTGTTTATCATGTAACAGGATATGGAACAGATGAAAATGGAAATTTTAAAATTTTATATATGAAAAATATTAAAATTGGATTACGTGAGCTATTTTAAAACTATTAAACTTTGTTTTCAGATTATTATATGAAATAACAATAAAAAAATAAAAAAATTTTTCTAACAGCCGGTGAACCAGGACAACAACCCGCACCAAAGAATATAGGTGGATCAGTACCGCAACAATCAGCACCTGTCGCACCAAAAAGTGCACCAGCACCAGTTCAAAAACAATCAGTACCAGAAATAAAAACACCAATAGCATCCGATACACCATCATGTGGTTCATGTATTATTCCTGTAATTGAAAAAGAAGTAAATAAAGCCGTCAAACAAACAGTTTCATCTGGCGCAAATGCTGTTGCACAAGCTCCAAGAATACCATCCGGTGGAAGTTTAGGAGGTGGTTTAGCAGCTGTAGGAGGACCAGGAGCTGGACCAGGAAGAACAGTTGGTGGAGGAGTGCCGGGTGCTTCACCATCAGGAAGTGGAGCAGGAAGAACACCAGGAGGATCAGGAGGTTTAGCTCAAAAATCACCTGCGCAATCTTTAGGTAAAGTATTATAATATATATTTAAAAATTAAATTAAAATAAGATTTAAAATAGCTGGAGGTGCTGCTGGTGATAGATCAGCAATTGGTGCACAAGGAAGACAAGGAAAAGCTTTAGGATTAGGATTCCCCGGATCATCTGATCCTACATCATTATCAGGTGGTAATGCTCAACAACCAAATATAGATATAAGAACTTTATCTAGTCAAAATGGTGGATCTCCATCTTCACCATCATCATTATCTAATGCTGGAGCGCAATCAAGAGTTGGTGCATCATTATCATCGGGAGCAGGTTCACCATCAGCAGTATCACAATCAAATAGAGGTAATAATCAAAATACTTTTGCATCAGATCCAAGTAGTTTGACAGGTGGTAGTGGTAGACCAAGTGGAAGCAGTAGTAGCAATCAAGGCGGTAATAGTGGTTCACCATCAAAAACACCATTAGATTTATCACAAATGCAAAATATTATAAATGGTATTTTATATAAATTTAATTATACTGTTGGTTATCATGGACATCATGAGGAAGGTGATCATATTGGTAATAAGGATGGCGGTTATTATTCAATTGGACGTGATGGGTTACATCGCAGTGTTGATTATACAGCAAATGAAAATGGTTTCCAACCTCATATTAAATTGAGGCCTGTTAATGATCCAAATGAAATACCAAAACCAGAAACAGAAAAGGAAGCTGGTCTTAAAGGATATGAATTTAAATGGTTTAATTTAGGTGATGCAAATCATAACAGTAAAAGGCAATAACTTTAAAGATTCATTGACGACACAGAATAGTCCTAGAAAATAATAAAAAAAAAAAGAAACAAATTAGTAGTGTAAATTTAAAAAAAAGAAAATGCATTAGAAATGAAAAAGATTATGATGATGATGACGCTTGAGAATAATTATTCCTTAAATCAATTTCATAAATACCTTTCGTCCTCGCTCGCTCTCTTTCAAACTCAACCTTTCGTCTTTTTTTCATTTATTTTTTTTTTTTTAATTATTATTTTTATATGATAATTAATTAATGTATAGTTAGTTAAACATTAATAGTTTTTTTTTTTTTTTAATTTTGTTAATTATTAATTTTATATAAGACAAATATTTAAATAATAAGCTGCCATTAATTGTAAATATATATGTGTATGTAAATATTTAATACCTAATGTAAAATATATATGTATATTTTTTTATGTAAAAAAAAAAAAATAATATTAAAAATAAAAACGACGTTTCGACTTTTTTAAATACATTTTTTTTATTCTCTTAATTTTTTTAATTAAGTGGTTTTTTTTTTTAAATTTTTATTTAATTTTTTTTTTGTTGGTTTTTTTTTTTTTTATTTTTCTATATTCACACCTACAATTTTAATTTTATAATATTTATTTTATTTATTCTTTTTTTAATAATTTAATGGTAAAATGTCACTTTATTTGAATAATTTCACTTAAATTTGTTATATGCATTTAATTTGATTTAAGAATTTTACGATACATTAATTTTTGACATTTAACAAACTGTTCAAATGTCATTTACATTCTATTCTATATATTTTTAATTTTGATATTTTATTTTATTTAATATTATTTTAAATGTTAATTTAATTTATTAAAATCTTATTTTTTACAATTTTTTTTTTTTTTTGTTTTTCTTTTGATAATTTTTACATTAAATATTTTAAAAATTTATTTTTTTTTAATTAAATTCCTTTTTTTATACAATATGTTTTCAATAATTTTTAATTTAATATTTAATTTCTTTGTGTGTTTTAACATAAATTAACTTTGTTTTATCGTAAATCGTAATATAAAACAAATATGGATTTATGTAAGTATTAATTTTATTTTTATTTTTTTTTTTGATTTGATTTTTGATATTTTGTAATTTACTATTGTTTTAAATTAATTTTATAACTTAATTGTATATAGAAGATATAATAAATTGTGTATTATATAATATTTTTTTTTTCATATTTACAAAAACTATCACAGTCTTCCACATATATGTTTAACAAAAAATTTTGCATATTTTTAAATCTGAATTTTGGGTGCAATACTTAAAAATGGTATCTAAAGTGATTAATTTTGTAGAGAAGTTTCCACATCAAAGTAAAAGTTCATCCAGGATAATGGAAGAAACTGGAGAAAATTTTGAAATTCAAGTGTACATACTAAGAATTCTGGAATTTATTATTCATAATCAATACTCTTACGATAAAAATTAATGGAATGGAAAGGAATGGTACCTTTACAATAAATATTCATGATTTACGATATTGATGATCATAAATAAGAACCATGGCCATATATGAATGATATAATTACCATTTCAACCAGTTCAATCTTTCATTAAAATCGAAGCATTATTTTCTTAGTATTATGTTGCTTGTTTTTGGAAAAATACGATATTAAACAAAATAAAAAATTTTAAATTAATTTTTAACATTCATGAATGATGTTTTTAACTTTTTTTCAAAAAATCATTTATACAAAATTCAGATATTAAATATATACATAAAAATTTGACGGAAAAACTATATACTATAAGTACAATATTAATATTTAATATTTATATATTTTTTTAAGTTTTATTTATATTTATTAAAAATACTTTACCATTTTATACGAATTAAATTTTAATTTAAATTATTTAATTTTAATCAATTTATAATAATTAAAAAATAAACTAAAGAATAATAAAAGAAGTTATGTAGCTTAAGGGAATGCTAATTAAATAATACATTACATCATGTTTATTTTGTGGTGTTTACTTTACGATATTAAAATAAATTTCTTTGTAAAAACAATTTTACGATAACATTTTAATTAAATTTTTTCTTAATGAAAAGTGTTTAATTTACGATAATAAAATCAATTTCTTTCTAAAAACAATTTTACGATAATACATTTTTTCTTAAGGAAAAATCTTGCAAAGTAGTCCAAAGTATTATTTTAAATGCCTTGTTGTTAACTTAAAAGAAAGAAAGTTAGAAAGGTTTTCAGAGTTGGATACAAAATCAGGAATGCTGCTTTTTCCAGAGTATTTATATTTGCCTTTTACTAAATATGTATATGTATATTTAAATGCAAGTTTTTTTTGACCTAACCTGAATAAGGTTTCAAAATTCAGAATTTTGATATTTTCAAGATTTTTTTTTCAAGATTTTAAATCATTCGGGATTTTTTTATTTCGGTATTTTTTAATTAAATTGATGACAAAAAGGAACAACAAAAAGAATGCCAGATGGTTACAAAAAACAAAACTATTTAAGAATGACAATTAAAATCCGTTAACGTAATATCGTAAAAAAATTATCATAAAATATTTATTTATTTTTTATTGAAGTGTCTTTAATATTAATAAAACATGAATTTTTATTGAATTTAATCGGTTTTTTGTATATATATAATTAAAAAAAAAAACAAGATTAAAATTAACTGTTAATTAAGGTGTATAATATATATATATATATATATATATATATATGTACGTATGTTAAACAAATATTTCTAATTTTAATCAAGAACTAAAAATATACCGACATCAAATATTGGCCACAATAATAATAATAATAATAGAAAAAAAGTTTCGAAATTTATTAATATAGTTACGCAATATTCTGAAATTTTGTAGTTGTTTTTGTTTTTTTTTTTTTGTTTTTCTGAATTTTTCTAATATTTATAAGAAAATTATGTTAATAAAATTAAAAATTAATGGTTTGATGATAACTCTTATGTATGTTGGAATATTTTTGTATATATATATTTGGGTTGATGTTTAAGTGGCTAGATTAGTTCTGTTTCTTGTTGGGCAGTAGGTAACCAACGATTTAAAATAATTATTAAATATTTATTACTATTTTTTTTTTTTTTTTTACTAGTTTTTGTTTTTAATTAAAAACTCGAAAAACAAATCCGTTGTCCATTTTTCTGTTCTTATCGTTTTTTTTTTTTTTTTAATTTATTTGACAGCTAATTTTATTAGAAAAAAAATTAAAATAAAAAATAATATTAGGAATTCATTTAATTTTTTTAACCACTATTTAAACCGTTTTAAGTTACGTTACAATGTTTGTTTTGTGTGTAGGTTAAAACTTTTTAAGAATTTTGGTAGTAAATTCTAGATGTTGTTTTTCCTTATTTTGGTTTTAGCAAAATTTTGTTATTATACCCGTATGACTATATAGTCCGAGGGTATAATAAATTTGCCATTACGTTTGTGACGGAGAAAAAGAAGGAGGGTAGATATAGACTCAAGTGTATGGATCGGATCAGAATCGAAAAATAAATCGATTTAGCTATGTATGTCCGTCCGTCATCACGATAACTCAAAAAATAAAGGAGCTAGGATTATGAAATTTTCACAAATTCGTTTTTATGCAAAAAACGGAATCGCTATTTAAATTCAGCCATTTTGGTCCACGGGTTCGAGTACCTGCCATACAACTTCTAATTTTATATCAGCATTACTCTATACCTATGGAAGCTGCGTGTCTGAAATTTTGCGAAAAGTAGTTTAGTATAATGGCCAAAGTTACTGCAAAATTTGGTTGGTCTCCTGCAGAGGGTTCGAGTAGCTGCGATACAACTCCTTCTCTTATATGAGCTTTACACTACACCTAATAAAGCTGAATGTTTTAAATTGAATATGTTACGGTCATACGGGTATCCCAGAGTTGACACAGTCTACTCTAGTTTTATATTTGTAAAAAATATGAATATTTAAAATTATGTTTTGGTGAATGGATGAATGGGTAATTTGAAACTTTTTTTAAAAAATGTCTTAAAATGTAAATGACCGAAATAAAAATAAAATAAAAAATATTTTAATCTCATGATTTTATGGTATGAAACAAGTTAATAACATTTAGTGAAATACTAGTATTCTATTCAATATTAGAAATCTATTAATTGATTATTGGAAATTACTATATTTGGTGATTTGGTGGATTAGAATTTGTATTTAAATTTTTTTTTTATTTTTTCATTCATGTCAATTGTTTCTTTTTGTGACATAGATTGAGCTAATGTAGCGTATGTTAGAAGAGACTAACTTAAGGTTTTGGCTCCTTGATACTAACGTTTACAAGTTAACATTGAAAGCCAGACACTATGCAATCATTAGTAGTTCTCGTAGATTGTATATCTGATCTAGCATTTGTAATTTAACTTGCATGTTGGTAATGCTTGGCTCAGTGGTGTTGGCATGAGTCTTTTTTGTTAGACTATATTGTATGGGTCTGTTGGTAACATATATAATTTTTGGACTTGTTAAAATATTTGGTTACTAATATTATTAATGTTATTTTTTAAATTTTTTAATATTATAGAGAAGCATCATTTTACTAACACACTAATCCTTGTAAATGATGAGTTTTCAGTTTATTGTGATGGTTCAATAAGTGAGTAGCATCTATTGATACTTGATTTAAGCAATTGTCTTATACAATTAGTAAAGCTATTTTGATTTTTATTAAATTTTTTAAAAATTTAAAAGATTTAAATAAGTTATGAAAGAAATTGAAAAGGGTTTTAATACTTAAAACCTATACAATCTCATATAAATCGATAATAAGTATCGAATAATTTGATTTGAAACAATCCATCTGTATGTCTTTTGTTAATACAGAAAGACGATATTTTAAAAAATATAGCTTCTTAAATAAATAAAACTGTTAAATATTTAAATTTATTTTACTAAATGGTATACGAAATATTGGAATAACAAATAAGGCATATAATATTATAAAAATTTAATATTTTATTTTACTTAATAGTAGATATTTGATTGAAAATACATAAATTATTATTAAAAATGTGAGAAATCTTAAATTAAGATATTACTTTAAAAAAATAATATATGTTTAAAAAAAACGTTCAAACGGCTGGGTGGTACAATGGTTGAATGGCTGGGTGGCACAATGGCCCGGATTCGAATCCTAGTGAAAGTGAAAATACTTTTCTGACTTATTAGCATAACAGTTATACAGATTATAAATATAAAGATTTGTATACTACGTGAACTTCCGATAGATCGTAAAAGTCTTCTTGAAGAAGGAATTATTAGAAATAAAAGAAATATATGGGATGCTGATGTGATATTTGGAAATACTTAAAGCATCTGTAAAGTACGTACCAATACTAAATCTAGCGTCCCTTAAATTTCCACAAAATCAAATATTATTGATCTATAACTTCTTTAAATTATTATTAAAAAATAAATTAATTGAAGCAATTAAATATATATAAATATTATTAGTAATTTACAAATAATTAAAATTATTTTTGATTTTATTAAATACAATTCATAATTTCTTTTATGTAATTAAAAATCTTTACCTAAACTCTAGAAATATTGCTAAAAATACACTGAAATTCTGTTTTTTGTTGTATACTTAATAAATAAATAAATTTAATATTAATTAAATATTACAATTATATATTAATTCAAAGTGATATTCACTGTAATGTTTGTTTGTTTGTTTGCTGTCTGATCTTCTTAACGTTTTAAATTATTTAAATTATGGTTTTTTTTTTTTTTTACTACTCTGTTATATTATATGACACATTTAAAAATTCACTTATTATATACTTTTTTTGGTTTTAATTTTACAATTAAATTTTAATTAATAATATATATATATTTTGTTTAATATTATTTTAAGTTTTTATATAATAATTATAATTAATTTTGTAATAAATGTTAATGTTATTATAAGTTATATATATTAATTTTTTTTTTATTTACAAAAAATTTTAAACATACATCAAATTTTTAGATATTTGTTATACAATTTTAGATATTTGTTATACAATATAATATTAATTAATAAATTATTTATATTTAATTTTAATAATATATATATATATATATATATTTAAAAATTTATTTTCTTTTTTTTTTGTAATTTTATATGTAATTTTTGTTTAAAAACTCTTATAATTTAAAAACTGTTATACAATTATATTTAATTGATAATTGTTTAATTTTTTTAATTAATTAATCTATTTTTTAATATTAATAAAATGTTATATTTAATATATGATATTATTTTTATTTTGTATATTTAAAAAAAAAAAACAATTTAAAGTTTTGAAGGTTTTTCAATTTTTTTATATATTCTGTTATACTTTTTTATTAATTATATAATATAAACTAATATTATTATATTATTTTTTAAACAAAGAAACTAACGATAAAATTAAAAATATTTTTCAATTTGGTGGTGGTGGTGGTTGATTACAATTATAGTCTGACTATATTATACTGTAAAAATTATATTATTAAGTGTTATACAATTTTTTTAAAATTTTTATATATACTTCTTAATTAATTAATTAATTTAACTGTTCGAGTATAACATTTGAAGAATTACTATCATGAAATAGATTTGACCATAATTTTAAACCAATTTTTGATAATTCTTCAGCTACGGTTATTCCTGTAGTTTGTTGTAATGTTGGTGGTGGTGGTGGTGGTGGTACTACTAATGGTAATTGTGGTGGTGATGGTGATGTTAAATGTCCTCCAGAAATTGAATTGGAATTTCCTATTGTTCCTGTTCCTGTTGTTAATAATCCGGTTCCTGATCCAATAACAGATGCTGTTGATATTGTTGGGGATGAATTATTAATATTTGGTGTTGAGAGTTGAGTTGATATTCCATTTCCACCATTTGCTACACCTATACCTCCTCCTCCACTTAAACCACTAAAATTATAATTACTATTTTGACTTGTATTATTTGTTGTCGGATAATAATAATAATTATTATGATAATTATAATTTGAATTTTCAATATTCATAGATGCAGCTGCTGCTGCGGCTGCTACTGCTGCCGCTGTTGCCACGGTTGTTGGTACTGTTGGTACCATTGAACTTACTGATGAAGCAGAACTAACATTTGCTATTGATGATGGTATTGTTGATGCATGTGATGGTGGAGGTGGTGGCAAATTTGATGTTGAGAAAATTTTTTTCTATTAAAAACCTCCACCAGACGGTGATGGTCATGCGTAATGAGGGTATGAACTTAAATGTGGAGCAACATGTGATGGACCAACATGACTCATTGAATGTGGTTGATA
Source organism: Dolichopus griseipennis (assembly GCA_963082915.1). Classification (NCBI taxonomy): domain Eukaryota; kingdom Metazoa; phylum Arthropoda; class Insecta; order Diptera; family Dolichopodidae; genus Dolichopus; species Dolichopus griseipennis. Next base: position 105,970,104 of record OY720443.1, on the reverse strand, counting down.
TAAATTTGTAGCTGGACTGCCCCAATTTCCCCATGATGATGCAGGGAATATGGATGCTAAAAAAATAATAAAAAAAATTTTGATTATTATTGGAAATTTTGGGGTTTATGAGTTTAAAATTAAAATTGTCTTTAAAATCTGAAGTTAAAAGTGGAAGAAGGAAACTTTAAACAGATTCGGAAATATTATCAATCATTATTAAGAAAAATTTTTATTTTAAAATTATAAAAAATTTTTTTTGCAAGAACTTTTATTTAAAATCAGATATAGGATTTCCAGTACTTCATTTTTAGTTAATTGAATCCTTTTTTCCAACAATAAGCGATAGTGGAAATATGGATGATATTAAAGATCATAAATTCTATGCCAATAAATACTTCCTCAAAAGACACAAAAAAAAATCGAAACTTAAAACAAAATAAAAATTTAGTTTTTTTTGTAATATAAACCTACAGACATTCTAAATATAAATATGTGAATATATAATAAATATATATATTTATATAATATATATATATATATATATATATATATATAGATATTTAAACAAAAAAAAACTGAATAAATAAATACAGGAAAAAATTTGTTACTAAATGGGAAACAATCTCAAAGTGGAAAATTTCCCGAAAACTTCCGTCGCAACCGACGAATTCGTAACCGGAACGGAAGTGGTTTTATTTTTTTTTGTTCCTTTACTATACTACTGTTATATTTATATGGATATTATATATTAATAATATTAATATATGTATATATATTTCTATGTATTAACAAAAAAATCTATATATATATATACATTATTTTTGACATTCTAATACCTAAAAAATTGAAAAAAATATCAATATATAGAAAAAAAATTAAAATAGTTTTTATTTATATTTTAAAAAATTTTTTCCAAAACTGTTATACAAAATACAATTAAATAATATTATAATAGAATTTCTATATAATATAGAAAAGTTTTAAACTTTTATACCCTAACGTTTCTGTGTTTCTACTTTCATTATTTCTATGGTTGTCACTTGTCAGTTTGTAGAATATATTTTGATTTTAAATATGTATATAGCCTTATGCATAAACTGTTATACATATATAAATGTTTTGTAACTGAATAAAGTGAGACAAAAAGGAAGGACTCCAATGAATGGTGATTATTTTATTATTAGTATATGTATATATATATATATTTATGTTTTGTATATACATAGGAGAAATATTTATGTATATTTACAAATATATAATATATATATACCTACATATATAAATTGGAATTCAATAAAATGGAAATCACCCAGCAATGAACAGTAATAAAAATGAAAGGGATATTTTTTTTCCTGATTATGTCTATTTATAATTATAAAAGAAAAGGACCTATCTGTGTTCGGTAACAGTAAATACAAATTAAAAAAGAAAAGGATAGAAGATAATGAAAAAGAAAATTATAATATTTTTCATTTTATATAATATGAATTTTTCATTTTTATACAATGTTATATATTCTTTATAAAATGTATGTAATAAGTGTATAACAAATTAATATCAATGTATAAAATTCTATATATTTAGTATAGTAGTTGTGTAGTAGTAATGGTAGTATTTTAAAATATTATTTAACACATTTAAAGGTATAAAACTTTTGATAGTGAGGTTATTTTTGAAATTTTAAAATTAAAATAAAACCTTTTGAAAGTTTGAAAAAAATGGAAAAACAGGATCTTGAAGGTTTTGTCTGGGATAAAGTATCCTATTATTATTAAAAAGTTAAATACATATATATTTATTTACGTGAATATTGAATCAAAATTAAAATTTGGGAAAAATTGAAATATGGGTGCGGTTGATACATTAAAATTGAATATATATTAATTTTGTAAATGTTTGTATGATTGTGTTATTGTATCGGATAAAATTTTCTTTTGAATTTTTCTGTGAAATAAGTTTTCCCTGAACAAATAAATATTTTCCGTCGGATTTCGAGTGAAAATGAATTTTCCGAATCAAATTAATTGATTCATGTAGTTTGATTTGAATATATTTGCAGAAGTTTGATTTGAATAAAATTGATTTTTTTATTAGGTACCATGGTACATATATGAATGGGCCAGGTAACTGTAAATCCTGGTTTCAATTTGAAATGTGGGGGGGGTACTATTAAGATATAAATTATATTTTAATAGCACCCCATATTATATTTTTTAATAGTGTATTTATTAGATATGATCTGGCCAGGATTTTTAACCTGAGACTCTTCGTTTGAAATACCGACGTCCCAAACACTACCGGATATAAGTTTAATATCATATAGTATATGTATTATATAATAGAATTTTTTAAAATATTGAAATGTGGATATTTTTTTACCTGATGATGATGTCATACCATGATGTGGGCTCATAAATGAACTTAATTTTGCACTGTGATGATATGGTGTCATAAATATATCACTTTGATATTTATAGGTGGGATCACTTGCTGGTTGTGTTGCTGCTGCTAAACCTTGAAAATCAAATTTATATGCATAACGTTTGCCATGTACTTTTGTCATAATATTTTTGTCATAATAATATCTGAAAAGAAAATTGAAAACTAATTAGAAACTTGATATTAGGTAGTTCTGAAAAACAATATGTTCTCCACTTGAACCTCTGGAGAAATATATATGTGAAATGATTTAAGAATCGCTTAATATTCGTTAAATATTAACACATTTAAAAGATTCTTATTTATACAAAAAAGACGTGCGTTCCAGGCGACGACAGAACCACATTAATCAAAATATTTGTTCACACTGGATTGGATTACATTAACACTTTAATGTTGTACTTACACCAATACGTAAACACAGTATTGACTATATACTCTAATACAGTACTTAAATAACAATTTTTTTTAGGGGAAAAACTGAATACACCTTTTATACACCACCATAAAAATCCTTCAAAAACATTTTAAGCCTTTCATTTATTTCTGAAAATTGATGATCTCCTGAAGTGAAGTAAATGACAACACATTGTATACATTGCAAATATTATTCTCTTGTTCATCTCAAGTGTTCTTATGATTATGAGTCTGTTGATGTGAGTATATAACAAGAAAAATAAATAAATTGATGAATTCATTTAGAAACCATTCATACAGTGGATATCCATAAGTACCATTCTGGTGGCATTTCTATAACTTAACAACAGAATATCAGTGGTGGTTAAATAATGTTGAGAACAATTAAGAGTTTCTTCTACATTTTCTTTAAGTAGTTTAATGGCACCATAGTGTATAATGAGTATATAGTATACATTGTATATATACATCTTAATATCAATTCTGATTTTAAGCATTTTTACTTAAGAATTAGTTTAGTGGTTCTTGAGACGAATTTTACCATTATTATACTCAGGGAGGAAGAGATCATCATTATCCAAGAAAGAAGGAGTTTAAGAATTAAAAGGATTTGAAGTGATAATCAGTTATAATGTTTATTTATTCAGATAATTTCATTCTTCAATTTTTTTGGTAATATTTTTATATCACATAATTTTTAGATTTTTTTAATTTTTTTCAATTTTAGTTGGAATTGAATTTTGGCCAATTAGATTATTAAACTAATATTTGATCACTAATTTAACAAGTTAATATTTATCTCAGAATAAATAATTTTTTTAAATCTTATGTTATAAAATAGTGGAACACGCTTGAATTTATTCATTCTATAATAGATTTTCATCTTAAGATTTGTGCAATATTGATATATATATAATTTTATTAATTAAATTAAAATTTTCGAAAGTGCTTTTAATACCTTTGCTTTTGCTTTTAATTTTTAAATAATTTTACTGGCATTGATACCTTTTCAATTCTCAAATGTTTTTAACTCCATTGCATGACTTTCCGCATTTTCCTGTAATACTTTTAGAACTCAAATCTCCATTAAAGACTTACTACATTTTCCATTACGTTTATGATGCTATAAAGCAAGGGAATATGGACCCAAGTGTATGGATCGGATCAGAATCAAAAATAAATCACCCTAGCAATATGGTCCGTCCTTGTGACCGCAGTATAACTTAAAAAGCAAAAAAGGTAGGATTCTAAAATCTTCTTCAATTGGTTTTCATGCAATAGTCGCATTTGTTTTTGAAATTAAGCCAGTTCAATGGGTTCAAGTAACTGTAATACAATTTCTTTTTTGTATATTTAATATTCTACTCTATATTTAATACTCTGCACTCTTTTTCGTTTAGTAGTTGAATTTTATGACGAAAGTTTATAAAATTGGTCTGGTGGACAGGATTCAAAAAGCTGCCATACAACTTATATTTTATTTTATATTGTGTCTAACAAGTGGTATATTTGAAGTTTTGCCAAAAGCAGGTCGCTAGGTTGTATTATAATGTTTATATTACTTCTGTGCCGTGGGTATAATAGAATTGACTATCGTCTACTCAACTCTGTTCCTCTTTCTGCTTTGATATTTATAGTCATTGATCATTCCTCCACTATCAACTTCTACATTTTTCGTTCCTCTACGTTTTAAAAATGATGCCTAAATTAATAGAACTACATGAATTATGTCCTAAAATAATTTGATGCTTAGTGTGAGTAAAACGATCTCGAATTAAGTGTACCATACTAACAAGGAATTTTTTAAAACTGAGAACTAACGCAACTGTAAAATGTGATAATTTTCTCAACTCCTTCATAAAGCCAATCAGCTTGTGTCTTGCTTTGCTACATTAGTTTTAAACAATACAATTTCAAAGTCACTATTATTACTTTAGTAACAAGGTCTAGCCGACAATAAGCCCATGAGTTAGTTAAAAGAGTTTTATGATCTCTATAATACTAAACTCGTTTCTAGTGTGATTATTGATGTAAGTATTAGCCTATAATACCCTTACTAATTAAATAAATAGTTTTCGGATTCAATTTAATATGTGAAATTAAATATATTTAACGAACATGCAATATCATTTACTAACCACGCTTCTGAGTATTTCACTCAAGTTTGTGAAAAGTGAAGTATCTGTTACAATTAATCCAAAACTGTAGCGTTAATTCGTGATCATTATTAAAATTTCATAATTTTCATTTAAAACCAAATTTTTGTCATACAAAACTTTACTAAATCTTAAGGCATATATAGAAATAGAAACAAGTTCATGAGCATACAAATTATATTGGAACAAATTCAGTTATAGGATAAAAATCGAAAACCTGAATCTTCATAAGAATTCAATAATTTCATGAATGTACTAAAAAATTCCAATTCCCATATTCGCTTTATGTTCAACTGAAAAATTAAACACCAGTCTATTGGAATCGAAACAAATTTCTTAGATATTCATATATTTATGTTTGAATTCAAAACTAAAGTCTACAATTATTTTGCAATTATATTTAAGGCAAATATGAAATAAAATTAAAAAAATATTTAGAGAAATTAATTGGATTTGCTTTAATTTGAAAAAAATGAGCAAAATCAAAATTAAAAATGAATCAATCGATTTTTCAATTATAAAAAAATTTTTATCATTCCCCCTCGTTTAATTTTTTTTTTCCACATTATCAAATTATTTACAAAATGAGGACGACAGGTATACTATCCCAATCCCAACAGGATGTTTTCTTTTTTGTTTTGAGAATTTAACCCCCTGAAATTGCATTTTAGATCATTCGCTTACATCCGTCCCCTTTTCTATTAATTTTTATATTATTATATCTAATAAGTATATAAGAAGTTTTATAGTCCCAATGTAAATTCCTAGACACGGGAGATGGACTTATTTTTTATATAGTTATTTACAATAACTGTTATTTAATAACAACTAAATATATATGTACATGAACATTATTTTCTGCCCTACCTTTTCTCCGGATAATTTAATTTCGAATTCATTATGATCATTCAGGTCTTTAATAATTACAAAAATAAAGGCAAAAAGCAAAATAGTTACAGTTTTCATATTTGTAACTATGTATGTATTAAGCAGATTTTGCTAAATCCTTCCAGTTTATTATAAAATTTTATTTTAATTTTGTAGTCTGTCTGTCGTATTTATCGAAACAACCTTGCAAATAATCTTTATTTAAAGCTTCAACATAATTAAAACTTACGCGGAATGACTTCTTTTTTAGAATAAACACTTATGCCTATTATTATGAAACCGTCTTTGCAACAAAAGTTAATCGGGCAAACCCCAAAATATTTATTGAAGTTTCATTGCACAAAATTGTAGGTAAAACGGGCGTGAGTGTTATTCTAAACCCTCGCCATAAATTAAAGTTGTTGAGATAAAAGAAGTAAAATTTACTATTGTTAGCCTTCTTCGAGGTCTAACAGTTATAGAACGAATTTTTATTTTCTTCCATTAGTTACGAAGCTACAGTGATCTAAATTTGGACATAGTCATAAGTTATAACTCAAATCTACTAAGATATTTATTTGAAAGAAAGCAATCAATGCTACACTCTTATCTTACACGACATTTTAAAAGACAGGAAATGCCCATTGTCCTAAATTTTTGTAATTAAACATTTACATTTACCGTTGTTTAACACTCCGTTTCTCCTAAACGTTTAGAAGCAGGAATTTATATTTTTGGATAAAGCTTCTTAAGAATAAAATTTAGTAGGCACTGCAGTAAATGACGATGCTTAAGATTAGTTCATTACCATTACCATTAGTCCATTGGATTACCATTAGTCCATTGGATTACCATTAGTCCATTAGTTCAATTACCATTGTAATCCTTGAAATAGATACTTGGAAACTTGTTTATACAAAGATTCAAGCTATAAAAGGCTATATATTTATTTATATACTTTTATAAATATATAAATTATTACAATTTATTAAATTAAAGGATATACCGTTATTTTAATTACGTTGAAAATATCAATGTATAAATTTATCTTTTCTCTTCAGTGTTCTCCTGATTTATGCAATTTATAAATTTATTACTTACTACCAATACTGTTATGTCCAGATATAAATAAAATAAAGGATATGATTTAATCTAACATACATTCATAATGGATAGATATACCAACAAACATTTTCTTTTATTTTATTGATTTCAGAAACGATGTCATATGTCGCGTTAAAAATTTTCTAATATTCAATTAAGTATTAAATATATATTTTTGTTGTAATAGGTTCGGAATTCGATAATTAAATAAATGTAAAAATCAAATGGTCCGAAACCAAAAAAAAAAATTTATAAATATTTCTACAAAAAAATTAGTGGAAAAAAAAGGGAGAAAAAAATGTCAAAATTAAATCAATCAAAATTGGAAATTACACGTTAAATTTGGAAATAGATTATATTAATTGAAAAATTTTCAGTTTATTTTGATTTAATTTAATTTTACAAATTAGAATTATCTATTTTTTTTTTAGGAAATAAACATTTATTTTAATTTTTATTTCTAATTTTATTTAAAATAAATAAATACATGTTTTTCGAACCAAAGTTTCCTTCTAATTAAAATTTATTGTAAAGAAGTCTTTGAACTGTTTAAAACTAAATTTAACCTTTACGAACCCTTCTTCAATGTTACCTTTGTTCCTAATTTTGTTGGAAGTGCTTAAAACAAAAAAATATACAAAAAAAAATGGAAAAGAATTGACCTGTCACACTAAAACTTGGTTTGAATAATTTAAAAATCTTTTTAACTTAAGTAGAACTCAAAATTTGTGTACTTTCGAGTGGAGCTCAAAAACTTGTATACCATTACGTTACCGAAAATGAAGCTCTAATAAACTGAAACTACTATGTTTGCATAGTTAATAGTGTTGAAGACATATGATTAGTGAACTGATTGAGACATATGAAAATCAACACACTTTTGATTGCTGATCCGGCATCACATTGGGTTTTATCATTTCTAGGCGGATGAGAAATTTTAATATACAATCTTTTTCGATTCAAATGGGTATAACAAGTATGGAAATTTAAACGCAACGTATCAGTTAAGATATTGCACAACCTGAGTGGATACTTGATGGTGTTCCATAAATAATGTCTCCTAATGTACTTGAATAAATGAATAAAATAATGAAGTCAGGGATGAATGAAATAGTTTTCTTTATCTAGTTCAAACTAATAAATTAACGATATAGCAAAACCAGGCATTTCTTTTTGTGTAGACATGAAGAGCTTCGAAAGCTAGCTATAGAACATTTGTGCAGCTCTTATTGGTAGTATGCGAATGCAACAGATGAAAACCTCAATCCCTTTTGAAGCAAACTTAAGGATGGGATCTGTGATACAAATGTATAGCTTGGTTCCGAGTATAAGAATGTGAAAGGATTATTGGGAATTGGGTTTCGAAAAATAAAGAATTCTAGATTAAAATTGAAAAACAACACATGTTGTAATAGTTCAAAAATTGTTCAATTAAAAAGTTACTAAAAGTGAACATTTCTTTTTTTTAAAAACAAAAACCTTAAATGTTTTTATTAACCAATTACTAATTGTTTTTATTAAACAATGTCTTAAAAAGTAGTTCATTAGTTTCAAATCATAAAATTATCAAAAAACTCAAATATACCAATTAATTAGTTTGGTCCATTTAATTTTTAAGATATTCTGAGTCTAATTACTTTAATATATTCTGATCACAATCAATTCAGTACACACTTTATCTTAAGTGTAATCAGAACTTGCTGTTAATTTTCATCTAATAACAACTGAATTTTGATGGTATTTTCTTTTGAACAATAGAAAATCAAAAAACCGCACATACTTTCATTCATTATTGCACATATGGATGTTGTAAATAAATTATATGAAAAATAAATTACGGAAAATATTATTGTAATAAGCTTTATAATATTTTGGAAATATACGAAGTTTCCAAAAAAAAAAAAATAATCAACCAATTTTAACAATAACATAAACAACAATCAATACAATTCTTTACAATCCCTTCATCCACTTAAGAATGAATTTTTTAAATTTTTATATGAGATTTTAATGGAGGGGTGAAACTAATTCAAATCTAACAACTCATAAAATCTCATTAAGAGAATACAAAACAAAAAAATAAAGTATCACTTTGTAGGCGTTTTAATGGTGATTTACATTATTATCAAAAAATTTACGTCCTTTTTGAATTCAGAAAAAACATACCGGAGACCAGATTCTTGTAAAAGTTTGCACACAAAGACAAGGAGGAAGCCTCTAAACCGGGAACTGGAAGCTTGGATTAAAATTGAAAATTTATGGCAAGCACCTGCAGTCCTGACCACATTTTAACTAAAATCAATAGAAAACCTAAAAGTTGTTTCAACAATAAATTTAGATAGTTTCAAATTCTAGAGCAGTAATTCTTAATCTCCGCAACTTTATCTCAAGTGCTATGCCAAATAATTACAGTATATTATATTTATAATACAATAATTTACAGGGTTATAGATTTTTTCTTCTAAATCTTTTTCTTACAGGGTTATAGATTAGGTTAGGAATATCTCATTTTAGAGCTAATATTAGCGAAATGTGTAAGACTTGCCGGCATCAAATAATAGAATTTACTTTCCCTCTTGAGCATGGAATGAAAATTGATTCTGATTCTGACTCAAAAACAACTTTATTAAATTCATCTAGATTGCAAATATTTAATTAAGTTTAAAACATTCTACATGCGTGGTTGAATCTCGCCTATTACTGTTTGATATAGTAAAAGATATCTGTGAAATTGATTAAGGGCAATTCTAATTTTATGTATCTTCTAAGTCCAATTCCTTTTCTCTTATTCGAATATGTTCCTATGGGGCGGATAAGCTTACAGTAGAACAACTATGTTGTTCAAATATGATAGATACTCAAATATTCGTTCAAATATAATATATACTTCTAAAATATTCTCAGAATTTTTATTAGAACCCAATGATATTTGATTGAAAACTAAAATGCAAAAAACGTATAATTACATACAGTGATTTTGCACAAATTTTTGAAATTTTACTGAAAGAATAATTCACCCTTTCTTTATTTTCGAATAAAATTGGATTTTTATTGAGGCTGAATTAAAAAAAAAAAAAAAGAAAAAAAAGAACAATTTATGTCAAAATAACACAGCGGGACTTCTGGAAATTTTACAATAGAAAAAAACAATTCACAAATTGAATTATGAGCGTTTATTTTTGTTTTTCTATTTTGATTATTTCATTTTCTTCACTTTTTATTATCATTTTTATTATTATTTCGATTTATTTCTCATTTGTTAGGTAATTAATTGTAATAATGTTTCTTATTTTTTTTTGTTTTATTGGATTACTCGTAATTTTTGAAGAATGACTAAGAAGGGAAAAAAAACCGTAGAAGATGCGATTTTTATTATTACTTTTAAAAAACATTTATTTTAAAAAAAAAATACCCCTAAAAAACATAGTATCTAATTGTTACTCACCTTAACGCTCGACTAAGTTTATCATAATTCATATTTGGTTTTGATTTTCTTTCACCCCATCTTCTTGCAACTTCATCTGGATCGGTTAATTTAAATTCACCATTAGTGCCTTCCCATGTAATACAGCCAGCATTATTCGAATCACTTAATAATTCCAATAAAAATTGCCATAACTGTATTTGTCCCGATCCTGTAACAAAAAAAATATTAATTAAATTTAAATATATTTTTAAAATTTAAAATTTTAATGTTAATTTTCAATACTTTAATTTTCAATACTTTTAGTACTAATTGTTACGGTCCTTCTTTGAGTATTACTTTAAACTATTTTGTAACATTGTTTGACTATTTAGCCTTAATATAAGATTAATAACTTGAAAATAAATCCAAGATGGATTATATAATCTTTTCTTCTTGCATAATGTGGTAATTTGGCCGATCTGCGATGCAGCTGTTTAGTTTGGTAAAATTAGCATTCATACCAAATTTCATTATAATCGGTAGAGATTTTGAGAACTTGACATTTCTGAACTACTGGTCTCTGTAGACCTTATGATACCTTATGAATTAATTTATGAAAACTACTTTTCCTAGGTACCCACTACTATTGGTCTATGCACTAAAATCTAAACTTGTTTCGACGGTTAGAACTCGATATTTCTCAAAAAGTCTCGTGTTTTTGTATGGGAGCCTCCCGATTCCGTAGTTTGATTTAGGCCCATCTATGAACTTGACGAAAAAAGCATTTATGCCAAACTTAATCAAAAACGGTTAAAATTCACGCGAGTAAAAGCGTTAACAAACACACATACAGACAAAGATATACAAAACAAAATTGGAATCACTCGTTTCCGACAAAATAGAACCACTTTTTATAAGATGCAGCCAATTATATTTTTTTTTTCACTAACGAACTTTTAACCTTTCCTTCTATAGCACCTATACACCCTGAAGAAAAGCTAATAATAAATCCGCGCTAACTTTGTTTAAATTTTTCACAAATACGTCTTTCCATCCTGGTTTTCGTCGATCTACTTTACGCATTACATTTTTTGTCATTTGTCTCGAATTTAAATCTCGAATATTGGCATTATTATTGAAAGCTCTTTAGAATTTCTTATTAACACGGGTAAGAGTTTCTGATTAGCAAGAGAATTAACTGTGTCAACTATCAGATATCCATACAAACCCATGACTGCGTTTAAAATACATTGAACAATCACTTTGCCTTTAATATTATATTTCAAACTACACTAATTTAATTCAAAATAATTGCAATCAAGTTATATCTAATCAAGTTTCCACAGCCATCCCTAAGATGCGTTAGCTGAGTTGGTCAGTGTCCATTACGCCTATAAAATTATAATGAAATAATTCAAAATTTTAATATTTGTATGAAAAATTGTGATATGGAAAAGTTCGTAGCTCTTTGATTCTAGTGTTATTAGTTTTAGAGTTATCGTTGGAACGGACCAACAAACAGACACACATAGCTAAATTAATTCAGAATTCAATCCTGAGTAAGACTATATGTATATACATTTCCATTTCTATCATGTGTAATTCAATGCGTTACACAGCTTAATGGTAACTTTGATAAACCAGTGAACTATTGTTCCAGCCACAATAGCCAACCGCAGTTCTGACCAAATTTTAACTAATAGCAATAGGAAACCTTTAAGTTGTTACAAAAATACTTTAGATTATTTCAAGATTCTAGGGCAATGATTTATAGCCGGTGCTCCAAGGGGCATTTATGCTCCGTACGGGCGTTGCTTTGTACTCTTGATTAGAATATTGCTCTAGATATACAACCTCTATACAAACGTTCATATTTCAAAGAATTATTTACAAAGAAATAATAACTTATCTGTAAATTTATTTACAAAGGACGTTAACGCCATTTACAATCTCCCTTTTTATCAAGAAATGTATCCTAACGCAACTTTTTGCATATTTTTGAGGCGTTTGTATATAAATGATTCAAAGTAAGTTTAAGAGTATATTTACAGCTGCTAATAATTATAAATTTAAATTATATTGAATTTAATTAAAATATCCATCTATTTTTTAAATTTCTTTTGTGTCTTGTTTTTTTTTTGTTTTATTTTAAAATTGACTGATGTTCGAAAGGTTCCGTGTTAAATTAACTTTTCAATAGCATTTTGTTTTGTACACACCTTATCCGTTTTTAGAATCTTGAAATTGAAATTCAACACATTAAATAAAAAACTCTGTTATTAAAAAAAAACAACAAATGTTTTTTATAAAAATTGTGACTCCCAACAAATTAAATCAGGAAAAAACAGTTAAAATTTAAAAAAAAAAATATGTTTGGTTTTTTATTTAAAAAATAAAATCAAAAGCATTTCAATCATTTTTATTATACATATACATATGTATATATAACAGTTATTTTTTTAATTTAATTCTTTTTTACTTTTATATTGTTACGATTTTCCGGTAACAAATTTTCTCTTTAGTTAACATTTCCTTTTAAATTAACATGAATATATAAAATATATATATATATATATACAATATTTTAATAAGTTTTATTAATAATTTTTTATTTTTTTATTTTGTTAAAATAATTAAAATGCTTAGAAATTAAAAATAACATAATTTTTAATTATTCACCACCAAACACAACACAACCACTAAACCACCACCATCATGTGAATATAAATTTTTATTTACCATTACCACGACAAAAAAATTTTTTTTTTTTTTTTAATAATAATTTAAATAATTTTTCACCACACATATTAAAAAAAAATTTTTAATTGCTAATTATTTCCTCGTCCTATTTTTAACTTCTCTTAAACTTCGTCCCAACATTTATTTCAATTCCCCCACAAATTGTGTTTCACCACACCATGTATTGCATTTCTCCTCACTATTCTATTTCATTTCGTTCCATTCCTAATTCTGACCCGAGACATCACCCACATTCATTCATTTAAGGTAGAATAGAAATGTAAAAAGTAAAATTAAATAATTTTCACCACTACAAACAAATTCCTTAATGTACATGTATTTTAAATGCACCTACATATGTAAAGGAGAAAATGGAAATGTTTATTAATTTGAAAGGTGCGGCAAAGATTATCGTTTTGTAAAATTGTTTAAAATTTTTTAAAATTTCACCTTTGGCGACAAAAAAAAACAACTGTTAATTTTTATTATTATTTTGATTTTTTTTAAATTTATTAAATAATATTTTCAATAAAAAAATGTGAAATAAATCAAGATTAAAGAGAAAAGAGAGAGGAGAGAGGAGGATGGAGAATTTAAAAATGGTAATAACTAAATTAATTGTAGTCATTAGAAAGGAAAAACCCAAATTGTAGTACTGGAGTTTAATGTACAATGTAATTTTGCATAGGAGTGAAAAAAAATATGGCCGGATTTTGTAATAAAATTTTATATCCTATTTTTTTTACAACTAATCATTTTTAGCATATTTTCAAAACATTTTGAAAAAATGTGCCTACATTGTTAAACTCTGTCCGTCACACCATGTGTTTACAAAACTTTTATTATTCGAAATAAAGAAATTAAATTTTAACCACATGACAGATAAAATTAGAAAAATATATTCCTAGAACCTGTACCGGGCTGCAATCCTCCATAGTCTGGAAAAGTTCTACATTTAAATTGTTATAACAAAAGTTCTATTAGGAATATTTTCAATATGTTGAAACGTCAAATATAATAGCTGATTTTATAAGCTTTATAAATATATGTAACACAAATATATTACAAGGTTTGCCATATAATACTTTTCTTTACCGTTATTATAAACTCAATTTTTGCAAAATTTTTGACGCCTTGTATTTTCCAAATAGGTTGCGGTAGGAACTGATATTTTGAAAGAACTTTTATTTATTTATTAACATACAATATGATAAGTGAGCGGATTTAGCCTCCCCTTTTCAGTTGTGGCCAGGTATTTATTTTATATTATGATATAAACTATTATTTAAATTATAAATTATATATTTTTTTTAGATAAGACCCTCGATTGAAAGGCCGACGCCCTAAGCACTACGCCTTAGTTAAGATTTGGGAGAACTTAAATCTCAAATATGAGTCTTTTAAGAAAACTGTTTTACCATAACACCTCGGTTAGGGTTATAAATTTAAAATTACCAAATTTTAAACAAATGATACTTTAATACCTTTAGAGCAATAGACACAGAGTTCCATAAAGGTTTTCCTTAAAACTGACAAAAGTGTCTATAGATTTTTTTTACAATTTTCTCTTATATAATAAATTTATAAACAAGTTCTTAAAAAATTATTATGAACTATTTTTCAATATACTCCTTACCCAAAACTTATCATGCAATATTGTTTAAATTTGAAAATGTGTTTTTTTAAAAACCCTTGGTTTGTTTCATTACTTGTTTTTTGTTTTTTTTGAGTAATTAAAAAAAAATATTTAAACTAAAATTAACTAAAAGAAAAAGTGTGATAATAATGTAATTTATTGTTTTAAATTTTCTTTTCTTTGTTTTTCAATACAATTTTTTTTTAATTGAATTTTTATGTATGTATATCCTGTCAGGGAAATGTCAAAATAATGCACACATAATAATACAAAAACAATTGAAGTAAAAATAAAGGATTGGAATAATGGAAGCTAATATAAGTAAAATAATAAGATGAAAAACGCAATTTCATGTATTTGACCGTCGGTTTATTTTCTTTTTAATTCGTTTTTTTTTTTTTTGGATTTTTTTTTTTTTTTAAACACATACAAAGATTTAAAACAGGACGCAACATATTATGTAATTTAATTTTCGTGCTTTGCCACAACAACAAAATTTAAAAGGAAATAATAAATATTTTATATTATTTTTTTATGACTTTTTTTTATAAATTACAACTAATGATTACCGGATACAAAAAAAAAAGGAATCAAATATTAAAAAAAAAATGTTTTTAATTGCAGCCATTGAAAAATTTTTTAAACTTTTTGTAATGTTTTTGTGTCATTAAAAAAAAAATTCTAATATTTCCTTTCAAAGGAAATTCTTCAATTTTGGTATTTTTTGTTTCTTATTTTTAATTTTATTTTCTTTTAGTTGAAAGTTGCACTTGAAGACACTTTTTTTTTAATTTAAACAAAACAAAGCCTCAAAGGATCCAAATACTAATAAGCTAAGAGCTACAGGAAGTAATAATTACAAAATAAGGTGAGAAATTCCTTGTATAATTTAAAAACTATACTTCTATTCCCAAATTAATTCAATTTTTTAATTTTTAAAATCCGCAATTAAAAAAAAAATAACTGTAAAATGTTAATTTAATAATTTTACAAACAAAAACAACGGGATATAATTAACTGCTTAACTTAATCCGTTCTTTTGAAATTAAACTATACTAAAAACATTTTATCCACCTTCTCTAATATAGTTTCAATTGTTTTAATTTTACCTTAAATTATACCGCTAATATAAAAATAACGGTACTTTTTGAAATTTATTTTTGTTTTTTTTTTCGGCAAACGCTTAAGACCTTTACAACTTACTTTGATCTTTAATTTAAATTACGAACTCACACACATACATATACATATTACATACTCAGAGATTATTCTTAATTAGCTGGCAATGATGTTTAAAATTGCATTAAGCACTGTTAACTTAAAAAGTTCTAAAAGTTCCGTTATTTTTTTTTTGTGTGTTCAATTTTCTTTGTAAAATAAAATGAAAGGAAAAAGAATTACTAGAAACGGAAGCTTCTTTGAGACAAAATCTAAATAATAAAAAAAAAAAAAAAATTAAAATTTGCTCCCTTCTTCTTAGCTCCTTCCTGTCATTTTTTCTTTTAAGATTTTTTTTTGAATTGTGTGTGTGTAAAAAATAAAAAGATCAAAGAGAACACAATTGAAAATATGTCATAATTTTTTATTTTTTCTTTTTCTTGTATTTTTCCATGTAAGTTTTCCTTTTTTATAAAAGGAAACCTAATCATATGTATGATTTCCAGGATATGAAATTCCATTTTTATGTTTTTCTTGTGACTTACTTAATTAAATAATTACTCCTTAAATAACGGAAATTTTATATTAGCTTGGAAAAAATTAAAATTAGGTATTTAAAAAAAAAATAAAAAATTAACCAAATTGTCAAATTCAGGAACTTGGGTTTTTCTTTTGTGCTAAACAAATTAGTGCTTACGCTAATGAAAAGTGTAGCGAAAACTAATTCTAAATTTAAAGTTCTTTAAGGTTTTGTGTATTGTTTTTGTCGAGGATTCTTTTGATTTTTTTTTGTTTCAATTAGTTAATAACGACGCAGTTTTTTACATCTGAGTTAATTTTGAAAAGAAGAAAATATAAATTAGTAATTAAAATTGACGGTTAACCTCAAAAAGGTTTAAAGGTTTTTGTTGAAAAAGGTTAAGTTACTTAACAGAAGATTATCATAATTGGAAATTGTAATATTTAAAATGTTTGGATTATAGAGAGGAAATAGGAGATTTCTTAAAGAATATACGAACTGATACTACTATGTGAGGAAATAAGTTTTAACAAGGGACTTTCTTCAATCGACTCAAATATAAATAATTTTTCTAGAAGAATTTGCTTGACGAAACTAACTTTGAGTGTTTTTTTGCGCCATCTTAAATAACTTTTCATAAAAATGCACATTAAATTTTATATTAATTTCTTTTTTCAACAATCCTTCCATTTTTATTTCATACCACCACATCCTTGAAATGTCTCATATGACATTGATTTGGTACTTGCCCTTTTTTTTTTTTTTTTTTTACGAGGGAATGGAAAGCTCGAAAGCCACCCATTGAAACTGTGCGGTGTTTTGCTGGGTAGTGTATGATTTTAACACACCAAAACCACACCCTTTTTGAACCAAACTTTAGGAGGGAACCTGTAATACAAATGTACAGTTTGGTTACAGGGATGAGGATATGGAAGGATTTAGGATTATGGTGGAAGTTATTTGGAATATCAGGATTATGGGGGATGGGGAAAATTGGATGGGATATTTAGAAGAAAGATGTTAATGTTCTTCTTAAATTTGGTTAAATCGTACATATATACATTATCAACTTAAATTGAAATGGTTCTTTGCTCGTTCACAAATTGATTACAATAAACCAGTATAACGGCTTGTTGGCATATTGGTTCGAGAGCCGACCTTTCATGCAAAACGACCAGCCGTATTCGAATACCAGTGGAAGTTAAAAAAGTTATCCAGTTTTCGACTCGACTCAGCTACCATTCGCCATTGGGTTCGAATTAATGACTTAATCAATAACTAATAATTATATATCTTTAATAAAAAATACATTTAAATAACAATATAAAGGTATATAAAATATAAACAAATAAGTAAATTGAATAATATAACTCACAGATATAGAATACCATTTAAATCAAATACAAAATTATCACAATATAAACAAAATAAAATTGTATCTATTGAAAATTTAAGACATTTCTACATGTTATAAAGCCTAGTACTATCTCATGTTTAAATTGTATGTGGAATTAAGATTAAGATCAATAAGATCAATTCTAATAACACGAATCTAATATGACCCCCTGTATCAACATGTTCCTATGGTATAGACAGGCTTATTAATTATTAGACTAACAGTTGAGCACACAGCGCTTAAAAAAAATGAATAAATCTAAAGCCTTAAAATCGCTGGGGTATTAATTTATTATTTCTATATAAATAATAATGATAACCCAAAAGCATTTTTTTTCTAGACAAAAATATTTTAAATAATTTTTATTTAAGAAGACCGTCTTAGGCTTAATTGTTATAAAATCAATATGAGACTACAAATGACTCATGCAGTCAATAAATTTGGTAAAATACTCGAGATCGCAACATATATTTCAGATTTTAGTCAAAAGGGTTTTTTGAACCAAGCTTACTCTCACCAAATAAACTGTATCAACAACTTTATTTTATTATTTTAAAATAAAGCTAAATTTTGCAAAATCAACTGTAAGAATCAAATTAAAATACAATATTTTGTTTCTTTCTATTTTTTTTTTGTTTTTTATTTCTTATTTATATTTTTATTATTAAAAAAATGCCACCTTTCAGTTCCTAATTAACGTTATTCTTTACCACCAATTAAATTTTATGATTTTCATTTATAACTATTTTAAGGATTTTACACGCATTTTAATAATAATTTTTAGTGTTTAAGTTTTCTACAGGTTTTTTTCTGATATCTGAAAATTTTAATTGTAAACATTTCTTTCTTATTAATAAATTTTCAGATAATTATTATATAAATTTTTTTTTAATTTGGAACACGCTTTTCCTGATCGAAAAAAACAATGTTTAGAGTACAGTCGAATACAAGCGAATAGAATGCCTCATATAGATTTTGATAATTAAAAAAAGTTTGTATTTTGATTTTACTGCTGATCTGAGTTTTCTTAAAAGTAAATGTTTTAAATTTTCGTAAAAATTCCTATAAATTATAAAAATATCAATCGAAGCTTAATTGGGATTAAATTGATATTTTGGAATATGTATGTTTACTAATGAAGAGATAGAATGAAACAAAGATGCATAAGAGATTAAGTGCATCTGTTACCTTTGAATTAAATAAAAAAATATTTTTTATGCAGGGTGTTTCCTAATTAAGGCCACTGCTATATACCACTGCATAGGTACTTATGAGAAGACACTTTTTTGTATGGAGGCTAAGCTGGGCCTCTCCTAGTTTCCAAGATATGGAGGCTTAATAGAAATTTCAATATTTTTTATTAGTTTTAAAATTTTACTCTTAACTTTGCTTCTAGAGTACTCATGAAAATTCCGTAAAATGAAAGCTTAAGAAATCCTCTTTTAAACAAGCACCGATTCAATTTTCTATCTTTTACAGTTTGAAAACTGCGAGCTTCTACATTTAAAATAAGTTTTATAACACAAAATTTATTTACTAATAAGCAACTTTGCAGTGATATACAGTAGTGCATTTAATTAGTATTTCTCTGTATAATATAAACCCAGCCGTCAGCTCCTCCATTGCAGTTTTTGTAATTATAATTTTTAATAGTTTGGTACTACTCATTTAGAACTCATATATAAGGCTCCTTACAAGAAATCAAATGTAAAAATTTATTAAACCCCCACTATACTCTTAAAAGTTTGAAAAATATCCCCAAAATTTGTTTTATGTAAAAAAGCTTTTATTAATTTTAACAAACTATGAATCCTAAAAATATGCAATACTTTTTGAACTTTAAATATGCATAATAGCACAATTCCAAACTTCTACTGTAAATTATTATATAATGTATATTTCTACATAATTATGAATAAATATATAAAATGATATAAATGTATATATATATATATTTATATATATATATATATAAATTTTTTTCTGATATTTCAATTAGCGCCTTTCCTTTTGAACACAAAAGGAAAAATCAAAAATTCATTTATTCTTCCTTTCTGTATATTTTTTGGATTTTTTAATTTTGTTTTTGCATTTTTTTTGTATTTTTCAATAGTCCGCCATTTCAAAAAAAAAATACAAAAACAACAACAACAATTCCATTTGTTTTCGAACTTGATGGCATGGCAAAAAAATATAGAGAATAATTTCTTATATATGTATTTTATATAATGGCGATTGTTAGTTAAGTTAAATTTTACAATATACTGAAAAGATATGAGTGTATTGTATAAATTTTCATACAAGTGTTAGTAGTGGTGATTGTTAGTGTTTTAACGGGTGCCCAGATTTTTCGTGAAATATTTTAAAAACGTTTTAATCCGGACATATATCCGGTCCTTTATATATTCTCTGGTTCCCACTTGTTTACGTCTTCCCTTCCCTTAAATATAACTGTATTTATCTTTTATATGAAAATTTCGTAAGAAAATTTTACAGAATCGTTTTGGGGTCTTACAGAACAAGGGCTCACATTTTTATTTTTGTTTAATTGTGATGGAAAAATAATTTTTTTTTCAATTTTTTTTTTACTATTTTTTTTTTCTGTTTTTTTATTTTTTTTATAATTTATGAAACATTATCACGAAAATGGCTATGAATAAAATTTTATATTTTGTTTTTGTGTAAAATAACGTAAATGAAAATTTTTACATTTTTCACGGTTCTTGAATAAAAAAAAATAATAACACACAAAAACAAAAATAAAAGTTATGGAATGAAAAGATTTAAATTCAAAAAAAAATTATAAATGGCAATTGAATTAAATTTATGAGAAAGACGTACATAAGTTTTATGGAAAGTTTATTAGAAGAGTTACGTTTTTGGTTGAATTCCCTGTCAAAAAGTCAAATATTTTAGCACTTTGTTTTAGGTGAAAAGGAAAATGGCGAATTAAATTCATATTTTTTTAAAATAAATAATAATAATATAATAACAAAAATTGATGCTAATAAATTTAAAAGTTATGTAAGAATCATTGCTTTTAGGTGGATACCTAAATGAGGAGAATTTAAAATGAAATATACCACTTTTTATTTATTTTAATTTGAAATTCTTGTGAAAAATGTATAGAAATTAATTTAAAATTAAATACATGAAGGTGAGGTGCATTCAATTTAAAACTATATAACTATTTTATATACATTTTATATACATTTATAGACGTAGAAGTCATCATGGCCTTCTCAATATACATATGTAAATATTTTTAAAAATATAAAGTGTTGATAACTTCCAGAAGTTCTTTTAAATATTAAAATGTATTCACAAGGCTGTGTAAACAGAAAAATTCGCAAGCCGACACTGTCTCATAAGGCGAAGATTTGAAAAATTTAATCGCTACAAATTCGAAGACCTTGCCTTAAAGTCTAGAAATCAAATCTTTTTCTTTTGAATAAATTTTTTAAAAAAATTTTAGCGTCTTCAAGTTTGTAGAAATTATTAGTAAAATGTGGAAAACGAATTTTCAGTAGGAAATGAAAATTATTTTCCACATTTGTAGACTTTTTTTTATAAAATGTGGACACCGTTTTTTGTAGTAGAAAATGGATATTTAAATAAAAAATCAACTCTCCAAATTTGGAGACTTTTTTCAAAAATTGTAAAAATCAATATTTTATTAGGAAATCGAAATTTAAAATAAAAAGAACTTTCCAAATTTGGAGACTTTTTCAAAAAATGTAGAAATCAATAAAATATAAAAATTTTTCAAGTAAATAATAACAATAAAATTTATTCCATATATTATTTTGTTAAAATTACTTTATTAAATAGTTTACACAAAAGGGTTTAGTAAAAATTAATGAGTTCTTTATCAAATATCTGACATTTTTACGATTAAATATCTAAAATTAATTGGGACCTTAATTAAAAACAGTTAATAATCTAGAAACCAGTTTCATATATGTATGTATATAAATATTTCTACCTTGTAATTACAAAATTTCAAGTAATTTCAATGAAATTAAAAAAAAAAAACAGTTTTTCTAGAGAACCTTAGAATGGTTTTGAAAATAAGAAATCACCATAAAGAAAAAAGAATCTTATCGATAATGTTGTTATTTTATACAATTTGGTATATACATATATTTTATATAATGTAAAAAAAATTTAAATCTTCTTTCTCGGTGTTTTGTCTTTATCAAAAAAAGGAAATAGTTCTGTTTTCAATTTTTTTTTTTTTACTAAAATATATAATTTTTTATTCTTCAAAATTGGCTGTGACTAATGTCTCGTTATTTCTTTTATTTTATATTATATATTTAATTTAAGTTTTTTGTTTTTCTGCTGTACATTTAAATAATACTTGAAAAATAAATAAAAATAAAATAAATTTCTGCTAAAAACCAAAATCTAAATTGTAAACTTGCATGTCATCATCTAATAAGTCTTTCGGACAATTTCTTTATAATGTTT
The DNA here is from genome assembly GCA_963082915.1 of Dolichopus griseipennis. NCBI lineage: Eukaryota > Metazoa > Arthropoda > Insecta > Diptera > Dolichopodidae > Dolichopus > Dolichopus griseipennis. The sequence goes on along the minus strand of OY720443.1, from coordinate 105,947,811 downwards.
TCAAGCAAAAAACACCAAATTTTCAAAATAAAAAAGAAATATACATTCTATCAAGGGTGTATAATACTTATGTATCACTTAACTTGATATTTATAGTTTTTACCTTTCCTTTTTCCTTTTTTTGGTTTTTTGCTTCATTACAACAATCAAAAAACAACAATAAAACAACCATTAACTTAACAAACTATTAACGAAAATTGCCAAAATATACAAAAGAGCCCAATCCAATTCATAATCCATAAAAATAAAAAAACAGCCTTTCATGTTAATTGTAACTTCAAGTACAAAACCAAAAAAATCATTATTAACTTGAAGTTTATAGATAGACAGGTTATAGGGAAATTTGTTTTTTTTTGTTCTAGGAAAAACAAAAGGTGGCCAATGAACTAAAAAGGGGAAAAGAACGATATTTTAGGGGGTTTGTTAAATCAAGTTTGGTAGCCTGAACTCAAACAAATTTAAATGGGGAAGAAGTATAGTACCTACATATAAAGTTAATTTTTTTGATAATGGGAATTAAAATATAAAAAAAATTACAAGAGGAAAATCTATCCATGTCCAAAATTTAGTACAATTTAAAAAGAAATATTGCATATAATATAAAAAAAGCTATACGGTTTACAATAACATATATGATATAGTTTGTTTTTAGTTTTTTGTTATTTTGACTACAAGTAAATAATGTTATTATGATTGTTATATAACAAGTTACATATATATTTATAATATAATTTTAGGTTCCATTTTTTTTTGGATATACGGGATATATAATTATTTTTAAGCATGAAATAAATAATTGTTGCTTCATACTTATTTAATATAAACTTTATGTTAATAATAATAAAGTTATACAAGAGGGAAAACAACAATGTAAAAGACCACGAAAAAGTTATTGGATCATAAATTTGCTTTTAATTGGAAACCTTTACATATAAAGAAATTTGTACGTAAATTTATATTTTAATTTCAATCAATTCAAATTGTTAAAGATTAAATCATTTAAAAGTTGGAACGTGGCCTTAGTGGTGTACTGTATAATGCGGGGTCGATTCTCGTACAGGTCGTGAAATATTTTATTGAAAAATACTTTTTCTTTACAAAATTTCCTTAGTGTTTAAATACTTGTAGCAAAATATAAAATATTAGTAAGAAAGCTCGTCGTACAAGTCAAAGCTTAAAAATCTAATTTTTTATTTAATTTAAATACTTTCATGAAATAGATTTCATAATTTAATATGGTATTTGAATATGAGAATATGTATTTTTTCTTTAAAATTGAATTTAATTGTATTTACAAAAATAAAATATTTAAAAATATTGCTCTGGATTTGAATTGAACTTTACAACCTAAATACAACCTAAAAACTAATGTAAATTGTAAACATCACCCAACCATCCAATCACTTCGTTAATCATTATATTTGCTATGTTTTACTTTTGATAATTAGAGCATGTGAATTAGCAGCAGTATCTGGCGTTTTATTATAATAGATATAATATAAACAAAATAAATAATATAACTTATAAAATTAATATATATAATTTATCTGCCGCGCCTGAAAATCAAAGAACTACTTCACCGTTTTATCATATTGTAGTTCTGTTGCAACATTACAAGAATACTAACAAAAAATACACTAAATTCCTTAATAACTTCATTACTACATGACTAATTCCCAGATGAACTATTACATCCCAAAAATTAAAACATTCATCATTATTTATTAAAATGTCTTTTCAATCACTTGAATTTGTTAAAACTATTCACGTGTGGTTTTCATTTCTTATAAATAAAAAAAAACAGAAGAGGGTTCTCATTTCATTTTATTTGACAATTATTGACAATTATGACACATAAAACATGTTTCCCTCATTAAAAAAAAAACAAAATCGAAATTATAACAATTGTCAAAATTTACAGTATAATATACAACTAATAATAACATAACAACAACAATAACAATTTTTTTAATAGAAAATTTATGCATTGAATTAAAATAAAACAATGAAGTTTATTTTAACAATTTTAAAAAATTCTTTCAATTTAAAAAAAAACAACAACAACAAATCTTGTAAAATACTGAAATTTACAAAAAAAAACGTTCTATTTTATAAACAAAGAATGTAAGAAGGGGTTCAGAAATAAAAACACAGTATTATGACTACAACTGGTTCACCCTCGTCCTAAGAATATTCGAAATAAAAAAGTTACTGAAGTGCATCAATGTTATATTATATATATACTATGATTTTGAATGAATATAGTGGTGGTGGTGATGGTGGTAGTATTGATGTAATGGTAAGTCATCCTTAACCGCAACAAAGGTGAGATATAATCAATTGTTCACGCATTTTTAAATCACACAAGAAAATGTTAATGTTATTTTGTATTTATTATTGTTTTTGTTTTTTTTTTTATAGATTTCATGAAAGAATTTTTTTTAGAACCCTTTCTTTTGTTCCAAATCTACGTAAGTACTGTATAGTTTTATAAAATTTAAGTTTTGTTTTTTTTTTTTGAAATTTTGACCTTTAAAAAAAATTAAAAAAAAATTGAGGGTGTTCTAGTTTTTATTATTATATTTGTAACTTTAAATTGTTTTAACATTACAACATAAAAACAACAGTTAAATGTTAAATGATTGCATGATAACTTTTTTTTAAAAAATTTGTTTTTTTTTTAACATAATAATAAATTAATATGGAATACTTAAATAGTTTAAAGAATAATAATAATTGTGGATTGTTTTTTTTATTCAATTTAAATGAAATCGACCCTTATGCAATTTAGTGGAGGTAAAGTTAGAATTGAATTGACTTAATATGACCATTCGTAGTTTTTTTTAAAGATGTATTCATTATTAAGTTTTTCGTGGAATTCTATAATTCGACAAATCCTTCAAAACTAACTTTAATTGTAGATAAAATATTAGAGTTTGCATTGTGAATAATTTCTTATAGAGTAAGTAGACTCTGTTTTTTTTAAAAATGTCACTTTTTAGCACATTTTCATAAGATTTTAACTATAGTAACTTAAGCACCAACGTATAAACTTCCTAAATTAAACGGTAACAAGCTCCAGCATTACATTTCGATAAAATATTCAGTATGAAACACTATATGATTTTGAAAATGTGCTTTTTTAGAAACCCTTGGTTTTTTAAGCACTTGTTTGTATTGTGAATGAAATGAAAGATTTGGAAGACGCTTTTAGTTTTGAACCCAGCTTTTCACCCGATTTAATCCACAAATTTATTTTATAATTAATTTGAATTTCATATTTTATACAAATAATTCAAAAAATTTCAATTCACTGTTATCAATGTTACATAAATTGCTAAGTATTCACAATAGATCAAAAGAATTTGATTTTTGAATTGAGAATTTTAAAGTGTCATTTGTTTGACAATTATAATTTTGAAAAATTTATAAAAAACATTATATTAACTTTATTTCTTAATACTAAGAGATTGTAAATGTTTTAATATCGTAAAGTCGAATTTTTTATTCTTAATATCAAATATCTTTTAACTTTGATTACAAGGCGTTTAGCCACTGTCGTTATTTCTGCATGTATTCACTATTTAAAATAAAGTCGTACTTTCTGTGTTTCCAGCGTTTGCAAAAAAAAATCTAATAAAACTTCAAAATTATATCTTTAAAGTCAAGAAAATTAAACAAACGTCAAATTTTTTTTAAGAAATAAGCATTTTTTCTACTAAGAGATTTGTGTCAATATCAAAGATACATTTCTTCGGGATATAAAAGAGTTAACTCATCCTCCTCTTATTTAAAATAATTTTGTTTTTTTTTTTCGAAATCTTCAATAATTTTTAATAATAAAATAACGCATTTCCACCCTTTTTTTTTTGTAAATGGACTGTCATGAAAATTTCCGAACCCAACTTCGTTCTCAGACAGTCAGTTGACACTTTTAACTAACGCTAACGATAGTGGATTACTACAGTACCTGAATGCCCAGTAATCTTCATTTTTTCAATTTATAAAATTAAAGCAAAATACCGTAATGTACTAAGTCTAGAATATTTTTTAATTATATCATGGATTCATTTTATCGTAATATCGTATTCTAACAAATCTTTACAAACATTTCCAATAACTGCGGTTATACTACTTAGACTTTTATTCCAACATCTGGTTACCCCATACAATTAAAGCTTTCCATTGCATTGATTTAGTTAAAAACAAATTTTAGTTTTTCACCCTTCACCAAACTACACAAGGGGATAAAACCCTTCTTTTACAGTAAAAAATAAACTCAATTTCAATTTAAATATTCTCTGATCACTATCAGTACTCATTAATTCAGGGATACTTAATTTATTCCCATACAAACAAGAGCAAAAAAAATCAAGTCCTCGAACTCTAAATAAAGAAAAAAAATATGTTAATTTATTAGTTTATTCATTATGGAAAGGTAATTATCTCTTATAATAATCTTTCACCTGCAGGTCAAAACCAGACCAAAGAAACCAACCAAAACCAAGTGACCAGGTGATATTTAAAGTAATCAAAGTTAATAAAAAAATAATGAAACTTTTATGGAACAGGGTTTTACTCAGTTTTAAATAAAAGAATTTCTTAATTCCTTTCTGATTATTTATTCTCAAACAATCCCAGTCTAAGTCAAGCACTGGGGATTGTATTTAGAATAATAAAAAAATGCGTGAACTATTAAAAATAGATAGAAAGGCACACGGTTCTTTTTACAATGTAAAATACCAATTCCATGTTTTAAGAAATGTGTAATTTTGATAGAAAAAAGGGACCCCCGTTTGCATAAGAAATTATTGTGTGGGAATAAATTTTATAAAATATGCAAATTAATTTAAATATTGGGCTAAAGGTAGGGAGTTATTATTATTCAATATAAGTTAGATAAAAAGCATTAAATTGCACATAGATATAAATACAGGACACGAGCATATACATTCATGCGACCTTATTTACGTCTTGTGTCTTATGTCTTATGAAACCAGTCTCTTTTTCTGAACATTTCAGTATTATTATGTTTTGAATAAATTTATGTGCGATTAACATTTCAAGATTAACTTTAGTCATTTTTTTTATGTTTCATAATTATTTTTATTTTATTATTTCCAGGTTTTTAAGTTTCTAATATGCACCTTTTCTTTTTAAAATGAGGGCACGTGTTTATCTTCAGTTTCTTGTCATTTTTTTTTGCAAGCATATTTTAAAAAAACCTGGTATTGATTATGAAGTAAAGCACTTACCTGAACTAGCTAGTCTACTGCTTGTCGGACCAAACATTTGATATGGATCTGAAATAAATAATTAAATAGTACCTATAGTAAATTATAAAAATATAAATCTGATTAAAAAATGAAATTTTATTTATAAAAAAAGTTATAGAAAATTGAATAATGAATGTACATAAATTAATTTTTTTTCAAATAATTAAGTCAAATAAAATAAACCGTATGTAAAGCAGGACTCAGGAGGTTTTTAAAGGAACTCTCTTTCTAAAAGATACTAAATTCTTAGTACTTTATTACTTTTGTTTTAAGTTTTGTAATTCATACTTAAGTCTCTTTTATGAAAAATTTGTGGCAAATTAGAACCCACTTTTCAACCTTCTTACATAGTTTATCAGAAATGGTGCAAAATTTTGCAAACAAATAAGGAACTTTTTCAATTGTTGAAAGTTTTTTTAAAATTGTATTTGAAGATATTAAAAATCGTTTAAGAAGAGGTTTAAAAATAGTTTCTTTAGAAAATTTCAAACAGTGAAATAAGGCCTTGCGAAATAAAACCCCTCCTAAAAAACACACTTTTAATTTACTTTTAATAAGCAATTAACACTCTGGGATCTTTTTAGTGCTTCATTTAAACTTTCGATTTCTTCAGAAATAAAAAATTAGATTTTTTTCAAGGAGTCGAACATTAAAAAAAAGAGAAATACTACTCCGAGGCTTTAGTTGTCAAAAAGTAATGGTAATTCACATTTAATAAAATCTGGGAAACTTATTTTCCATACTTTTTTATATGAAGCGTTTTAAGTTGAGAATAATTTTAGAACTGAAATCAGGGTATTCCCCTTTTCCAGTATATTTATATATAAGTAGGAGTTAGGAGAGATTTTAAAGTTGAATTCCAAATTCTGGGCAAGGAGAATATCTACGACGTTTTTAAATTTAACTCACAGATCTTTGTACAATATCGTTTTATATGACAACAAGCATCTCAGTTTCTTATTTCTCTACAGGTAGAAAGAAAAATAACGACCCGGGGTCGTATTTTTCATCAAGTCGATAATTGAACTTAAAGAGAAATAGGACCCTAAGATTTTGTTTCTCATTGGTTGTGAATTATTTATTTTAATTGCATATGAAAAATAAGACCCACGGGCCTTTATTTTAAAGGTCTTTTTAAAAATTATTGTTTCCCTTTTAGAAGTCACACAAATTAAAGTCTTTAAAAGTATTGTGGAGGACTTTGTTTTGTATTGTGCAGTAAGTTTTTTAAATTTTTTAAAAGTTAATAAGAAATACTTTTAAAAAATAAATATTTATATTAACATATACGAGTATATGACTGTAGTTGCAAATGCTAAAAAATTCAGATCATTTTTTATCCAGGCATAAGGTATTAACCTCTAGGCATGTCTTGAATAATATATTTTGAATTGCTAGGAAATTGCGAAAGTAATACAATTCATCTTTTGCATTAATTTAAAGAATGGACTGCAATTTCATTACTGTTGTAATATTGAAGAGGAATATAAATCGGGAAAATGTAATTATGTAAAATTCATTATTTTGATGCACCTTTACTTTGGAACGCATTTAAAAAGTACTAAGGATACCATAATAATTTTTGGAAGCACTTCAGGCACACGTTTTTCTCAATGACCGGATTCATATATTTTGTAATTTATAACAAAAAAATTAAACACCTGGACTTCAAAATTTTTATTTCAAATGAATTCTTCCGAATTGTTACTAAATTAAAATAAAAAACTATTCAAGAATCAACTGAAGCACTTTAAAAATTGTTCATATATTTAATTTTAAGTAAAAAAAATAACAAAACAATTCAGATTTTATTATAGTTGAATCCAAAATTGGAATAAATTTGTAAAAAATACTTGAAATAAACTTTTTTGTAACAATTATAACTTTTGAAAAAGCCGCTGAAATCCATTCGCATATATATAAGACCCTTTAATGTGGTACTTTAGAAATCCTTTCAGACGGTGCTCCCTTACAATTAGTTGTTCATCTGTCCAGATATTAACAATATAGTTAAAAATTGAAACAAATGAAATAATATTAAAATGAGTTAAAGAAATTTTTTATATTTTTGAATTACAATAAAAAAAATGTCACAAATTAAATTTAATGTGGTTTTAGATTATGTGGAACACCACTTCTTTTAAATTTTAAATAAAATTCAAAAATTGTTAATAAAAGTTGTTCAAATCTGCGATTCATAACAAAATTATCCCTTATATTCCCCTCTTTCATGTTTTTTTTATTATTCCTTGAAAACAATTAAAAACGGATTTGAAATTAAAATAAAAGAAATAAAGGAATAAAAATAGCACTTTAAAAATATGTGAATTGAAAATGTGTTATGTGTATATAAACTTTGTACTCACTGAAAACTAAAACGCGTGTCCTGTATACTATGAATGAATACGAATGATTACACTCATGCACATTATTTATATTATTATAAAAAATAAAAAAAGTTTTTATATTAATTTTAAGTAAAAATGTTGTTTCATATCACAGCAGACCTTAAAAAATAGAGATGAGAGGGTTGCCAAATGAATGAAAATTAAAAAGACAGTGTAACTGCAGTACTACAACTAGACTCGTCAGTAGACTGGTAATATTGCATTTTCTAGACAAACTCTTGATTAAACTTTGTTTGATATTCACAATCACTTAAAGCAAAATTGGCTTGTGAACCAAGGCATGGATTCAATATGAAGATCGCAGGCACCACACAAACATAAACACATATGCACAATTACACCTAGTCGTCGAATATCGCCTAGTGGTAGCACAAGAAACCAAATCGATCCCATCTGCTTGAGCCGAATCAATAGTTTATATGCTATAGGGCTGCATAACACAGTGGTCATACTCTCATTATAGCCAATGTAATAATAAAACCAACAAAACTCAGAGCGCACGACTCAGAACAGAATAAAATCAACTTTCAAGTGCTGTGAGAAAAAAATGTAAATCTAACAAGGCTGTAGAAACTGGTAATACCAAATAATGATTGTAATATTAGAAAAGAATACAACACAATGGCTAAAGAAGCAAAAAGGCTCGGATTAAGAATGATTTAGAAAAAAGACTACAATTGACAGATCATGGCACGGAAAAATACCCCAACTTATAGAAAATTTTACGAAAATCTACTGTGAGTTATAAAAATCAATCAAAAATATTTTTCCATAAAACATGTTCAATACAATATTTCAGAAAAAGTAAGGAGTTTAGCTTAAATTATGCAGTTAGAATAGATTTTACAAAACTTATAATTAAAAACAATAGTACGATATTAAGTGAAAATACTGTATTAAAGCTTTAATACCCATATTCTGTTTCTGGGAAGTATATATGTACTCAGAAGAAATAAAATAAAATATGTGTGCAAACCACTTCTTGTTTCCTCTTGCTGAATGCATTAATTTTTTGAATTTTTAATATGCAGGATCAGTTTCGATTTTAACATCTTCCTTACATAATAAGAAGTAGTAACAGAGTGATTGAAGTATGCCTTTTGACGGTATTTTATAGTTTTTACAAGTCTCAAATACGTTTTTCTCAAAACCTTAATGTTGAAGACTATAGATCACGTCTTAAACTTATATATTATACTAGCTAATACCCGGTGCGCGTTGCTGCGCTTCTCAATGGAAGTTTAATTTAAGGTGATGTTACTGCAAAAAGTTAACATAATAATTACACACGGTGTAAATGTAAATTTTAAAATGTATGAAATTTATTTTTCTAAAATGATTTTTCTAGGATTATTCTAGTAATTTTTGAAACTTTCTGTAATTCAAAGCAGTACAAACTACTTTCCAAAATTGGACTTAATTTACTTCCAATTATTTTTTTTGACCAATTGTAGGACTGACATGTGTTACTAAACACCAAGATTGTTAACAGACTCAACTCAAACCGATTAAATCGTTTCTAATTTAAGTAACGCAAAAACTGTTAATAGTGTCAACTCAAAAAGCCACTGTGCGGCAATGGGTTAACGGAACTCAACTTTCTCTTTGGGCAAAGCAGTATTGCGCAAAATTGGACGTAATTTGCTTCCAAATCTTTATTTTGACAATCGTCGGACCGGCATGCGTTAACAAATTCCAAGTCTGTTAAAAGAGTTAACTCCATTCTCAAAACGGAACACATATACAAAATTTAAAAAAAATCGGTTAAACCTCTAATTTAGAGTAAAGTAACCAAAAAATTTATAAAAAGCTATTGGGCCGCAATGGGTTAATGGAACTCAACAAAATTTTTTTTGAGGCTTTATTTTTAGCCAAAGCAGTGTTTCGTAAAATCGGACAAAATTTGAACCCAAACTTTTTTTTGACCAACCGTCAGCCCGACATGGGTTAACAAATTCAAAAACTGTTAATAGTGTCAAATCAATTTTCAAGGAGCATCACGTATACAAAATTTGAAGTGAATTGGTCAAACCGTTTTCATTTCAGAACAAAAAAGTTTAAATACTTGCGCCACAGCCCCTCCCCCTCCCCCCCGACTTGGCGGTCTGTTAGAGCAAAATTTTTGGGCCACGATTTCTTTCCGTTCCCAAAAACCTCTATATACAAATTTCCATGAAAATCGGCCGGGCAGTTTAGGAGTCTATTCGCTACATACAAAAAAACAAACAAAAAAACAAACTTTCGCTTTTATATATATAGATTATATCTTAGTATATAGATCACTCTTAACTATAGTGTGATTAATGAGACTCACTCTTCTTATTTATATGTTAGCTTACTATGAATTCGAGTATCAAACTTTTTTTTTTATTATCAATTAAATAATCTGGCAACCCTTAACATATTTAATTCAATCTTTATTGTATTGCAATACATTCAATTTTTTCAATATTTATTACAATATCGATATTTTTAAATTTCATTTGAATATTTTTTTATTCAATATCCAAATTCTAATAAAACAATAAAAAAACTATTCAAATTAAATAAAAAAGTACCAATGATTTGAATTTAAATCAGATTAATAGAAAAAATTGCAACAGAAACAATGTATGAAAAAACAAATTTGTAATTTATATACCTAAATAAAAACAGTAGGTATATTATTTGTATATTCCAGAATTTAATACCCAGTTAAATAACCTTAAAGTACTTTTTGTCTTAAATTCAAATTCAAAACAAAAAAAAACATTCAACATTTTGTTACAAAATCTGAAGATCTCATTCACAAACGTTCAGTCAGCCCTTCGTTTCCAACAATTTATTCAATAAATGAAAACGAACAATATTTAGTAATGAACTCAAAATGTATACATATACTATAGGTATATAAATTCAATTCTAAATTTCAAGTATGTGCTTGAAAAAACAAAAATATACCACTTGAAGAACATTTATACCACCAAAGTAATTCTGGGGAAAAATTTCACCCGACGTATAAAAATATACCATAAATACAATGTGAAAGAGTCAAAAGAGAGAAGGACCAAGAACTTTGATTTGTTTTTTATTTTGTAGCTGGAAGAAACGGAACGGTACAATTAATGCATGAAATATTTAAACTGAAACATGTAAGAACTGGCTTATGAATATTTGAAAAGTGGCAAAAGGAATTGTAATTGTTTAAATGTATAAATAAAAAAATAGAATTGTAAAAATCAAATGAAAATGAAATGTGACTGACATTTGCAAGATTTTAAAAATTACATTGTTTACAGTTGGTTTTTTTTTGCCTTTGAATGGCTTGGTTATATTTTATGTAGCCAGTCTTTGAGTAATAGAGTATAAATCATAGATTAATTGATTTTAAATTTTTTTTAATAGGTAGTATAAAAGTTTAATAAAAATTGAGGTGATAGTAAATTGTAGTGGTTTCATTATAGTATATTTAGCTAATAAAGAGGAACATGCACGGGTTATTTGGAATTAAAAAAAGTCTTTAAAACCAAAGTTTAAGGTTTAAGTCACCTAGGTTGGTCGAACTTCCACGGATCTTTGAATTCGTCCGGTAGTTAGCAACTGTCTGGTACCGACTGTCCGGTAGCAACTATCCGGTACGGTATAGTAGAAGGTTGTATTACGTGAGGCCAAGGACTAAAATTGAAAAATGTGTTGCGTCAGTCCAACGGCTTTCAAAGTCTTATGCGCTTATTAAATAAGTCAACAAAATACTTTTAAGAACATCTTGAATTATATGTTCGTTCACATAAATTTGAACCAAAGCACCGAAGTTGGTCGAACTTCTGCGGATCTTTAAATGATGAGTTGCGGCTTTAAACTGTCCGGTATCGTAAAATGAAAGAATGTATTGAGTGAGGCCAAGGACTTTCAAAGTTTATAGCCTCTGTTAAATAAATAAGTAAAAAGCGTTTTAGAAGATCCCGATTTTCCCGAAGTTTTAAAAAACAATTTTTCATATAAAACAATATTGCCTCAAAAAATCAAAGGCTAAACACACCGAAAAACGAGTGGATGTTGGATGTACTGTGTGTAACTGTATAATGTATACAGTATCCAAATAAAATCGTATAAGCACAAAGAGTTATATTTTTCCAAAAAGATTCAGACCTTTTAAACTTCTAATAAAGGGATTGTTCAAAACGTGCAGTTAGTTTCACAATTTGCAAAATACTAGATAAAAAATTTCGTTCAATTTTAACAATACAATTCTTTGTTGTTAAATTTTTGTTAAACCTTTGATATTAGATTTAATTTCCTGAAGAAATTATTGAAACGCTTCAAAAGTTCAGCACAATGAATTCAAAAAAAATTAAAACAATGTATACAAGACATACGACTACTGTCAAAATTGTGTGATTTTGTTAATATTCACAATCATATAAAAATTAAATAAAAAATCTTTGTCCATTTTATTATTGTTTTTTTTGTTTCATAATCAAATCTCTTTCTTTACTTTTATCTTCCAGGTTTTTAAACAAATATAAAACAAAATATTTTTCATTATGTAATATTGCACAATCATGGATGAAGTAAAATTAGTTTACTTATTACACTAATATTTGAGATTGACATTAAACGTCGTCTATTATTTTTTTTAGACAGCAAGTGTGACTACTGTTCGTACTTGTAAAAATATTTATAGAGTTGAATGGAAGTATAAATTGATACACTTTTAATTAAAAAAAACAGTTAATAAATATTAAAAATATCACATATACCATATTATTAGAACACAAAAATACTAAATATGGTTTTAATAAATTTATTATCACAAAATTAAAATGTTGGCGTAGAAATCCTTATAAATAAGAGCTTAAGAAATAGTATTAATAAATAGGAAGTATAGGTTTAGATGGAATTAATACAGTGATAAAACAATACCAAATTATAAAAATTACTTTTATACATTATACTATACTCCCAGAGAAGTAGCCTAAAGAAAACATGAAAGACACATTCTTCTTCCTAATCTACACAACGGTGTGCAGTATCTCTAGAAGCAAATTTGACTTGTGAACCAAGTTACGAAAACAATTCGATGATCGCAGGCACCACACAAACATATACACAAGTACACCTAGGTATCTCCTAGTGGATAAATTTACAGTGGTCATACTCTCATCATTGCCGAACGGCCCAAAAATTAAAAAAATTAAATCTCAAGAGCCGTGAGAAAAATTGGAAATTGGATTAGGCTGCAGAAACTGCCAATACAAAATAATGATTGTTATATTAGAGATAAATACAACGCAATAGCAAAAGACTTAAAAAAGCTCTTATTAAGAATGGTGTAGAATAAAGACTAGGTAAAGGGCAAAAACCACATTTGACAGATCATGGCAAGGAAAAATTCCTCCTTACCAAAAAATACTAAAATAAGAATATTCAACTTCTGTTATAAATCAATAGTCATGACTCATGTATTACAGTGAAACATGGATGAAAGACACTAATATAATCAACAAATAAAATTCTTTGCAAATAAATGTCTTAGAATAATTTGTAGAATCTTCTGGCCGCTAACAATCGCAACCCCATAAGCACGCTTCTTAATAGCACCCTCCCTTGATAGGTAAATATAGCCCTATAAAACTAGATAACTAGTAAAAGAATTCACGGAATATTGGACAATTTAATAACATGTGGTCAAACTAGATAATCGAATTAATTTATCATGTCGAAGCTGTGGCTAAAGAAAGAGAAAGAAAAGTTTATTTATTTTAACTGTAAATCCCGGAAGAATAACTTTTGGTAGCTATGAATTCTTCGAACCATGAATGCTGTGAAATGGATTTAAAGTTAAGCTCATTATTACTCAAAAAGTTGAAGCCTATTATTTAATAAAAAATCTTATTCCAAAACCACTTTACAATAGAAGAAGTACACAGAATTACAAATATAGTAGAAAAAGCGTTAAAGGAAAAACAAATATGTTTGTCAAGTCGTAATTCATGTTTTTGATAAAGTCTTGCACACAGGTCTTATGTTTAAGTTAAGCAAATTACTAACACCAGCATATGTTAGAATACTCAAATCATACCTTTCGAGCAGATTATTTCGAGTTAAACAAGAAGATGAGTGTTAATTTTTAAAAGAAATAAAAGCAGAATAGCCTATTTTCTAGTAATTTACCAGTAGTAGAAAATGTAACTGTGACAATATTCGCTGTTGAAATGTCATATTAGTAATACAACCCATTATCGATGAGTCATTAAGCAAATAACAAGAGCATAGGAAAAAATTATTGAATAGATTACCAAATGGCAAATTAAAATTAATGAAACTAAATCCACGCAAGTAAACTTCACCGATCAAAAAATGGTTAATCCAACAAAAATCAATTTAAATATCGTAGACATACGAATTTTATGCTCAGCTAAATACCTAAGAATTATACCAAATGTCCAGCTAAAGCAGAAAGAACATATTAAAAAGAAAAATTTAGTGCCAAAAATGAAATAAAGGGAAAATTACTGTCTCCTGGGTCTTAAGTCTAAGATGTCAATTTATAACAAAGTGTTAGTTTACAATAAAGTCATAAAATCTTATGGTTGTATTGAATTCTACTTTGGGGCTGTGCCAGACAAAGGTATGTAAAATTCAAGTCTTTTAAAATAAAGTTTTACGCAACATAGTTAATGCTCCCAAGTATGAACGAAATGACGATTAACATAGAGATTTAAATATCCCTAAAATTTTTAATTAAATAATAAAATATACTAAAAACATAAAGCACTTAGAGAAGTTCCATATATTTCCCAAAAACTAAAACTATGTGATATACAAAAATTAATGCTTAGTCCGGTGTGACAAGTTTTAAAATTTTATTTATGATATCAGGTTTGTTTTTATAATCAATCCTCAGCACAACGATGCTAACACTCTTCTTAAGGTGTGGATTAGCAGTTTAACAATTAGCTGTTTGAGCTATTTGTTAACAATTAAAGTCAAAGAAATTTTAATCCAAAAAACAAAAAAAAATAAAACTGCAGGAATTACCTTCATTAATCGTCATCTTTAACTTTAGAGAATTATTTTAATAAATATAAGACAAATAATAACTCTTTACAACCAACCTATTGTCCTAGTTCAAGAAAGGACCCCAATTTAGTCTTAATTCAAATAACATATTCAAGAATAATATAAATATATCACATATGCTTTTTTATGAATTTATTTAAATTTCCATTTCACTTCATTTGATTAGCAATAGAAATCTTTTTTTAGTTCTTTATTGAATTAAAGGTTTATTTGTACTTTAGTTCTAATTTTTTAACTAAAATGCTCTTGCCTTGTCTCTGATAATAAATTTTATCCATCAATTGTCATGGGTCTCAATTTCATTGATATAAAATAAATCATGGAATTTAATGTTTGTGTTATAACGCACCCTTTCTATGTACAGGGTGGCGCGAAACGACCGATATGGTTTGAATGTTTATTAACTTTTTAAATTTATTTATATTTTTTATTTTTATTTCAGAATTTTGTGAAGAAAACTTGGGGAATTGGAAATGGAACAGTACACAACAGAACAGCGATCAAAAATTAAGAAAAGTTATGAAAAATATAAAAAATCTAAAATGTTTTTACATGTTATTCAGGGTGGCGCAATACGACCGATATGATTCTAATGTTTAACAACTTTTTTAAATTTATTTATATTTTTTATTTTAATTTCAAAATTTTATGAAGAAAACTTGGGGAATTGGAAATGGAACTGCACACAATAGAACAGCGATAAGAAATTACGAAAAGTTATGGAAAATGTACTGAAAAGTGTACGAATGTGCCAAGCCGAAAATGGTCACCACTTGCGGGATATAATTTTGCTACTTAAGCTAAAGATATTTCTCATTAATATACTGTATAACAAAAAATTAATAATAATAATTAACCATTTAATAAAAAAGTTATAAAAACTTTCAAACCATATCGGTCGTTTTGCGCCACCCTGTATCATCCAGTCGCCGTTTTCCCATTTTACTTTTAATATTACTTTTGTTTAAGGTTATAATATTTATTGACCAAATCTGTATCATATTATTTGTATAATCATTTTGTAAATAGTATATAGTCAGTTTGAATTTGTTAGCTTATAGTAAATATTATTTGAAGAAATGAAACTCCTATGAGTTTGATAAAACTCCTATGACGGACTATGAGGTTGATTTTATGATTTACATTTTGTGAGTAACAATGGTAAACCTTGGTTCCAGTTTCCAAGCATCGCGTATAATGGCTCGGGTCCAAACTCTAAACAGCTTGGAAGCATTTATTTTGTCAGTTGTAATGAAATTTACTAATTTAACATATCAAGTATCATGAAAGTAGCTAACAATTTAAATAAAAATAGATGATACTCATCTTATTAAGGGACGAGTGACTAAACATTCAACTTTCTTTCGGGAATTGAACTTATATATTACTGTAGCATATTGAAAAACTTTTTTTTATAAATTCATTGATTTTAGATTATGAGCTACCCCCAAATTTTTTTTTTTTAAATTGGAAAAACTGGCGTAGACGAACAGACAAACTAATAACTGACAACTGCAGAAACGATTTGAAAATTTACAAAATTCTCAAAATTACAAAAAATAATCGATTTATTTATTGAAAATAAATTAAATAGCCAATATATATTATATTAAAATGTCTTTGATTTTTGAAAGGACATAAATTTATAGTCCTGTAATATTTACACAAATTATACAGTTATATACACACAACAAATAAGAAAAAATGGACAAAATTTTTAGGAGTCAACTAAACATAATCAATATTTACACAAAATGTTTATCTTCATTTCTTTATTTTTCATTTAAGAATCAAATATTGAACTTTTTCGCAGCTGATTTGATTGTTCAACTAATTCTAAAATTTTATTTTTCTACATATTGTTTTTGGAATTTTATTCCTTAAAATTCGTTAGGAAAAGGACAAAATATAAAAAGTTAAAAGGGTATGGAAAGACAATTTTTCTATTTTCACATCATCACTATGTTTGACCTGAGTAAATATTTTCATTGGATATTTTTCTCAATTTAATAGAAGTCAGCCCATATGAATTAAGGAAAAAGATTTACTTTTGTGTTAATTCTAAACTTTTACACCCTTTAATATTAATAAATGTTTGTATTTACACAAAGTACAAGAAAATTAAAAGAATTTGCAATCAGTAAAAATTTAATAATGGAAAAATTTTATATAAAATAAAAATATAAAATTAAATTTCACCTTTGGTGAACTTGTATTCTGTAGTCTACAGAAGGTGGTAGTATTTTTTTTAAACTCACCTGGTGGTTGTCTTAAATGTGTATGTGGATCTAATGATGATTTTGAAACACCTGCACCAACACTAACCAAAGGATTTGAACTATAACCTATTGAAGAAAATTAAATATTTATAAATAAATTATTAAATTGTGTTTAAAGATTTGAATAATGCAATAACAATTACTAAAAAATTAAATTTTAAACAATGTGCTAAAGCTAATACCATAGTTTTCATAAATGCAATAAAGTTTGATAATCTTATATAAATTTAAAGAAATCTCCAGATTACAATAATCCCATAAAATTTGTCTATATGATCTGCTTCGACGATATGACAGAGTTTATGTATTTGAAAAATAAGTCAGAAGTCCCTGCGAGATTGTAATTCCCATAGATGAGTCAAAAAATCCTTGGAGACTTATTTAACTTCATGCACTGATATATTTACAATCCAATATCAAAACAATTAATTATTTCCAAAGTTTATAAAAATGTAATAATTAAGAAAAAAACATTAAATTTTAGTTCAACCTAACAACCAGGCCTTGCAACCCGTTGCCTTATATTAATTTATAAGTAATATTATTTATTTTTTTCGGTTCCCTATTTTTATACCCGTATGACTATAGGTCAAAACGGTATACTAAATTTGCCAATTTGCTCAAAGGTATGGATCGGATCAGAATCGAAAAATAAATCGATTGAGCTATGTATGTCCGTCCGTCTGTCAGTCACAACGATAACTCAAAAATTAAAAGAGATAGGATTTTGAAATTTTCACAAATTCGTTTCGATGCAATAGCCGTCATCGTTATTGAAATTCAGCAATTTTGATCGACGGGTTCGAGTACCTACCATACAACTTCTTTTTTTATATGAGCATTACTCTACACCTAATGAAGTGGGCGTCTGAAATTTTGCCAAAAATATTTTAGTGTAATGGTGAAAGTTTCTGCAAAATCTGGTTGGTCTACTGCGTGGGTTCAAGTTGTTGCGATACAACTTTATATTTCACATAAGCGTTACTTTATACATAATAAAGCTGAATGTTTGAAATTTTGTCAAAAGTAATTAACCGGATGATATAATGTTTATATTATTGTCACAGGGTGGGTCAAATTTTTTTTTTTGTAAATTTTTTGTTTTTGCAATTTTTTTTTAAATAATTTGATAAGGGAAAAAATTAATGGTTCATATTATTTTAAACATTATGGTGGGTATACACGGGTATCTAAATGTTGACAAGGGCAACTATAATTTTCCTCGTTTTTAAATTAAAAACTTTTTATACTTGGACATTAAAAAAATTGCTACAGTTTTTCATTCTAAAATTTACAAAGAAACTTTTATACATAAATAGATATCTATTCCGTTATATAACTGTTATACAAAAATATACAAAGGACAATGCTGCAGACACCATAAAAAAGTGAATATTAAAGTTTTCTAAAAAAAATTTAAAATTACTTTTCTCAAACCATATAATAAAAATGTATATGTTTATATATATATAATATATTTGAAATTATATACCTATTCTATATATTTAAAACATTTTGAAATTGTAATTTTTTTTTGTAGAATGAATAAAAATATTAAAGAAGGATAATGGTATGGTACTAATGTTTTCTCTTTCTATATTGTTTTGATTTTTTCATCATCATTGCGCTTCAGTTGTTTCACAAAGGCGCTAAATTTGAAACTTTTTTTTTTTTGATTTTATTTTTATCGCCAGGGGGTGTAATTTGTAACGCGTTCATTGTCTATTTTTTATGTTTTGAATTATTGTTTTTTTTTTACTAAATCGTTTGTTTTGCAAATTTTTAAAGTTATTTCTTAGATATTTTTGTTTTTTTTTTTGGTTTTTTTTTTGTAAAGCTTCAGGAGACAAAAAAATCATATTTTTTTGTTTGTTTGTTGTTGATTTTATTTTGGTGTTATTTTGTTCAGATGATATGACAACAGCAGCAGCAGGAGCAGCAGTACAGGCAACAATATTTTGATCAAAAATTAAGAAAACATAAAATAAAAATAAAAAAAAAATAAAACTAACTTTTTCACTTTGTTCAATTTTCTTCTTTTGAAGTTTTTCATCTTCTTTAAACACAATTTATGTGTAAATAATTTTAAAAAAAGAAAAAACAATTTTCTTTTGTATTTTCATTAGAATCTAATGATAATATTTTTTTTCCAAAAGGGGATATGAGTTACTATTTATTTTATTTATTTTATATTACCATAACCATATACAGAAGAAAAATAACATGAAAAACGCATTAAATTGTAAAATTAAATAAAAAAAAAAACATTTATCTAAGAAAAGGGTTAAATATTTCTACTTTGATTCTTAAATTTTGATTTTTTGATTATTGTGTTATTTACTTTAACAAGATATTTTTGATCTTATATAAACAAATATTATAGATATCATAAGTAGCTACTATTTAAGAAAATTCTAAATTTGCAAAAAAAAAAGGGTTACCTAATTTGGGTTTTTTGCAAATTATATAAGACGATGGTAAAGACAGATAATTTCTGTATAAAATTTGTTAGCATTTAAGCTAAGAATTTATTGTCTGATTCAAAAAAAAATTTATAAAAGTAAAGGTAAAATTATTTACTTTTATGGAAATTCGTTTGCTATGCGCATTATGGAACCATATTCCGTTCAATGTGTTTCCTAAAATTGGTAATTCGTATGTGTACAGTTTAATTAAATTTAAGAAAAATATTCGCATCTTTCTCCTCAATATCCCTCAAAATTTTGCCCTTCCCCAAAAATTTTAAATTCCCAAATAACCACCTCACAATACCAAAATCCTTCCATATTCCCATCCCTATAATCAAACTGTCAAACTGTACAATCACGGATTCCTTGCTAAAGTTTGGTTAAGAAAGGGTGTGGTTCCGATGCGTTAAAGTCACAAACAGTTTCGGTGAATGGCTTTCGAGTGTTCCATTCTCTGTTAAAAAACAAAAAAAAAATTATTTTAAATATAAAAACATTCTGAAATGATAACATGTATGTAAAAGACCAAATATAGCTATTGCCTCTAACTTATTAGCTGTCATATGACATCATATGACTTTTAACAAATGTTGACATTTCTTGCAATGCAATAGTCATAACAACTATTCGTTATGTTTAGTTGTCATATAGAAAACATTTGTCAAGTCATATGTCATAAATAATTAGTGTCAATAAATAATTTAAAGTAGGTAACATAATTATTTGAAAATTCGGTCATAAAAAGATAAAAAAAAGTAATATAAATGAATTTAAATAAATTTTATTTTAGGTTTTTTATACTTTTTTCAAATTATTTGCTATGACTATTATATGGGTTTTTATTTTAAAACTTTAGTTAACTTAGTTTTACTTCAACGTTCGCACCTCTCAGATTTCACCAATTACCATGCAATTTGGATATTAATTATTTGTTGTTATAAATACCTAACACCTGTACTCAGTATACCTATCCTATTCTATACCTACACTCTATACCTACACCTACACCTATACTTCGCCCAATGTTTTGCAAATGTGAAACAAGTTTCATTACATTTTTATTTTAAAATTTAAATCAAAGTTTTATTTTAAAATTAGGCGTTTGTTTGACTGGTTAAATTCAACACTACCAGCAAAACTGAGCTTTGTAAATAGAAGAATGAAGTTAAAGACAAATAAAATTTGAAACCTAAGAAAATTATATTGATTACGCCACTGGAAAAGCTTATTCCAGTGACGAACTCGAAGTTTATATTGGGAAAAAAAAATCATGTTTTTAAGAAACGTTATGTATGACAATTGCCTATACGTAAATTTTAAATTGTTTTCATTCAAAACTCTTTAATTTTAAATAGGAATGAAATATCTCTGTATATGAAAATATAATAAACTCACCCTCTGCATTAGCAACCATCAATTAAATAATTATTCTAATTTACTTTAATTTAATTTAATAAGCATTAAGATTTGAAATTCTTTAAAAGTTCATTCAATATAAAAACCAATTTTTAAATTCCATTGCCAAAAACATCTGTGCTTCTTTTCATTTAATAACTAATATTAATATTTATTTTAATTTTTTTGTGTCAACACCCAAAAATATAAACGTTATTTTTCATGTCCCTTCTATATTTTATACAAAAAAATAAAATAAACTTTTTTTATTTAATTAAAAAAAAAATGAAGAAAAAAAGAAAATCAAGTAATGAAAAATTTTTAAAATTAAATTTTTCCAGACTTTAAATATTCATATTCAAAATATCTACTGACACATTAATATACAAAATTAAAATGACTTTCAAATTCAGTGTTATCATTTCCACCACCATTTATTGCCACAAAAAATATTCTTTCTATTAATACAGATATATCTATCATATATATATAAATCAAATATATACATATATATAATTTTTCATAAATATATATTGTACACCCCAACAATAATCATCCAAAACCCCACCCAACCCAAACAATCATGTCAAATCACTAACACTCCATCAACTTAACACTTACTTAACTTTATAACCTTCAGGGATGGACTAAATTTTAAAATATAAATTTTTTTACTATCATACGTATGTGTCCCTTTTGTCGTCGTCTTGTTCGTTCTTGTATATATATATATATATATATATATATGTATATTTTATTAAATATACACATACACAAGCCAAGTTTTTTTATTTTAATTTTATACTTAAAGTAAGAGAAAACGCTTTAAGCACTGATTTGCGCATTCTAGTTGAATATTTTTCTTGGATGGTTGAATCCATTTTATAAAAAAGTTGAAAAACAACAAGAACAATAATAATAAGGACAACAAAGAAAAAAAAATTATCTTTTCATGTTATCCTTAGTTTTTTGTTTGTTCATATTTTTATTATTAAAAATTAAATCAGCTTATATACATAAAATATATATATACATACATACATAATATATGCATATAACATAATGATAATATTACTATAATAATAGCTTTTCACAGGGATAATGAGATTTGATGGGACGAATTTTTAGTTATCATGACATGAAATTTTTATAATACAAAACATACATACGTATGAGTAAAAAAGTTTTTAGTCACACTCATTATCGTATTCACGCTGTTTAATGAATGAGATTTCTAAGTGACCTGGAGTTTATTATTTATTTCTAAAATCACCAATTTTATTTTCCACACCACTTCAGAATACCACTTTAGAATAGAACAAATACACAAAATTACAGATATTGCAGAAAAAGCGTTAGAGGAAAAACAAAATGCTCGTTAATCTTTCTAGACGTAGCTCAGGCATTTAATAAAGTCCTGCACATATTTCTAAGGAATAAGTTAAGTAAATTACTTACCACCACCATATATGTTAGAATACTGGAGTCATACCTTTCGGATATATTATTTCTAATAAAACAAGAAGATGAGTATTAAACCTTAAAAGAAATAAATGCAAAGGTGCTTCAAGGCAGTATTCCACGACCTATGATTTCTTTACTATAATACTAGTCCTTTACCGTAGTAAATGTAACTGAGGTAATATTTGCTGATCATACTGCCACATTAACAGTATAGGATCAAATAAGGACATGTCCCCAAGAAAGTTACAAAGTGGATGTGAAAAAAATATTGAATGGAAATGGAACGGACAAACTAAGTCAGCGCTAGTAAACATAACCAATAAAAAAAATAGTAAATCCAATCTATGTAGTCGTATCGATTGTATGCTTTTTTTTAAATTAAAAAAATAATGTTATACTTCTAAGACTGTTGTCTCTAATAGCTCAATTCTGAAGTACGGTGGTTTGAACGACTTAAGTGTTTAGATTTGATTGGATCCAAATAAAAAATCTCAGGCTAATATAACAATATATCGAATATTGTAAATACTGCTCTTAATAAATACTTTATGAAACATATTTTTATTTTTTTTATATATTCATAAATGATAATGCAATATTATAAGACCATCTATTACTGTGGTTTAGATGCAATAGTTTTCGATTCTATTTATTTATTTTTTTATTAGTAGTACCAGAGTAATAGTAAATATTGTCTGATAAGATTAATCCTTTGCCTTTTTTGACATTTGAACTTCTTATTAAATTATTTTAATGTACACTATATTTTTTTATTTAGATATGATCCGACCAGATTGAAATACCGCCACTTTACCATTGAGCTATCGGTCAGATTTTTCAATTCAATTTTTAACATTCAACGTCAACGATGTCACCAATCTTACTATAATTGATTCATAGTTATCATAGCTATACATATAACTTGTTTACATTGTGCAAAAACCAATTGATTAATTTCTGAACCCTTAATCTACAAATTATCAGAACTTCATTAATTATTATCATTTTTGATATTCCCCTTACATCCTTTTTCCACCTTTATTAAAATCAAATCATTCATTTGCTTGGTACATTGATTTAAAACTAAATTCTAATACTAATCTTCTTCCTTTAAATGTAATCAAATCTATTCACCCTGTAGTTATTCTTTTGTTTTTATTTTTTTTTTTTTCAATTAGCATAAACTTTTCCACCATACCTTCTATTCAATGATAATCAAAAATTTATTTAGTTAAAGAACAAACAAACAAATAATAATATTAAGAAGAAAAAAAAGGACAATTTCCAACCGATTAAATATTCATTTTAACACAAGAAAAAAATCCAAAAAAAATACACATAATGGTATTAGTGGCACAATTTACCACTTCAAAATTGTCATTTACTTTTTTTTTTCTTTATTTTTTAAATCTCTTAAAATGACATTAGCACCATCATAAGCCTCATTATCATATTCTTTTTCATATAAAGAATTCAAAATATGATCTTTATATATACATACACACAAACACATGTGCATAGAGACATACAATATGAGATAGAAAATAAAAAGAGCAAAAATTAGCTAAAAGGGATTTTTTGTTGTTGTTTTTGTTTTTGTTAAAATTTAACAAAGTGCGACAAATGCATATCACACAAAAGCCAATTAAGAATTCAAAAAAAAATAATAACAACAAAAAATGGAAATTCTTTTTTTGTTTAAAGAGAACATAATTTAGATAAATTTTTCTTCTCATTTTCTTTACCTCTTCCCATCTCTGTCCCTCAATTGTTTTTTATATTAATATTTGATGGCATTTTTTACAAATCATCGCATTTTACAAGTGTTTATGATTTGTTTATTGTGTAAATAAATGTAAATCAATTTATGTGTGTTCATGTGTGCATATACAAGAAGAGTTAATATGAGGAACTGAGTAAATTTAAAAATGTAAAAAAAATGTGAAAGAAAAAAGGAACAACAAAACCACATCAAAAGAAAGGCAATCAACTTTAACTAAAAGAAATTTTTTTTTTTTTTTAGTTATTTGTATTTTGTTTTTTCTCCTTCTTTGTGTCCCTTTTAATATTATTTTTTTTTTAATTTTAAATTAAAACAGTGGTTTTCAAAGGTTTAATTTATAGAAAAATAATTTTGGTTTGTCAAAATGTCAAGTCGAAAATTATTCAAATGAAACTGACAGTTTTTAAAAATTTCAAATATTTTTTTAAAAAAATTAATTTTAGAACCAATCATGGGTTTTGGTGTATTAAGTTAACTTCCTTAGCACAATTAGCGTATGTTCATCAAAGTAGAAATAGTACAGTTTAAAAGTGAAACATAAGGAAAACAACCCAAATGCACACAATACGCGTTCTTTTATTTGAAATCTGAATAGATCTTAGCACACTTTGAACAAAATCAGCACGCTTTGAACAGAGCATGAACAGTACAAAACTGTCAAAAAATAAATTAGTAAAATTAAATTAAAACTGGACGACTTAAAATAAAAAAAACATCTTGACTTTTATTTTACAAGTATAATCTCAAACAAACATCAAAATGTCAAAATATTTTTGTATTTTATTTTCTTCAGTCGTACTCGATATCTTTGAACTGTGCTCACTCTGATTTAAAAAAAAAACACGAATCATCAAGCTCTGAGCGCTCAAAGCTAGTAAAAAAAAAACAAAATAATTTTTGACAGTTCATGCTCTACACAGATTTCAAAATAAAGCGCCTAATGTAAGTAACTATTAAAATTTCAACACAGATTGGCAGTTAATCAATTTTTAATGTTAACGCTTAATTTCAAATTTGATAGTTAATTGCTTTTATTTAAGTTATTTATTAAAATTATTAGCAACTCTAAATAAAATAGAATTAAACTTTTACTTTACTTTCAGTTCATTGATTGAAAAAATAATTTTTATTTTAGTTAAATTGTTTACATTTAAGCGTCAAATGTCAACACTTTTAACGTTTTACATTGCGTTTGAAAAATTGGATAGCTACGATTTTTGACATTTTGCATTTTCGATTGCACAAGGCATAAAAGCCAGTCTATAAAAGACTATAAGCGTTGTGGCAATTGACGATAGATTATTTAAAACACCTTTCTGAAAGCTATTAATTTTAAGAATGCATGAAAGTTTAAGAATCATTATCAATGTCACATTAAAAGGTTTACAAGTATAATACAGAAAACAAGACCCCAAACAATGTTCAGAACTATCAAAATCATACATAAAAATATAAAAGTGAAAAAAATATTGAGGAATCACAGAATCCTTTACATTCTTATGATTCCAGTTTTTGTTTTAGTTATTTTTATCATGTATTACTGGTACTACAATCCTTTTATTTTATTAATGTTGGTTGTGTGTTTGTTAAAGTCTTCTTTTGTTTGTAATAAATGGTACATATTTTATACTATGCTCTCATTCTCTTCTTCTTTAATTCGAATTCGATTTCTTTTTTAAAAGTTTAGAGTCTTTTTTTTGCAATTCTTCTTTTTAAATTATGATTATGATCGCATTTCAAAAGAAAAAGGTGCGCAAATATGTTTTAAATCAAGAAATACAATAAAGATGAAAAAGAAAAGAACGAGAAAGGGAGAGAAATAAAAGGATTCGATGTAAATAAAAATAAAATCGATTCGGATGATTTGTTAAGTGATAATATGCGTATTTAGGTGTAAGATTATTATTATTATTGAACACAATGTTAAACATGAACATTTATTACATATACGTGATTGGAATTTCGATGTATTTTTGTGGGGTTCAAGTGAACCAAACAAAGGGTAAAAAAAACATAAGAACAGTGTCTTATTCTTATAAATAAAATAACAATTTAAATACGCAAATGAAATATATGGTTTTAAAATAGCTTCAGATCAAAAAGGAAATTATGAAATGATGAATTTTCAAGGCTCCCCGATATTTAAATATAAATTATTGGCTCCGTAATTTTTAAATTGATGTAGAAGTTATTAATTATCAATAACAATGAAATCAATACTCCCTTCTCCTGCACAAACTTCTCAGGTTCAAGGAAATATATTGCGACTTGGAATTTGGATCTTTTGTGGTGCAAAGGATCCAACTACTTACAAAATTATAAGTTCATAGCTTTAGGCTAACAAATGGACAGACGAATGTACAGACAGAGCAAAGGCACATTGTTTCAAAATATTATAATACTCGTACATATTTTGAAACAATGTTATAATACTCGTACTTTACGTCTTTAAGTCACCGTCGTAATGTAGGAACTGCTTGTGTATTTTAAAGATATCTACTAGGTAATACTTCAGAAGAAATTAAAAATATTATGCCTAAAATTTAACTCTACCGCCGTAACACACGGTTAGCAGCTCAATCTCATTCATTTACAGTAGTGCTTTTTAGAACAAGAACTCTGAAATTTAGCAACCCTTTTTTAGGTCGCACCTCTAAATTATGAAACACATTACTCTCATATATGTTTCCTAATACATATGATCTAAAAATTCAAGAAGGAAGTCAACTTATACCTCTTGTGTTGCCTATTCAACCCTTAAAAGACATTTATATGTATTTCTTGTCACTACTTTTCAGGCAGCAGTTAGGGTGCTTATCACATTATTTTTGCTACGGAGGAAGGTTGTTTTAGTTGAGTAGAAATCTCACACTACCTGGAGGATTAGGTTTCAGGTGCCTTTTAAAGGTATTTTTAAGAAAAAAAAAAACAAAAAAAACTACTTTGACTTCTTCATGGGTCGTAAATACGTATATTCATCCCGATTCCTTTCAAGTAGCCTAAAAATATGCAACAAATTTCTTTTGGAAAATAAGAAACTTATTCTAGCAATTAATTTATTTTTAGAATTGTGGTCTCACAGCCAAGTGGCTCTTACGATCAAATATAATAATATTATAATATAATTTAATAAATATAATAAATAGTATTGGTAAAATCAAATAACCTATAGTGGTCTTAGTAACTTAATAAGATTATTTTAAGATATTGCATTATTATTTATGATTTGCAATATTAATTTGTACGATTATAATCTAAAAATCAATTTTCCATTATTTTACTTATTTTGTAAATAAAAATTAAAAACATTTCATTTGACCCAGATTAACATAAAAATTTGAAAATTTTGTTAAGTTCTCATCAAACTACCTTAAACAATATAAACTTGTTTTATTCCAAATTAATTCTACGATTCCCAATAATAATTTTTTAAATTTTACTAAATTTTTTAAATCAATTCTACATTAAGCCACATTAAAGTTCAACATGAAACAATCCATACTCTTCATAATATAAAAATTCATTTTTTTTTCAAATATAACAACAAAAAAAAACACGTTATTTTCATTAACCAACTATTCAAAAATTTAACTATTCTCCAATTATAACTGAAATTTACATTTCAAAAATAAAAATAGGTTTATTTGTTTTTGGATATTCTCAATAACTATGTTGTAACGATTAAATAATTGAATACAAGTACAATAAGAATAAAAACCAATATGGCGGCCAATATAACAATAACTGTACAAAATAAAAACAAAAAAAAAAAAAATAATAACGAAATTGACATTATAATTAGATCTGATATTTTTCAATTGTAATTTTTCCGAATTTATTTTTCGTTCATTGCCTGCTGTTGTTGTTTTCATCATCATTGTCGTATTGTAATAAAATGAATTTAACAACCGTTATTCATTGATTTTTGAAATAAAACACATATAAATACAGTTATATAACAGTAAAATAAGTAAAAAAATGGTTACCCTTTTATTTTCATTTGAAAAAATTGTAAAAAAAAATTGTATTTGTTTTTTAAACAATGAACAAAATCCGCGAATTGCACAGAAAAAAATTGTGAGTCTTATAACTTATTACTATACGAGTATATACCGATTTACATATATATATATCTTTATAGTGCTTTTATTGGGTAGCCATTTTCTATTTTTTTTTTTGTTGCCTTTTGTTGTTTCTGTTTTTTTCCAACAATGTCAGTGAAATTTATCCAACATTTTTTTTTTATAGATTTTTTTTATGGAGTTTTGGAAAAATTGAAAAATAGATTTTCACCGGTAGGCACCGTTATAGTAATTATTTTTGTTGTTGTTTTCAATTAGTGAATTTTCATTTAGAAAATTCTCGAACTTTTATTTTAAATTTCATTTTTAGTACATTTTTTAAAATGTGCTTATTTGTCCAATCTGTTTCTACGTCCGTTGGTTTATTTGTTTATAAAATTTCTAAATCGTTTTAAGTTCAAAAGAACCATTTGAACCAGAAAGAAGAAAGGTTCAAAAGAACGAGTTTTAGAAGAATCTATTACCGATGTCAAGTCTCTGAAATTCGTCAAAGCTCTGGATTCAAATGGCTCAAAAATGATATTCTGCTGAGTATTTTGGTAATTTAAATGTTGAATTCAAATGTCAAATTAGTTTTAATTTCTTCATTCCACCTTGCATTACACCGTTAGATATATTCTAAACACTCAAAGGTAGAAAATTTGAGAGGCAAAAGTATTTTAAGTATGAACCCAAACTATCCCGAAAAACCTTTAAATTTCTTCTAAATTGAGATCTCTAAGAAGTCAAGAAATAGAGTAGTCAATTTTCAATATCTTGTATTGGCACAAGTAAATGGATACATGTATATAAAGTGCTAATAGAAGAAACATCATTAGTAGTCATATTGCAATAAGTCCAATAGGACTCCTGACTTTTGGAAATACGCCTTTTCCCTCCATTGGAACTTTAAATCAGATGTCCATAATACTGAGACAAAACTTGGGACCTCTGACTCATTTAAGTGTGTCAAAAAGGAAACTCTAACCATGGTACTTTTGACAAGTCACCGTTACAATTTTTAAAATGTGCATTTTTTAAAACCTTTAATTTAACTTCTGCCTTGTTTGTATATTTTAATTGTTCATTATTTTGAAGGCAACAATGCAAGGCTTTGTTTTATTGTTGCTCTTGTTTATTGTTGCTATTGGTTGTTAATGATTTTTAAATTTACAGCATAATGAAAATCCAACAGTTAACAAAAAATAAAATCAATAAGAAAACAAAGAAAATTTAAGAAAATTACCTATTGTTTAATAATAATTTTAACATGTATGTAATTTAAATTAAGGTGCCAGAGACTGATTGAACTTATAATGGCTAGATAGATACAATAGAGTCTCTATTAAAAATAATAACTAAAAAAGTGAATCATCATAGTTGTTGAGTTGGTAAATTTATCCTTTGATTGATTGATTGGTTTTATGATGATTATTGATGAAAAACCAAATAATTCGTAATAATCAATCAATTTTTGGTCTATTTTATATCCTAGGCTTTCCAAAATTATCCCCTGATGAAATAAAGATCTTCAGTTAAAGTATAGAAAACGTAAAAGGGGAGAGAGTAACCTTTGTATTTCAAATAAAAATGAGGTTCAACTCATGTACAAGCGAAA
Organism: Dolichopus griseipennis; assembly: GCA_963082915.1. Classification (NCBI taxonomy): domain Eukaryota; kingdom Metazoa; phylum Arthropoda; class Insecta; order Diptera; family Dolichopodidae; genus Dolichopus; species Dolichopus griseipennis. Next base: position 105,917,997 of record OY720443.1, on the reverse strand, counting down.
AAGTTTTGTTGGACTTTAGTTCCAGAATATTAGCATCAAGGAATGGAAATAAAATGCCGCTAATATAAAATGAAAAACGTAAAAAGAGTTTACTGAAAGAACTTCGTTAAATTTTAAATGCAACTTGAAACAGTCATTTTAATTCACTTAAGAATATTATTTCTGTAGTCTAAAATGAATTAATAGTGAATCTATAGTCTAATAGTTCTTAGGAGTAGTTCCTAATTCTTATAGAAAAAATTGGAAAATATTACATGTATATTTCGAATCTAATGCTGTAAACTACGAGAAAGGGTTTCTTAATACAAAAATATTAAAGGTTAAAATTAAACGGAGAGGAATTGGGGAAATATGCAATTTTTTATAAGTGTTGTGAAGTAAGTTGAAAGCGAACATGGGAGACTGTTTTGGAAAATTTGTATCAGAACGGAACGATCAGAAAACACTTCTATCAGAGTGAAGTGCATTAAATAGAACAATTCTAGTTTGCATTTACAGTGTACCGCTCTGATCGTTGATAATTAATTAGTTTTTCCACTGTTTAACATTTGGAACCATTATAATGTAAAACTGCAGTGTGGTAGGAGGAATAAAAATATGAGTTTGAATTATAATCTAATGATGATTAGATAGCCTAATGATATTTAAGAGGTCGCAATCCAAATTGTCTAACAAATTAATTAAAACTAAAGCCCTAGGAGTTTTTAACATCTTTTCCATAAAACTAAATCATTTTCTGCACCTAAACCAATTCAAAATCCCTATTTTTCAATTCCAACTTTGCCGTAAAATTCTTTGCCTTTATCTTAAAACTTCTCAAAATCTTTCAATCACTTTCAACAACTAGAAATTATTACAAAACTTTAATTACACAATAATCAAAGATTTATCACATATGTTTCTAACAAATGCTTTTAACACCATTTTCTTCAAACATTAAATAATGAAAAATCTTACAAAAAATCTCAATTAATTCTTATCGGCATTTCCTTGACAAAAATGGCTATTAGAAATCTAAAAATTTTAAATAATTGGCATACTTTCAAACATTTTCACAGTTTCATAACGTTTTTTTTTCATATTAGTTTTTTATTTATAAAAACCATTCATTTTGTCAGGTATTTTGTTTTTTAGGCCCTCATTTAACCCTACAATCTACACAATAAGTAAAAAAAATTGAAACGGAAAAGTTTTTATTGTAATTAACGGTATTTCAACACGTACGAACAATAGTGCCACTTGCGTAATAGTAGCCACGTAATAATACAAAGTTATGGCAATATCTTGTGAACACTTCACCTACGCGGAATTAAAAGGCTGAGGTTATCTTTTGAGTTAAATTGAAAAAAAACTGTACAAAATTGTATTGTAATTAAAAAATTACACTGTGACATGCAAGTACAGGATTTAATTCTAGGATAAGAAAAAAAGTAACTGTTATTTTTTTCATTGACTACTTTGATAATCATTAAAGTGGAAATTATTAACATACAAAGTGAAAGTGTAATTAAAAACTTTAAAGTTTTTAATTAATATACAATTAAAAAAATAACCGTGATTACAATTTGACATACATCTAATATTTTTCTTAGTAATTATTGAAATATTTTTAATAATTGAATTTTTTTAGATTTTAAAATAGAGATCAGGATTTAATAATTGTTTGATATAAATGGGAAAAAAATATTTTTAACAAAGGTTCAGGTACTCTGAATTGTTTTTTTGAGTGCTAACTGTTCAAACTTCTAACTGTACAACTGTTACACAAATAAGCCTGTCGATACAATAGCAAAGGAAACATATTATGTTCTTCTTATTAGGATTAATCCTAATGAATTCCACATACAATTTAAACATGAGATAGTATTAGACATTGTATTGTATAGGAAAGTCCCAGATTTTCAGCTGATATAATTCTATTTGTTATATATTGTTATTAATTTGTATTTCAATTACGCGGTATTTTATATCTGTGAGTTATATTATTCAAATTAAATTATTTGCTTATATTTTGTATTTTTTTCTATATTATCATATTAATGTACTTTTAATTTAATATATACAATTATTAATTAAGGATTATGCGTTGAGTTAATTTCGAAAACCAGATAAAAGGTTTTCCACTTTTATCAGGAATCTTTCCAGGGCCTTTCGAATGAAAGGTCAGCGCTCTGATATCTAACCATATAAGTAAACATTTTAAAAGTTTATTCAACTATAAACTAATTATTTCTTGTTTAACATCTTCAGAAGTGCAACGTATTCTTGATTTCTATATTATATTTTAGATTACAGTAGAGTTTACTGGAATGAGTGTTAGATGTTGTTGTGATATCTGCTAGCAGAAGTTTCCACAATTTTTTTTAAATATCTAAAATTTCATTTTGTATATCAAAAAAAAAATCAAAAAGCAAAATATATTTTAAAGTTTTGTATTTCATGTTCTTTGGTTGAAATGGGCTTACCCTCAATCATACCCAGTCTCAGCTAATTGGGGAAAACTAAATTTCTTTTTTCAGGTCAAAACTAAGCAAAAAAAAAAACACAAATTATTTAAAAAAATCGATTAAAATTGAAAAGTCGATTAGTGCGCCGGTTCTAAATATGTTACTAAAACCAACAAAACTGTCAAGAGTAAACACGTATAGGAAATTAAAAGTCAATTGATCAAACTGTTGGTTTTTACGATCGAATACCTGAGATAAAACTTTCAAAGATTTTGTAAGCAAATGGGTTAACGAATTCAATAATTTTTTTCCCCCATTTTTTTTTCTTTTTTTTTTATAAGGGAATAGAAAAATCGAAATCCACCCATTGAAACTAGGCGGTGTTTCTTTGGGTGGTGTGCGATTTTAACACACAAAAACCACAATCTTTTTGAGCCAAATTTTAGGAGCGAACCTGTGATACAAATGTAGAGTTTGGCTACAGGGATGGGGATACAATTTAATCAAGAGACCCATTTAGAACTATAATTCTGTTGAGTCAAAATAAATAAATGAATCAAAGAGTTATCCAAAATATTCATTACATTCAAAGGTACCAGCACCTAACATGTCTAAAACAGACAGACACAAATAACTACAAATATATTTTTCCAAAATCAGTCTGAAACTGATCTAGTTTTGATATATATTAATTAAATTTTATTTGTGTATTACTTACCTTGAGATTGTGTTGAACTGTGGGAGCCCCACGAGCTCTTATACGAAGAATCTGAAATTAAAATAGAAAACAATTTAATATTGAAGAGTATATATAAAAAATTTAACTTTTATAAAAAATTATCAATAAATTTTATATAAAACTTATAAAAGAAAAATTGTTGAGTAAAGTCGAAAGTATTACCTGCGAATAACATTGAAAAATTACTAAATGACCCTGTCGAACGAGACAAGTAATCCTGTGATGGTTTGATATCAATCATCATGTTATAAATCACTCATTAATTGAGTGATTTATATTAAAAACTTTTTTTCTTGATTTTTTTTTAAATTTTTCAATCAAATTTAAGGAAAAATTATTTAATTTAATTTAAAAAAGTATAGATTTGAGTTTAAAAGAAAAACGTATAACAGTTTTTCTGATTATTTTATATTACAATGTTTATATTTATTTCTGTATAACACTTTTGATTCATTTTGAATATTATTCAGTTTTTTATTTTAATTATTAGTAATTTAATGTAATTATTTATTAGTTTTTCATGAGTTTTTACAAAAAAATATTTTAATATAAAGTTAATATTATTAAGTAAATTCTTTATTCTGCAATTTCAAAAAAAAATTTCGAATTTCAGTTTTAGTTAGAAGAAAAACGAAATAAAAACTATATGTACAAGAAAATCTAACAAATATTTTCAATACAACTTTTAAGAACATATAAATTAAAATCTATCCACAAAAATCTGCCCTAGTGTGTTGAAATCTTAGAAAAGGTAGAATAAGTAATCATAAGTTTAAGTTACTAAAGAACCTGCAATCTTCTTGACCCATGCTACGCTAACAGGTTTTTTAAAACTCTAGAAGTTCATATCAAAACCGGAGAATAAGTACATTGAACGTATTATATTCTTAAAATTAGAATTAATCTTCATTAATTTTATCTTAAGTCTTAGACTTCAATAAAAATTCTATTTGTTATATATTGTAATTATTTTGTATCTGAATCATAAGGTATTTCTGTACCTGTGAGTTTTATTATTCAATTAAAATATTTGTTAACATATAATACTAAATTTATATTATTATTTTAATGAAATTTTTCCTTTTGATGTAAGAATTATTGATTATGCAATCTATCTATCATTCATCTAAACCGAATGGAAATGTCAAAATGATATCGAAAACCTGATAAAAGTTATATTCTCGAGTCATTGGACTGAAAGTCAAAGAACTAGTGACTCAAAAAGTAATAAATGAGAGCGAGCGGAAAGTCCCCTAAAACAATTAGACACAATTCCCCAAAATAAAGCCGAAATTTAAATATCGTGAGCTATTAGATCCTCAATCATTTTCAATACTGTATTCCTTATAATACTTTTCTAATCTGTAATAGTAAATGTTCTAATTCATTCAATGAAATGTACCAAAAACCAAAATACTTGAGACACTTACATAATTTTGAAAGTCAACTTATATATACTATTTATAAAATAATTATCTCATATATATATATATATATTATTTATAACATTTAAATGCATGTACACATACACTCATTAAAAACAATCAACATTCCATTTTAAACTTAAAATACAATTTATTTTCTGTACAATAATTATAATGAATATAGGAACTTTAAAGTGCTAAAAAAAGAACCATTCAACAATTTAACAATGTATTATTATTTTACATGGAAATGCTTAAAATTATTCTAAGCAAAAAGTTGGAAACCATTTTTTTATAAAATTTAATTTTTTAAGATAATTTGTGTATACATATATAATAAAGTCTGTAAGAATGTTAAATTATATATACATATAAATTATATAATCATCACATTTAGAAAATTTCCTTCTTCATCTACTTTACCTTTAACCCCCTCTCCACTACCACATCTTTTAAAATACTTTTCAACATTTCTCCTATAGTTTATATAATAATTCTAAAACAATTTAAAAAAAATTATTTTTTTTTACTCCTATAAATATGCACCTTAATATTAAATATCTAAACTAAAACAATGGCACATTGTCGTTCATTTCTCGTTTCTTTAAGTGTTGAACAATAAAAAAAAAAAAAAAAAATTAAAAAAATAACATACATAAATAAAATATAATTATTTAAAAAAAAAAAATATAAATAAAATAACAATAAACAATGTGACTAGAAAAACAACAAAACAACAAAAAAAAATAATAAAAACCCCAAAGGCCATTACAAATAAAAAAAAAGGGCCCAACACCAGAACCAGAACAAAAAAAAACAAAAAAAAAATTCAAAACGGAACAGGAAAAGGAACGGGAAAGAGTGACTATCGGAACCGGTTACCGTTACCGGACACCTCTACTTCCGGATAATTTTTCTATATAAATATATATATATATATATATATATATGTAATATGTTATTGTAGTTATTATAATTGTTGTTATTATTTCTAGTGTGTTGTAAACTATTATTATTGTGCCCCAATACTGCACAAAAGTGGCATATTTGGGGATGAAGCAACGAAAGGGGGTTGTAACAATTGGTGGTTGGTTCCATAAGATTTGTCTTAACTATTTCTGTTTTTTTTTTTTATTCAAATTCAAATCCAAAAAAAAAACCTAAACTATTGTTATAAGTGTACTGTAAAAAAATATTATAAGTGTTGGTAATTTTGATAATGTTAACATACATAAATATATATATATATATATATATTTGTGTACTTATAAGTATATAATAATGTAATAATTATTCTATATATAAAAATAGTAAAACCACAAAAAAAATTTTAAAAACTTTTTACAAAAAAATATTAAAAAATAAATAAATCAAAATAATATACTAAATTTTATATAACTTTACATTTTATTTAATTTATTATTATTTTATTATTATTTAACTAATATATTGTAAATTAATTACAATTAATTCACTGTTTTTTTGTATATATTCAATAGATATTTTTAAAAAATCTTTTTATAAAATTAATTAATTAATTTTAAATAATGGTTTTCCTTTTAAATACTTCAATTATATAAGATAAATATCCTGTTAAATTTTTTAATTAATTCCTTTAATTTTAATTTGTTTTTTTTTTTTTAATTATTATTATTCAACAAACTTTAATAATCCCTTGTTCTTTTATATATTTAAAATTTCATTATCAAATTATTAATTAGTTTTTTTAAAATAACCAATTTTTTTTGTCTATAGTTTTTATTTCCTTTTTTTCGGATTTACCGTTATACACTAAGCACAAAGTCCAACAAAAAGAGAAAACAGTTATACAATTAATATATATTATAATAGTAAAAATACACAACCGTCCTAGTGAACGACTATCAAACTATTAAATGTAAAAAAACATTAAAAATTTCCAATTCAAAATAAAAAAAAAAAACGAAAAAAAAACAACAAAAAAAATATTCGCAGGATAAATAATTTTATATAAATGTCCTGTTGTTGTTGTTTAATTCTAATTGTGCATTTCGTTTTTTTTTTTATTCTGATTGTTGTTTTTTTTTTTTTTTGAAATTCAACAATTGTGTGTATGAACAAAAACTACCACCCTTCCACCACTTTTTATTAACGGAAAAATCCATAATTCACCCCTTAAAAAAAATTGTCCAAAAAATTACAATTCCTACACTACACATATATATGCGAATATATATGAAATGTTTACATACACTTACAAATACACACATGTTAATAGAAAAATTTCCAATACGATTTATTATATTCAGATTCTTATTTCATTTCTCACTACTTTATTTTTTTTTTTTTTTTTGAAACACAACCCACGATGATGACGAACTGAACTTACAGCCAAGAACAGTAGCAGGAGTGACAAAAAATATACCCCTCTACTTAAAGGTTAAATATTTGTTTCACCCCTAAAATTTAAATTTGTATATGCCGTTTCGTTTTTTGTGCTTGTCATACAATAGATTGGTTTAAATTCCGACAACAACAACAAACAGCCGGATAATATGTAAGAAAGAGACAAATATATAATATAATAGAATGAATTGAAAATAAATGTAAAATCATATTAAAAAAAAAAACCAACAACAACAACAATAGTGCTTGTTGTCAGTATAAAATCAAAGTATATTGAACAGAATACATTTTTTTTTGTAATTATCAGAATATAGAGAAAGAGAAACCGTCAGATTGTCAGATTGAAAGAAAATAACAACAACAATAACAAAACTTTATAAATTAGCTGTAAATGCGCGACGGCTAACCAAAAAAAAAAAAACAATAAAAATAAAACGGAAAGTTTTATTGCACAGGATTCGTCCGTTTCCAATATGATCCATTATATTATTCAATAACAAAACAAAAGTATATATATACCTATATATATATATATTCTTGTTCTTCTCCCACACTCTATCTATCTTTTTCCCTCTCTCACTCTGATTCACTCTCTATCTCTTTTCTACAATTTCTCTGAGTAAACATTGACAATCAAATTTATAATTTTTCAAGAATGTGTGCAGAGTTAATTGAAGACAAAAAAAAAGGATATGTTAACTCTCGTATAATGAATAACATACACATACTTATATAAAGATATATACATGTATAAAATAACTCTAAAACAAAGCTAAAAAATTCGTTTTTAATTTCGTTCTATTCTTTTATTTTATACATTTTGTACACTTTTAAAACGGTAATAATCAACTTAATATGTTTGTCAGTATGTGAAAATTTTTAACTATAACAGGATCTATTTTGACATTTCAATACTCTCATATACAATAACACAATAGAGCAAAAGGATAAAAATAATAATATAAAAAGAAAAAAAAAAATTACTGTATTTGAATTCATTTCATTCTTATCTAACCAATCAAATTAATTGATGGGTGTGGCTATACTTAAACTCCTTTTATTTTTCTTACAGTTTGCTGAGCAACATAACAGTAAATTAATGTATACGGGAAATTTGTGTATATGTGTATATTGATTTAAATACATATGCATTTTTTTACCGTTGCCTAGGAATTTTCTTTTCTTTTATTATCTTACATTTATACATACTTGTATATACGAGTATATATTTTGTTTTTTTTTTTACGGTAAATGTTTATAACGGTATATATGAAGTTCATTTTGTGTATAAAAGAATTAAAAGTTTTGTATAACGATACTTGTATGCCGTTAATATTTTCTATACTCATTCTTTCTCTTTTTTTTTTGACAAATATGAATATATATTTAATTATATAAATGTGTTGGTATTTGGGAGGTAATGTGATGTGTTTGTTTATATTAGAATGAATGTAAGGGAGTTGAGGAAAAAGTAATATTAGAACTTCAAATTGTTTTTTAGGCTTTAGAAATGAATTGTATTATTAATAAAATAATTGTAATATTTTCCTTAGAGTGACTTTAAAATTTTATTTAGAAGCAGACGGTAAGTCTTAAATAGAAGTTTTCTAATTTTTTTACCGTTACCTCGGACTTCTATAATCTGGATTCTCTTCTATCATTAACTCCGACTTCAATTTAGTAACATAATTATGATTGATTCCCACATTAATAACAATGATTGTTATATATTAAAAAATTTGTAAAATACAAATACAAATGTACATTCACAAACCTTAAAATCAAAATAAAAATGGTGACAAATAAAATACACAAACACAATTCATTTGAAAATAATTTTAAAGTGTAGAAAAGAGACAGAATTTTACAAAATACTATCCTTTCCACTCTGATATTAAGGTTTCTCTCATTTTTTTAATTGAACTTTTTCTATGTACTCAATTAAATAAAATATAAACACCATAATATAGAACTAAATTCTAGAACTTTGATTGTTATACTTCTGTGATGATAATGATGATTTTTGATCAAAATTGATGATTATTATGATGGTGACATGAAGCAACAAGGACGGATGTATTATCCACTTCCTTTTTCCTTCCACCAAACACAAGGATATTACCGTTTCAACGTAGAGTTGTCGGGATCGTTTATAGCCCCACTCTATATAGTATATATATATATTTATATATATATATTTTTTATTTATATAAAATAAAATAAAATATTTTATACCAAACTGTTATACAAATATTAAATAGTTGTTGTTTTTGTTGATTTTTTTATTCTATGTTGAGGATTAAATTTTTAATTTAAAAATTGTATTTGAATGTGAATGGAGTGGTGGACTCCGGAGGTGTTATGTCCATTTTACAAAAAAAGTACCATAAGGATAATCAAAGGATGTGTAACGAATTTTAGAGTAAAAAACAGAAATAAAAAAAGGGGGAGTTGAGTTTAAAAATAGACAAACAAATTTAGAAAAATTCATTAAATTTTTTCGTTTTTGTATACTTTTGAATAAAACACAAGAGTAGAGATTTGGTTTTTATCTTGTGCTTTTTAAAAGCATAATTAAAAAAAAAGTTGTTTGGTTCCAAAAAAAAACACAAAAATTATATAAAATTTTAAATCTTTATCTTATAGATATTGTTCAAAAAGTTTATGTTCAAATAAATTTAAGAGTGTACTCCTCGTGTATAAATTTGAAAAGGCATTCATATATTATAATAATAGAAGAGAGTAAGCCCACGTATATTCAAATTTATATATATATATATATATATATATTTGTTTATATTTGTGTATATATATAATTACATAAATCTGAAAATTTTAATGGTATTTTAAGTTAGAAATTTAAAAGTCTTCGAAAAATGAAAAGATATTATAATTACATATTAAGATTAAAACTTTTAAAAATAAGTTCTACATCTTCTTTAAATTCAGGAGTTTTCCCTTCTATCTGGAAACACTCATATGTTAGACCTATTCATAAGAAAAATGCCAAAAATGAAATTATTAATTATCGACCAATTGCGAAACTTTCTTCACTTCCAAAACTGTTCGAATTAATAATGTATGATTCTATTCATAGTCACTGTAAATCTTTTTTAGTTCATAATCAACATGGATATATGGATAAAAAATCAACAGTTACTAATCTTGTTGAGTCAGTTTCAACTTTTACAAAAAATATGGAAGAAGATTTTCAAACGGATGTTATCTTTACAGATTATAGTAAAGCATTTGATGTTTTACCACATTCTATAATACTGATAAAGCTAGAAAACTTGGTTTCCCAGATATTTTTGTGAAATGGGTTGACCCATATTTATCTGATAGGACCTACAATGTTTTATTTAGAAACATTACTTCTAAACCTTTTAACGCCAACTCCGGAATTCCACAAGGCAGTCACTTAGGTCCTCTTTTTTTTATAATCTCGGTAAATGATGTTTCTTCAGTTATTATTAATAGTGAGCTTCAAATATATGCGGATGACATGAAAATTTTTAAGAAAATTGAGTCACTAAATGATGCTTTACTCTTACAAAATGATTTAGATAATTTTTTTATTTGGTGTAAAAACAATAATCTTCTTTCAACAAAAAAAAATGTAAATAAATGTGCACTTATGTGTTTCACACGTCGTCTTAATCCGATTTGTTTTAATTACTGCCTGAAGGGAATTAGTATTCTTAAAACGAATTCTATTAAAGACCTAGGCGTTTACTTCGATGATAAGCTTAACTTTAAACTTCATTTCTGTTATATTATAAATAAAGCTAATTCTATGCTTGGTTTTATAAAACGTTGGTCTAAAGAATTTAATGATCCTTATGTTCTTAAATCTTTATATTCTTGTCTTGTTAGACCTAATTTAGAATATGCTAGCCAAGTTTGGTCACCATTTTACGAGGTACATATTAATAGGATAGAGGCGGTGCAAAGAAATTTTTTAAGATTTACTTTGAGAAATCTTCAATGGTCAAACCCGCTGATCCTACCTCCTTATGAAAATAGATTGAATTTAATTCACTTGAAAACTTTAAAATTAAGACGAGAAGTTGCTGATGTTATTTTTATTATTGAAGTTATAAAAGGTAACATTTCTTCTCCTCAAATCCTTAATAACATTAAAATTAATTCAAATAATCGTTTACGTAATACTAATTTATTTACGTTAAGTTTTCATAGAACAAATTATGGCAATTATGAACCAATTCATAGGATGTTGATAATGGGTAATAAACACAAGAACAACATCGATTTCACACTTTCAAAACAAACACAAAAACTTAAATTGTATAAATAGAAATATAAATTCTTTTTTTTTATATATATTTAGTTGTTTTTATTGTTCACTTAAATTTTAATTTAAGAAATATGAAATTGTAACTTAATTCATAAGTTATTTTTTTTATATGTTGTATAATACTAATTGTTAAAATTTTGTAAAGTTTGAGTTAAACTAATAAATAAATAAATAAATTATACTCTCAAGTGATAACTAGCGCATTTCATAACGGTTTTATCAAAATCTTATTTCTAAAACAGATAGTTTATAGCAATATTATGTATAATTCAAAGTATGTTCTAGTTTTTTTTTTAAATAATGGTTAGAAAATAGCTTGATTTACTTTTTTGAGAGATTTATTTTTTCCAAGCTAGGTATATTCAGTTTCTAAAAAGGAACTGAAGATTTAAAGAGATGATATAGTGCAAAATCAATTAAGACAAATTATTAAAATATTATTAAAGGTTATTGATTTTGTTTTTATACATCAAACTTTTCAATTTATTTGCACAACAGTTTCAAATAATATTAGAAATTCAGAACCAAAGCATTTTAAAAGTAGCACCGGTGGATTAGTGAGTAAACCGCTAACTAACTGAAGGGTGCGGGTTCGATTCCAATTTATTTATATATTTGGTGACCAAATATATATTATAAAATATAAAATATATGATTTAAACAAAATAAATAATGTTACTAATAAAATTAATAGATAGTATAATTTGCCACGCCTGAAAAGGAAAGCCATGCTTCACTCCATTATAATTAGTATGGGGTAAGGGATTGTTTATAAATAAATAAATTAAAAAAATACACCTAAAAGTATGCAATTTTCACATATTCATATTAAACATATTCACATTAAAACCAAATAAATAAACTTTACACCTAAAAGTACGCACTTTCAAATTTTCACATTTAAACTAAATTTAGTTAAATGACAAAATGACTGTTCCCCAATACGTATTAAATATGGGAGAGTGCGGATTTAAATTCTTCACTAGTCGTAAAAATTTTAAATTGTACGAAATATGTTGAAAATCTAAAATGCCTTAAGTCCACATTACGGCGAAATGAATATATTTTAAATTTACATATAATATATAAATATATACATATCCTAAGGCGCGATTACACAATAAATAATATTACAATATAAACTAAAAATAATATCTAACCTAAAAATTAGTTAAGATTAATTAATAACTAATATTACATAATCCAATGTTATTCTAAATAAATAAATAAATAAATAAACTTTTATTAATTCAGAATTAAATTATATTTTTAATTAAAATATAAATAATTATTTTCCATTTTTCGTTTTTTTTTTTTAATTAAAAACCTAACAAAAACAAAAATATGTTAAATTCCAACTTATTATGATTTTTATTATTATAAAATTTAATGAATTTTTGTTCCATAGCCAAACCATAACTGTATATCCTTCCATAATTACAATATTCACCTTCTTTTTTACTATATTTATTTTGTTGCTGTAGCTGCCATGTTCTCGATAATTTATTTTATATTTGTTTTGTTAATATTAAAGTTTATTAAAAATTTTATAAATATAAAAATGAAAAAATATGTACTACATTGATGTTACATAACATATCCTAAGGCGTTAATATTGTCTCTATAGCACTGTTATATTAAAAATGGATTATTGTTCAATTTCTGTTTTTTTTGTCCTAGTTTAGTTTTTGTTTTAATTCTTAATTAAAAGTCTTGCTGTAACGATGTACATACATATATATGTATGTATATATTTATATAAATACCCATATTTCATAATCCAGAGCATTTAATTTGAAGCTTTTTCTTAATAAATACTTGTATTGATAGATTTGAAGGTGGTGTAAAAGGTATACTTGAACCTCTTCTATAAGTCAATTATAATTTGAAATTCAACAAACACAGATCGATATGTTGTCAACTTTACTGTTTTAATGTTCATAGATTTCATAGACACACATATAGATTCAAGATTCTGTCTTCAAGCGTAGGTAAACTAAAACCTAGTACACTAATGAAGTCTATAAAGTTCTTATGTATTTTTTAAATGCTTTATTACTTATATAATCCGAATCGTAATATTCTTATTTTTCGCATTAAATCAGTTCAATAGAAATTTGTTAAGATCCCATTGCGTTTTCTACAATGGGCTGATTCAATTCCTCTTCCACCATACGAAGCTTGCCTCTCTCTGATAAATCTCACTTCTGCCTAGAGTTCTGCCGTTCGAACTTATTGCTTGAGCCTTTTGATACTTATGTTAACAAACTAACATACAAAAAGCCAGTTTTTAGCCTAAACGTTAATAATGATTTGGACAGGCAGAAGTATTTACCGTATTATTTGAAATTAGCATATTTTCTCACATTACGAGTTGAAAGCATGGGTTTCAAGTCAAATGTAGTTCTTTAGTTTTATATTATACTTATGTAATAGTCAAAATAAAAATTTATTTGTCATTTACTAACTCACTAACACCTGTAAATGATGACTAAATCTATAGTTTAGTGAATGAACATACAACTGAAGTTATATTTATAAATATTTCAAATTTTAATTGATTCTTATAACTCACAGCAGAGCTATGAAAAATGTTATACTGCAGCTTACTGAAGAGGCATCGAGAAGACAAGATACTCCTTAGTAGCTGTTTTATATCAACTTCGAAACAAAAGAAACCCAACATATACTACTGTTCTAAACGACAAGTCGTTAGAACTTGATTCTCGACATTTGTGTGTCTATTAAAACATTTATACCACATGTTTATTAAAGTTTTGCTTTGTTTTTTTGTTTGTTTTCATAGTTTTCCATATTGAAGAACTATGCAAAAGCATAACCATAAGAATTTCCCCATTCCAATTCATGTTCATTTTCCATTTTAAAAAAATTAAAGAAAGAAAAAAAAAAAAAGAAAATATAAGACAAAAAAAATAGGCACCCTAAGTGAAAATTAAAATTTTCAGATAAACTCGACATAAAAATCTATCTACATTAAATATATATAGTACATACATATATGTATATAATATATATATGTAAGAAGATAAAATGTTAAAAGATTCAAAATTAATTTTGTTGTTTATCATCCTCATTTTTATCATTACACTTTCAGCATCATCATCATCTTTATCAACCTACCAAGTACACTTCAATATAATCATCAATATTATGTCATCAAGAAAACTTCATAAAGAGATGATGATAACTTGAGGCATATAGAAACAACATCTCTAGATTCATCAAGAATCATTTGGTTTTTTTTTTAATAACAGCAGATACATGAGGCAAAAATGAAAAAAGATTCCTTTTAAAACTAAACTAAAAAATTTTTTTGTACTTGTTGTAGTTGTTGTTGGTATTTTCTTGTGTATTTTAAGGACACAAAAAGCAATTTTAATTTCTATTATATTGCAAAATTCGAATTAAAAATAAAAATAAAAAAACAAAAATATGAAAGAGAAAATGTTTTTAAGCGATAACAACGCCGATTATCCTGAATATTTGTTTTGTATTTTATATGAACATAAAACTGTTTAAAGATACTGTACGTATATATATATATAAATAAATACATTTTCCAGTAGGAGCACATAATAGTAATAATAATATATAAGTTTTTGTTATTTGCTTTTTAACTATATACATATATATATATATACTAGTAAAGCATGTTTGCATTGCAAGCGTTCAAACATTTGATTTCATCACATGATATTTAAAAAAATCATTTTTTCGTTGAGGCTTATAGTAAGGGTCTAAAAACTGCCTCAGGCCCCAAGCAGGGCGATCCCGAAACATGAATCCCAGTGTCGAACTCCCCAAGATCTTTTGGATGATACCCTACATGATTGTATATCGCTGGCATTTATATTAAGGGCTTATAAAAGGTCTCACCGCCCAAGCAGGGCGATCTGGAAACATGAATCCCAAACAAAAGTTTCGAGTTCCCCAAGATATTTTTAATGATACCCCATAAGATAGTATATCGCTGATTTTTATGGTAAGGGCCTAAAAACTCCCTTAGCACCCAAGTATAGCGGCCTGGAACCATCATTCCCAAACAAGAGTTGTAAAGATGGCCAATATCTTTTCAATGATACCCCACATTATAGTATATCCCTGGTATTTATACTAAGGGCTAGTAAATGGCCTCAGCGCCCAAGCAGGGCGACCTGAAACCGTGACCCCGAACAGAGATTGGAGAGCCAAGCCAAGACCATTACAATAATACTTCACATGCAGACATTCGGATATAATTAATGAAATCCCTATACAATTTATAAAGGTCTAAAAGTTGGCTCCTTTGAAATCGAATAGTTCAAATGTCATGTCAGTTTTTTTGGATGGTTACACGCTAAACTCTATAATCTCCTTTTACCGCAAGTCTCTAGCACATCTAGAAGTACTTCATGTTTTTGATACGATATCAGTCAGTGTGTGGTTTCATGCATTTGCTAGAAGCAACTTTATTTATATAATAATATACAAATATATGTATAATGTATATATATACATAGAAAAAAATTCCAACTCAGATTTCAATTATTTTACCTCAGAATAAATATGTATACAAAATACATTATTATCATTATTATAATGTTTGAATTTGGATTGAGACAATGATGACACGGATCCATAGGTAGATGGAGTTGTTATGTACATAAAAAAAAACAAAGTACCCAGTACACATAATTATGATGGTAGATAACATATAGATGTTTCTAGTGCTATGGAGTTGTTATGGAGTACTAAAGTTATGTTTATTGTATCTTGAAAACTAAAACCTAATATCTGATATTATACTGAATTCCTAGGTTATTAAATATATTATATTACAGTAATATTACTGTAATTTGATAATTTGTTAAACTGTCGAATAAGTCGATTAAAAAGTTTGGTTCCGAACAATCTTGAAATTCCAAAGTTTAGCAAAGAAAACAATTGCATTTTCTTAAGTTGTAAAAAAAGACCCTGCGAAATAAAGCCCAGTGGTGCCCATTATTACCAGTCGTATTAAGAAATAAGACCCAGGGTGTTATTTATCAATATATTACATATTGAATCAGAAACCAAATCCTTGTGTGTTATTCCTCATTTAGTTTCACTTTAGACTTTTTGAGAAATAAAGCCGCGATGCTCTTTAGGAAGTTGAAGATTGGATTAAAATAGAATTAACAACCCAGAGTTTTTGTATACGAAAGTTTTAAATTATAAAAAATTTTAGAATTGTATACGAAATGAGGAAGTTTTCCCTCTTCCAGAGTATTATGTATGCGCCTACCCATATTGTTTTTCTGAAATAAGAAATATTTTAAAATTAAGCTTAAACTTCTGAAACAGGCAAATATCTACCCGATTTGAAAAATTTTCTAAAATCCCTCTAGAATTCCATCTTTATATTAGAACTAGCTAATACCCGGTGCGCGTTGCTGCGCCTCTCAATGGAGGTTTAATTGAATTTGATGTTACTGCAAAAAGTTAACACAAAACTTACACACGGTTTACACATGTAAATTTTAAAATGTGTGAAAGCAATCTTTTTAAAACGATTTTTCTAGGATTATTCTAGTAATTTTTGAAACTTTCTGTAATTCAAAGCAGTACGAACTACTTTCCAAATTTTGACGTAATTTACTTCCAAAAAAATTTTTTGAAAAATCGCAGGACCGACTGTTAACAGACTCAACTCCATTTTCAAGTTGCTTCACACATGTAAAATTTGAAGTAAACCGGTCAAATCGTTTCTAATTTAGAGTTAAGTAACGCAAAAATCTATTAAAAGCCACTGTGCCCCACTGGGTTAACGGAACTACACTTTCTGTTTGGGCAAAGCAGTATTGCGCAAAATTGGACGTAATTTGCTTCCAAATCACTCAACAAAATTTTTTTGAGGCTTTCTTTTTAGCCAAAGCAGTACTTCGCAAATTCTGACAATATTAGCTTCCAAAATTATTTTGACCGACATGGGTTAACAAATTCCAAATCTGTTAATAGTGTCAACTCAATTCTCACAGGGGAGCACGTATATAAAATTTAAAGAAAATCGGTCAAACCGTTTTTAATTTAGAGTTAAGTATTGAAAAAACCTATAAAAAGCTGTTGGCCCCAATGGGTTAATGCAAGTCAACAAAATTTTTTTGTGGGTTTTCTTTTTAGCCAAAGCAGAATTTCATAAAATCGGACAAAATTCGGAACCAAAATTTTTTTTGACACCCCGTCGGCCCAACATGGGTTAATAAATTCCAAAACTGTTAATAGTGTCAACTCAATTCTCAAGGAGCATCACGTATACAAAATTTGAAGTCAATTGGTCAAACTGTTTCGAATTTAGAGTAAAGTATTGAAAAAACCTACAAAAAGCTCTTGGGCCGCAATGGGTTAATGGAACTCAACAAAATTTTTTTAAAGCTAAAGCAGAATTTCGTAAAATCGGACAAAATTTGGACCCAAAATTTTTTTTGACCACCCGTCGGCCCTACATGGGTTAACAAATTCCAAAACTGTTAATAGTGTCAACTCAATTCTCAAGGAGAATCACGTATACAAAATTTGAAGTCAATCGGTCAAACCGTTTCGTATTTAGAGTAAAATATTGAAAAAAACCTATAATAAGCTGTTGGCCGCAATGGGTTAATGGAACTCAACAAAATTTTTTTGGGGCTTTCTTTTAAACTAAAGCAGAATTTCGTAAAATCGGACAAAATTTGGACCCAAAATTTTTTTTGACCACCCGTCGGCCCTACATGGGTTAACAAATTCCAAAACTGTCAATAGTGTCTACTCAATTCTCAAAGAGCATCACGTATACAAAATTTGAAGTCAATCGGTCAAACCGTTTCGAATTTAGAGTAAAGTATTTAAAAAACCTATAAAAAGCTGTTGGGCCGCAATGGGTTAATAGAACTCAACAAAAATTTTTTTGGGGCTTTCTTTTAAACTAAAGCAGAATTTCGTAAAATCGGACAAAATTTGGACCCAAAATTTTTTTTGACCACCCGTCGGCCCGACATGGGTTAATAAATTCCAAAACTGTTAATAGTGTCTATTCAATTCTCAAAGAGCATCACGTATACAAAATTTGAAGTCAATCGGTCAAACCGTTTTCATTTTAGAACAAAGAAGTTTAAATACTTGCACCACAGCCCCAACTTGTCGGTCCGTTAGAGCAAAATTTTTGGGCCACGATTTCTTTCCGTACCCAAAAACCCCTATATACAAATTTTCATGAAAATCGGCTGGGCAGTTTAGGAGTCTATTCGCTACATACAAACAAACAAACAAACAAACAAACAAACAAACAAACAAACATACACACAAACATTCCCTTTTATATATATAGATTAACACTTAGGGGTTTTATTTCACAAAACCATAATATTTTGCGTTCTTTGTTCTCAATTATCCCCATGGAGTCATTTCTCATTGAATTAGTTGAGTTTTTCAAAAAATTTCCAAAACAAATTCCTCAAAAGCAAAATCGTCTAATTTTTCTTAAAGGATATTTTGACCCTCCATAGCGTAAATCCCCAAAAAAAACAAATTCCAAAGGTGCAAAGGTGCTAACAAAGACTTACATATATAAAAAAACTTTATTTTTTTTGGGAATTTAATGAAGACTTAATTATCAAAATAGTGAGAATTAATATTTAGGAGTATTTTAAAACTAAATTTCTAACTCAATCAGCTTATATATTGTCTTTAATCTTTTGTATTAAAAACGTAGAAGATTATAGTTGCTCTTGTCTACTTTTAGATAATCTTGCATCCATGAGGTTTAAAATAAAATAAAACATAAATTCCCTGATGGTATTAAAAAAAACCTAAAAGTTGGTAATGGCACTTGCTTTATTAGTAGACTTGTCCATTTATAATTTTTACCTTGTAGCTTCATTTGATACCCAGTTATCGGATTGAGAACTTTGTATGGCAGCTTGTTAAAAATTAGGTCCAAGAATGAGATGCTTATTATTTCATATTACTTACACATTTTAATTTTTAACCACCTACTGTTATTAGTCCCAAAGATATGCAATCTGGTTTCATCAAACTCTATAGCAGCTACACTAAGTGTTACCCCGGGAAATCTCAAAAATTGAAAACGAACCTCATTTTAATTTTAACTTCGTAGGGTAAATATCTTTGAAGATATGTAAGCAAGGTTCTAAAACTAGTATGGCAGAATTAACATTTTGAAATTTCATAACAGTGCTTGTCCTATTATATAACTTTCCGTGGGTAATTTTCAGCCTCCCAGTGTTATTAGTTTTGAAGAAATTCATATTTATTATGTTTAAAAAAAGTTGAATGACAGGAGCTTGAAGCCTTACTCAGATTTGAACCAAAAACAATTGGAAACCTAGAAACTGTCTAAAAATCGATTCGTGTAAGTTTTAAATTAGCAACTTTTGTAGTTTTTGAGTTGTCTTGTTATTTTTTTGCTGACACGCGGACGGTAAGACGAACAAACACACATATCGAAATCGATTTGCTTTTCGAAGATAATCTGATCCATACCTTTTTAGTCTATATTTAGCATGTCTTGATCAATGCAAAACAATCAGAGGAGTAGTTTTTATATACCCGTAAACTAATTTGTATGGACAAGTATAAAGGAGCTTAAAAAGAAGCAGTTCTTTATTTCAAAATCAAAGATTCGATTATAACATTTAATCTAGCTAGACAAAATGTGTAGTTTCAAATTTGATATTCCAATAATTTTAATTCATAAATTATCAAAATTGTACTTAATTGATTTTATTTTTGAATGAATAAATCATATAATACTAGCAGATGCTAGATATATTTACATCATTCTGCCAGCTTTTGGAACTCTGCAAACTCAATATTTTCAATTCAAATGAATGACACACAAGTGGTGAATCAGAAAAAATATTTATGCGGTTTTAATAAGAGGTGTGTCTTATCTGTAGTATAATTAATATAAAATAAATATGTTTATATGTACAAAAGTATACATATATTTAAAATATACATGGTGTTTCACGAGTAAACGGAATCCTTCTAAAAAAACATAATATTAGGTGACGTTTCTTCCTAATGGTTTCCAAGATTGGAGGACTTGAAGACTTCTATTCTCTAAAATTCCTTAACTTAGTTTTTTTGTTTAAAATTAAGAATCTAACAAAAGTAAGATCAACGTTAATATCATATTCGTAAGCTTACTAAATCTCTAAATGAGATATGAGATTATAATATTGAGTGTTTTTCCTAAATGTCATACATTTTTCTTTTATTTATAACTTTTGAAAAAATTTAGCTACCTACAGGGTTGCTATCAGGGTTGTAAATAACCAGACTCAAATGCCAAACTCAACTCATAGCTCAACTCAAATGATAAATCCGCTCATACTATGAGAAATACACATGCGCTCATAGGTTGAGCGCACTCACTATTTGAACGGACTCAAAATTTGAGTTGAGGATGCGTTGAGTCGAAATTTTAGCTTTTTACAACTGTGGTTGCTATTATACTTCAAATATGCAGCAATAAACAGAGAATAATTATTTATCATTTAACTGTTAGATTGATACCGTTATTTTTTTAGAAAAACGGTTTAAATGACATTTTTTGAGTAGAAAATACAAATATATTTAAATTGACAAGGTGTATAACTTTTTATTAAAAAGTCGCCCGCTATTTTTCATGTTCCTTTAAATAGCTAATTTTGTAAGTTGGCGTTGATCTTAAGTGTGTAAGTTCTTAAATTATAAATGAAACAAGTGATGAAAAAAAACCAAGGGTTTTTAAAAAAGCACATTTTCAAAATAATATAGTGTTTCATATTAAGTATTTTATCGGAATATAATGTTGAAGCTTCAATATTAACGTTTAATTTAGGAAATATATACGTTGGTGACTAAGTTACTGCTTTTTACCTATAATAACATTAAATTTTTAAGTCCCAGTAGCCCCTGTATGGGGAAGGTTGCCAAATTTCTCAAGGATATAATGCTCACTACTTCCCTTCCCCCAAACTTTTTTAGGTTCTAGGAATTAAATTGTGAATTCCACCAAAATTTGGAATTTTTCTTAGAATTTTACTATTTAGGCAAAAATGGTTAAAACTGAAAGGCACTTTCTTCAATTTAAAGAACCCCTTTTAAATTTAAGAAAAACCTTTAACATATGTTAAAATATAATGTTAGACCTTTAAATTTTGTATATTAAGGAAAAAATATTTAAACAGGTATTCAAGTTACAGGTGTTTAAAAATAGCTAAATTTCAGTTTTTGAGCCCTTATAGCTCCTGAACATGGGGCTTGACAAAAAAATTTTGTTAACCGACTCCTACTAATTTCTGAGGATCTAACTTCTCCCACAATTTCAAGACCCTAGCTGGAACCGTTTAAAAGATATGTGGGGCCAAAAATTTTGCAAAAATTGAGTTTTGCACAGTGGTAAATTTTAGTACCGTATGGCAACCCTAAACATTTAAGCGAAGTATTTTTGTAAAGTCTATAAAAGCAGCTCGCTTCAACCGTTTTTCAATTGGAAATAAACCTATCAGAACTCTTGTTATATCAATTTAAATATAGGGCTTTTTCGGAATTTGCAGGGGCTGTAGCTTCGTCACCCTTAAAAATTAAGAAAAACCTTTGACACATCTTGAAATATAATTATAGTGCTTTGAATTTTGTATATCACTAAAAAAAAATTTGGACAGGTATTCAAGTTACAGGTGTTTAAAAATAGCAAAATTTCAATTTTCGAGCCCTTATAGCTGCAAAACAGGGGACGTGACAAAAAAAATTTATTAACCGACTTCTACTTATTTCAGAGGATCTAACTACTCCCAAAATTTCAAGACCCTAGCTTGAACCGTTTAGAAGATATGTGTGGCCAAAAATTTTGCAAAAATTGAGTTTTGCATAATGGTAAATTTTAGTACCGTATGGCAACCCTAAACATTTATTTTTTAAAAATTTATAAAGTTTATAAAACCAGCTATCTTTTAACGTTTTCAGATTGAAAATATACCTAATAGAACTCTTGTTATAACAATTTGAATATAGGGCTTTTTCAAACTTTGTGGGGCTGCACCTCCGTAACTGGAGGGGCTACAGAAAAAAATTCTTCTACGAAATTATTTTTTTTGTAATACCTACTAGTGGTTAAAACTTCTTTTCTCTATTTCAAACGATGTAAAAGTTTTTGTAAACATACGGACAGACGGACAGACGGACAGACGGACGGACAGAGTGAAGCTATATAGGCACATTTTTACAAAATTCTTTAAAAATGTGCTAAAAACTAAATTTAAAATCTTGGAAACCTTTAAAACTTATGAAACACTCTGTATATGTATTAATACTTAACATTAAAATTTATTGTAATTACGTATTTTAATATAGGGCCTACATATATTATAATTAAATATATTTAAACATTTTCATCTCTATATCTATTTTTCCAAAAACTGTGTGTGCGTATATAAAATATATATATTTGTTAATATATACATATATATTTGTTTGGCTTTGTTTTTAAACGTAAAAATAAATAAAAATTTTACTATACATATACATTTTGCTTTTCACCATACAAATTTCACCACTGCATATAGCCTAAAAACTTTTTAAACATTAATTATAATAAGTTTTAATTAAAAAATATTTTTTATCTCTTTCTTTTTGGTTTTCTTTTTCTGATTTATTTTTTTTTTTTAATTTTATTTTATTTGTTCATAAAAAACAACCATTTTTTCATTAAAAAAATAATATAAAAAAATAAAATTGTAAAAAAATTTATTAAAAAATAAAAAAAATTAAATTTTCTTTTAACAAAGAACAAGAATTAAAAAAATAAAATAAAAAAAAAATATAGGAAAAAGATATTTATATTTTCTTCTTTTTTCTTTTGTTTTTGTTTTTGTTTTTTTTTTGTTTTTTTGGAAAAAAAAATGTAATTTCCTGATTTTGTTCTGCTACTATACTACTATAGTTTAAAATGGAACAAGAATATTAATTAAATATTTAAAAAAATAAAAACAAATAAAGATAAACTAAAATTGTTAAAGATAGAATAAAACTAAGTTTATCTAGAGGCCATTTTAAAATATTGTGTTATACGAACAAACTACTGAATCTTGGATTTAGATCTAAAACTTAAATATTCTTAATTCTTATAAAAATGAAGCTTATTTTGAAAATTTTGTAAAAAATAAAATAATTAAATATTAGCCCCCTAAAATGTAGATAATAAAAAATTGATGTTAGATCTTAGGAATTTTTTACTGTTTTAATAAATTAAAAAATAAAATGGTGGTATAAGAAACAGTTTTTTTAATGCATGTAAACTTTTAAGCTTAAAATATTGATAAATTTCATTAATCAAAAATTGCTGAAATGAAAGACAGTTCTTCTTCTTTTAACCTTAATTCAGCAATTTACTGTTATATTAAAACTTTTTTAAATACATAAGATCTACCATCAATTTTTCAAAGTTTGACATTATTAAAGTAAAAAACATTTTTAATAAAACAAAAGTTTTAAAGAAACTATCCAAATAAATTAATTTTATTTGTAATTTTTGTGTGTTGAAGTGAAAAAATTTTTATCTTCAATGAGGATGAAACTCAAATCTTTTTACACCCGAAACCACTTTGTTAACCTCTACACCATACAATTCTTATAAATTTATGATCTGATTTTTAATATTAATTATTCACAATGTAACAGACTTTTATATTAACTTGCCTATGTCAATGGGTTTATTTTTACCCATTGACATAGGCAAGTTAATATAAAAGTATATAAAATACAAAACAAGTTTTCTGATGAAAAATTGTTTAAATTTTTTTTTGATCCAAAATAGTCCATGAAAAATTCGAAATAGAGTTAACATATTCCAAGTGTTATCAAAATATGTAATTTAATTAATTGCCGTTGAAAAATAAGTATTTATATTGGCAAATATTCAATATTGCTAAACTTGTTAAAGTTGGATACAAATCTTCTTTTTTCAAAGCATTTATAAATTCCTGTATAAGAGTTTTACGAGTTGGCAAGAGCAAGTTGTTTACAAATTTTGAGTTTTGATAAAATTCTCGGTTTTTAATATGAATTTAATCTAAAATTTATTATTTTTTGTTAATGGTCATATTTTAATAAATTTCGGGAATTTTTAATTTTTTTATTAAAAATATTTGTATGGAGTCTAAGGTGCTTAAAAATACCGAATTTTTAGTTTTTGACCCATTACAACGGTAGGGGACACAAAATAAACTAAATATGAGTCTTATAGGCATGTCCAATCCATCCAAACTCCTTTCAAAATTTTAAGTTTCTAATATAAAACATTTGAAAAATATAAGTTGTTGAATTGAGAAAATTAAGTTTTACATAACGGTAAATTTAAATACTGTATTGCACCGTATATATTTATATTTTTTTGAACGCTGCCGAAATTTTGTAAAAACCCGAACAGACGAATAGACGGATAGATAGATAGAAAGAAACCAAAGCCAAAGGAGACTCTCATAACATGGCTGTATAAATTTTAAAACATCATTTATTCATTTCAATCTTAATTATTAAATTTGGAAAATATAAAAAAGGTATAAAATATAAAATATGACAAATGTAATGTAGTTCATGTAAAATAATAGTAAAAAATTAGCAAAAAAAACAATAAATTCAAAAAAATATAACGAAAAAATAAACAAAAACAAAAAAAAAATTTTGATCATTTAAAATTAATAAGACAATAGAGATTTTGACATAAATGAAGTTACCAGATGTTTCAAATTATAAATTGAAATTTAAATTAATTTTAGATAAACTTTAGATAAATGAAAAATATATTATTATGCGTTTAACACTGATTCTACTTATATTAGGTACTAGATATACTATATTCAACAATAGTTCGTTCTCTTAATTCTTTTTTAAAGTTTTAAACTTATAGTGTTTTTAAATTAATGTCAAGTTTGTTATAAAGATTAACAGCGATATAAATTGTAGTTGAAATATGTAAAAAACGGAATAGAAACTTTCAACCTCTTTTAGATTGAGTTTTTAAGCTTGTACACTTAGCTAACTAACGGGAGATGATTGCTAATAATAATATTTAAGTCAAACCTTCAAAAAAATTTTTCGAGTTGCATCTTCAACATCTTTAACTATATACGTTTAATTCCTTTTTTAAATACTATTTAAAATTTTACCCTAATGATAATTACATTTTTATTTGTTTATTTTATTTCTCCTCAATTTAAATTGAATAAAATTTAATTTCTCTTTTAGAAAATTTAATAAAATAATAATAACAGTTATTTTTTAATTTTAAAATATAAAAATTTAACACCCCCTGGCTTATATTTAAAAAAAAAAAAACAAAAATGTTTAAAATTTAAAATAGAAAATATACTTGAAACACCATAGAAATCATAAGGTATTATGAATATTAATGAACATGTTTGGCTGTAAGGTTTAGCGAATTAATATGCATTTGATTAATGTGGCTAGTTAGACCATAGTTTTCTGAACTTGGTACCAAGTGATGCCCATTTTGTTTTTTAGTTAATATTAAAACGTATGCAACTAATTTAATTAATTTAATTAATATACATTTTGTTCTCTAAAGTTTGACATTTCTCAGCCCATGACTGATGTCAGATTGAGATTGTGAGGGTTAGATGTTTAATGATTAGAATGTTTTCGAAAATATTGCATGTGTAAGTTGTTTTAAAAATTTATAGAGCAATAACCTTTAAAGGTACTCATAAATTTTAATATATTCAGAAATGTTATCTTTGATATCTCATAATTGTCACATTTCTAGAATTTATTTTTAAACTGTTGTACAAAAAGTGTATGTAATTTTTATTAAACACAGCTGCAGTGCAAATTATTTGCCGTCAACCATTTATTATATTAAAATTCCGAAAATTCTGAATTAAATTTTGATATTTACAATATTGAATCCACTGTCTTTTTTTATTTTCAATTTTTATATTTTGACTCAGATTGAAACAAATCATAAGTGATAATTCGCACCAGCGGGTGGTCCAAAATATTTTCATTGTATTTTAAATCGTCAATTTATTAATGGAAAGCGTTAATGAAGAGGGGGACACAATATATATAAAAATATGTATATATATATTATATATAATATATAAAAGTAATATAACATTATTATATGTACGATAATTGCATTTTAATCATAAATTGTCACAAATAAAAAATTTAGTCACCCATAAATTTTATGAAATCATAAAATAAAAAAATATAATATAATTTTTCCTTCATTTTTTGTTCACTTTTATTAATATTTTTTTTATTAATTTATTCAAATTAATTTTTTTAAATAAAGTTCTAGTGATTTATTAGATTGTGACAGTAGTAAAGCATATAAATATAAATATCTATTTAAATATATAGGAGTTTCAAACTTATGCTCGGACTAGACCTTTATAAGGTAGGTTCTGAAACTGCCTATGTAGGGTGAATGGGAAAAGTACTCAATATTCAGTGTAGAATTGAAAAAAATTAATTGACATAAATGCAAATATTTAAGCAAAACTTGCCCAAAACTAAAAAAACAATATTGAAGAATTAGTAATTGGTTTGACCTAATCAATTTTTTAAAGAAAACTTAAGAAATACTAAGGAGTTTTTATTATAAATTTTATGAACTTATATTACTATAAATATTATATTTATAAATATTTTCCAATAAAGAGAATATCAATAAATGATAATGAGCCCAACCACTCCATTTGATAAAATTATAAAGTTGCACGAATCAATTATAATGTCAAATCGAATTAATCATCTATCTTATATTCAATAAAAATTGTCAAAAATAAGGACGAATTCAAAAAAAATCGAAAATAAAGCCGAACCCGCCAGTACCTATATAATATTTCAAAAAAATAGTTCAAAAAAAAAAATTCAAAGGAAAAGGGGAAACTAATTAACAGATTTGGGGCCTCGGTGGTGCAGTGGGTAAGCATTTGGCTTATTAACCGAGGGGGTCCGGGTTCGATTCCCGGTCAGGTCATACAATATTTAATTAAAAAAAATTATTGAAAAATAATTTTTCTTTACGAACCCCCATGGTGACCAAATATAATAATATAAATATACAAATATATAATATAAACAAAATAAATAATATAGTAGTTATAAATAAATAGATAGTATTTAATGAGGGGTGCACAACGGGCCGCAAGGCCTAGGTGTAAGGGAGACTTGCAATTAACAGATTTTAAATCTAACTCTTATATCTCTGCTAATGGTAAATCTCGTATCTCGTACAACTTTAAGATTTCTGCTAAATTACAACATCACAAAAACAAATAGTTATTAATATTCAAAAAAAGGGGGAGTACTATGATTTTATGCCTAACTCTTAAAAACCAGAATTTGTGGAAATTTCCTTTAGGATATTTATAAATAGAAGGGATTTTGTAGTTGGCAGTTGGTTCTTGAATTTAGTCCTCTATTTATTACTTTAAATATTTACATATTAGTGTACATACCAAGAAATGTTCATATATAAGAATTTAATTCAAAATCAGGATTTAAATAATTTGCTTAACAGAGGTTTGGGGACAGTAGATCCATTATCTTAAATTCTTTGTTATTCAAATTTTTGTTTCAAAAGAATTAGTAGAATCATTTTATGGTTGCTTACAAAATCAAAGTTCAAATAATTTGTTTAGCTAAGAAAGGGTTTAGGGTGCGTCTCAAATGTAATGGCAAATTTTTTATACCGTTTGACCTATAGTCATACGGGTATAAATAGGATAGAATGTTTGACTCGACACTATTTCCATTGTTTTGGTAATAAAGTGAAATTGACTTTTATATCACCGCCCCAAAATAATTTATACTAGTATTCCATTAAATATATAATACATTAACCCTTAAGTATTTGTATTTCCTCATTAAGAGTGCACAATGCATAAATGTCTTCCGAAATAAAATCTCCACGATATAATTAACAAACATAACCTAATTTTTCAATATGTCGTATCAAATTTAAAAAATAATTTATCAATTTTTATATTTTTTTCATAAAAAACTCTAATCCGAGCTTTAAAAAAATTTTATTGTAAAAAATTTGAATAATTTAAAGTTATAAACCTATGAAATACAACTGTTATTAAATTCATTAAAAAAGTATTAAATTGCAAAAATAATAAATTCTTTAAAATAATAAAAAATTAATGAAAACAAATTGTAATAAAATATAAAAATAAATATTTTTAATTAAAATAATTATTTTTTTAGTTATTAGTTTTATTTATAAAAAAAAAAGTTAGAACATAACCTTGTAATAAATTTGGTTTTTTATTTTTTTATTATGAAACAATTTTATACCATACAAATTTATAAACTTTATAAACATTAATAACACCAAATAGAAGAAGTGGAGTACCCAGCAGTAGGTTGAATTCCTACTGTTTTCTAATTTTTTATTATTATTGTTAAGTAATAATAAAAAATAATTGATTTAAAAATCATTCTGAAATAACAACCCCTTAAAGGTAAGTAAAGGTAAAAAATATTACCAAATATAATATGTATGTATATGTATTCAGTTGTTTATATTAAATCCTAGCAGAAGAAAAGTTATATATTGAAAACAAAGCAAAATCCATTAAAACTTTATAACACAAAAATTGGAAAAAACATACAAAATGGAGAAATATGAATTTTCAAAAGTTGTTAAAGAAGGGGTACACCAATATACACCCCAAAAAAAAAGCGATATCCAACATACAAACAAATGTATTATTATATCAGATTGAAAAGTAATCGTTATACATTTCCCAGTACAAATCAAAATACAACAAATAAAAAAATCAAATAAAAATAATATAAAAACTATAAAAGTCAAATGAAATTTGATTATAAATGGGAAAGATTTGGAAAATATATTGAAATCAATGGGGTTTTAATTTTAAAGCTAGTTGGTAGTTAGACTAGTTTAATGTTAAGTGTTTATACATATGGAAAAGGGTTGAACATATTGATATTTATTATTTTTAGACAGTTTCTGGGAACATACATTAGGTAACGGTGGTGTTAAGCAACAGAAAGAACATGGCTTCAAAAATAAAGTAATTCGGGACATGCCATGTGGTCCGTGCCATTGTGACCTTTGATAAGTGGAACATAAATGATTCTGATGACATATTTTCCCAAACTCAATTTGGGTACAATTATCTGTGAGTCATATCTTCCTTAAATTAGTGAGACATAGTAATATCATAATTTTTGTTATTTTTTGATCTTATGACCCACTAAAATGTGCCAATATACTATAATTTACGATATTATGAGTCACCTAAAATAATACGTAAGAAATTATTATATTATTTGCCAATCCCAGCAAATAGAATTTGAATATTTTCAACAGTGTTTAAACAATTTCCTAAATTCTAGTCAGCTCCTAGGTGTTCGCTCGCGTTCGTGGCTTTACTTCCGTCTATGTGCGCGATGACTTTATGAACTCTATTAGGTTACTAAAATATATATTATCTTTCTCCTTTAATTTTGATGGGCGTATTGAGTTTTAACATTGGCTGAATTTATTCCCCCCCACAATATTTGTCAGTCCAAATTCGCCCACCTTGTATGCACCAAAAAGGTAACTTATCGTCACTTTCACCGAAACAAAATGCTTTAAAACATTGTTTAGGAATACTTTGTCCTGCAATACTATACTTTCTGGTAGGCTCTAGTATGCTTTAATCTTTAAAACTGACATGAATTTAAAAAGTTTGTTTACAAAACTAAACTTGCAGATTATTTAAATTTCATAGAAGTTATAAAATAAATAAAAACTTAAATCAGGAATTGTCTAGGTAATTGTCAATTGAACACCTGCACTACTTTAAATATATAATGTTTGCTATAATATAATAAAAACTTTTCAATAATTCATTTTTTCCTTTTAAGAATTGAAAACTAAGCTTAATAATAAAAGCCGATTAACCCACGCTATTCTTTCAATTACCGCTTTCCTCTTACGATTCATATTTTTTTCTAAACTAATATTAAACTACATTCTTAACCAATGTTTGGATTTAAAGTTCTATTTTCTAACCTTATATCACATAATGCTTCAATTTTCAAACATAAAAATTCAAAAAAACTTTTACTTGTCACATTTTTTTTTGGATTTTTTGAATGAGAAGCATAACAAATATTTTTTCCACTGTGATTTTTGATTTTTTGTTTTTTTTTTTATATATTTCTTAACAAGCATATGCTTTTCACTTTTACAGTTATTTTCATTAAATATAATAATCAACACATAATGATTTTCTAATTTTTGTTTCATTCCGCATGATTTCACTCTCCTTTTGTTCCTTTTTAATTCCACCCTAAATTTCATCTTTTGGATATTATGAAAAATATAAATATGCTATTCTATGTTTAAAAAAGTCTGCCTGTTTGTACAAAATTTTTATATAATTCAATAACTTGAAAATGAAAACGTTCTTCAAATACAGAAGAAGCTATTGCTCCCATTTAAATGATATAAAATCAAATATAAAATCAAATTTTAAGGGCTTAAAACAGTTTGATTCTGAAGTATAGTTTAATAGAAATTATTGAATTGATTCGGAAGTTTAATTACGTCCAAAAATGTAACTCTGCTAAACTCTAATGTTTACAGTTAATCAGTTACAGTTAACTGTCAAGCAGCCTAAGAGTTACTATAATTATAAAATTATATAAGATGTGTTAAATATTATGTTAATCACCAAAATCAAAACAACTATATGTTAAAAAATAACCAAAACATAAGAGGACCCATAAAAACATAGGAGCATAAAACTTAATTATGTATAAAAGTTATTTATGAAATGCCAAAATCTTCAATAATTTTGTGTAAAGGAAACTTAAGAAACTTTTGTGTAATGTTTAAATCGTGATCGGGTCCACACGAAAAATGCCCACACGAAAATTGCCCACAGATAGTATTGCGCACACGATTAAAGCCCACACAGAATAATGTCCACACAGAATAATGCCCACAAGGAATAATGCCCACATAGAAAAATGCCCACACGAAAAATTATTTATAAAACAGAATTGCCGCTTTTTCCAGAATATTTAATATTTTATTTTAAATCACTAATAGATTATCTCCTAGATAGAATATAATTTTTGATTTTTTCTCTATTTATTTTAATTTAATTTTTATATTTAAAATAATTTTTCGTGTGGGCATTTTTCTATGTGGGCATTTGTCTACGTGGGCATTATTCCTTGTGGGCATTATTCTGTGTGGGCATTATTCTGTGTGGGCATTAATCGTGTGCGCAATACTATCTGTGGGCAATTTTCTGTGGGCAATTTTCGTGTGGGCAATAACCATCGAATCGTTTAAATAGCGTGTTTAAGACAAACAAAATTTAATAAAAAATTTTAAAAAATTGATAAAAAGTTTCAAAAAAATTAGTAAGAAAAATTATCATGACTTGTGAATTGGCATATTTTCATATGTTAATTTCCAAATATTTTGAATTTAATATAGCGAAAACTAAGCAAATTAACTTAAATCATGGAAAGAGAGATTCTTTTATATGAATTATCTGTCGCAAGATCCTATTTAATATTATATATCATCACAAGATCCTAATCAAATATTTAATTTGAATTTGAAAGTTTATCAAATCAACGGTAGTTTACTGTCAAAATACTGGATAGAGTTATTATTGACTTTGACTGTTATTGAATTTTGTCTACATACTATGAAGTAGTTGCGCAGAAAAATTTTGATGTAAAATTTTGAACATAATTACCTTGTTAGCTTTTTATATCATGATGTAATCTTACATGTTTTGACATTTAATA
Organism: Dolichopus griseipennis; assembly: GCA_963082915.1. Taxonomy (NCBI): domain Eukaryota; kingdom Metazoa; phylum Arthropoda; class Insecta; order Diptera; family Dolichopodidae; genus Dolichopus; species Dolichopus griseipennis. The sequence goes on along the minus strand of OY720443.1, from coordinate 105,885,837 downwards.
GTTTTCCAACAACTATTAGTAATCTTTCTTCTCTCTATTTTCAAATATTTCATCAGTCAATTCTATTAAATTTCATTAAACTTTTGTTAAATATACATTCAAGTCTTTTACGTAATGAGATTTATTCCAATAGACTGAAATAAGCTTATATATAATTTTTGTTAATAATTGGCCAACTTTGTAATATTAAATTTTATTTTTTAGAAAATAGTCAAATCCAATACGTTTGCAGATGGCAAAGTATTGTTGACGATAAAAATTATTATGATGGATATTAGACTGATATTAATTATTGTTGAACTAAGCGGGTCCTTTCCATTTAAACAACGTAAAATATCAAATTCAGACAGAATGAATTAAAAATAAGGTTCTGTATTTACTATTTAATATAACTGTATAAAATTAATTCATAACCGTAAATAGTTAATTTGTTTTATTTTGAAAGTCACATTTTTTTAATTTTGAAAATTTTTTGACACGCAAAATATGAATTTAGAATTTGATGAAGTTAAGAAAATTGTTATTGTCCTATTTTTTACTCGTACAATAAATACTTCACGGGTATATTAAAATTACATTTACGTTTGTTACATTTAGGATAGTAAGCCTATCTTTACCATAGATACATGTTGGAAGAGGGAGTCATATTACATTCGTGTTATTAGAATTTATCTTAATGAATTCCACATACAACTTAAACCTCAGATAGTACTAGCCTCTATAACATATAGAAACGTCTTAGATTTTTAATAGATACAGCTCTATTTTTTGTTTATATTGTAATGTTTTGTATTTGAGTTAACGGTATTCTACAGCTGTGAGTTATATTATTCAATTAAATTATTTGTTTATATTTTAATATTAAAGCATTTTTTAATACAGATATATAATTATTAATTATTGATTAATGGCGAATGGTAGCTGAGTCAAGTTAAAAACCAGAAAAATATTCTCACTTTAATGGGATTCGAACCCGGGCCATCTGCATAAAAAGTTGGCACCAATAAAATATTCTCACTTTTACTGGGACTCGAACCTGGGCCATCTGCATGATCTCTAACCACCGTGCCACCCAACCGTTGAATTCTGAGTCAACTTGTATAAGTGTGTCTATTCACCCCTCCGTTTCACCGATAACTGAAAAATTTTAATAAAACTGAAATCATGAAATTTATACAAAACATTAGCCGAACACCGAACTTTTTTATATCTAAATTTTTAATTAAAAAATAAAAGTTAATCTGTCAAATTTTTAACTTTTTATTTAATACTATAACGGATTCGTACGGATACCTTATAGTTGACACAGTCAACTATACACTCTGTCTCGTTTTAAATTAATTCAAAATTTGTTATTGTTTTTGTTGTTGTTGTTCATTTACAGTTTCTTCTTGTTCCTTCTAAAAGATTTTTACTAACAAATTATTATATTCTTCTGATTTCTCCTATAGCTCACAAATGTTTAAATGAAATTAAGAAAATATTATTATGAAAATTGGTTTTTACTTCTGGTGAGACTTCTTGGTACCACTTTTCTATTTTTTTTTTTTACAACAAAGATTGGACACGTGCAAATCGCGTGTTACGTCATTCATACGTCATTATATATTGGTCACGTGTATTATTCTTATATACATATGGAAAATTTATATATATATTTTACTACAATATTTATATGTTTTTGTTGCAATATTGTTTCTATTGTCCAAATAATAACTGCATAATTTTTTTCTTTTTGAGTTAAGGAGTGAAAAAGAAAGAAAATAAAATAGAAAGAATAAAAATTGAAAAAAAAAAATTTCAACAAGAATATTAAAAAGAATTAATAAATAAATGCCTGAGATTTGATTACATATTATATTTTTAATATGTACAAAGCGTACAAAGTTTTTAAGTAAGTGTTAATAAACTGCTGCTACTGCTGCTATTGCTGTTATTGCTACAAAAGAGCAATTTTAAATTGCCTTCAGTTAAATTGAATGAAAATTTTAAAAATTTAAATATGTAATTTTAAAAAAAGAACAAGTAAATATTATATAAGAAGTATAAAAATATTTTGATACTTAAGTCACTTATTTTTTTATTTTAATAATAAGCAGTAAATGGAGTAGAGGCGTACGTACGTTCTCATTACATTCGTTCCGGATGTAATTATAATTGTAAATGTTAAAATTTTTATAAATAATTATCGAAATAATTAAACTCTTGGAAATTTCTTAATTAGCCTGTAATTCTTAAAATTTTTTTCAGTTTTCTTATAAATTTGGTTGACGTTAGAATTTTTTGTAATTTTGAATTTCTGTATACATAGATGCCTACAAATATTTTATGAACATGGTGCTGAGTCGAGTCGAAAACCAGAAAAGTTTTTTATTTTCACTGGGAATCAAACCCTTTCGCATGAACAGTCAGCAATCTTCCCACTGTGCCATCCAGCCAAGATAGTACTTCCAACACCTTCAAACCAAATTTCAAGGTTCTATATATCTATTTGGGAGAATTTTGGGAGGTGTGTGATAGGCAACTTAATTATCAATTAAGGTGCCTATTCTCAATTCTAATTCATTTCATAATTCAAGAACAAATCTTGGATACAAGAATATCTTTGTACCAAATTTCAAGTTTCAAACTTTGGTTTATTAATTTCATTTACCCATGATTTATTAATTTTGGAGATATGCTTATTAGATCTTGAAAGATATGTAGAAGGTCTCCAAACTACCTGCTCTAATTGATTAATACGCAATGAACACTTAAAAATTAAATTTTCAACTTTTTTATAATAAAATGCTTAGAACAATCACAGCTAAGAGTTTTTCCAACCTGAATTTCTGACTAACTTTGACCGGGTTTTAACTTCTTATATCTTGTTTTTCTGCTTACTAAACTATTATACTTCATATAATTATCAAAAAACTTTAATAACATGGATTTAATGAAAAATTTAGTGCTTCAATCCAACAAATTTCTATCACGTATAATAATTTATTAAAATATTAGCTGAAAGTGAACTATTAAAACAGAGTCGCAGCTTCAAATTTTGTATATTTCAAGTGCTTAAAAATAGCAAAATTTCCATATTCGACCCTTTGCAGCTCCTAAACGGGAGGTGTGACAAAAAAAATTTGTTAACATCTTACAGATCTTAGATTTAAATATCAAGACTTTAAATACCGTATGGCAACCCTACCATACCCAAATTTTTGTAAAGCCTATAAAAGCAGCTCTCTTTTACCGTTTTTAAATTGAAAGTATGTATATCTAATAGAACTCTTTTTATACCAATTTAAATGTTGGGATTTTTTAAATTTTCGAGGTCTGCAGCTTTGTCACCCTTTAAAATTAAGAAAAACCTTTGACACATGTTGAAATATAACATTGAAGCTTTGATGTAAGAGTTTTTCTAAATATATGGACGGACGGATAGACGGACTGACAGAGTGAAACTATATAGGCATATTTTTACAAATTTTTTTGAAAATGTTCTAAAAACTCCCCTGATATCTGTCATAAGGATTGAAATCAAATTTTTTAATAAAAACGTTACAGACGAAACAATGATTGTTAATTAAATCTTAAAATTTTCTAAAATTTCTAAAACTTTCTAATTAAAAATGATCTCCCCCTTAATTTGTAAAAGTAAAACCTCCATGTAACCTTATTTACAACCATTTTTTAAATATGCTCCATTAATATAATTCCCACATTATTAAAACTCCCCATCTTCTTAGTACACTTAATTATGCCTTTGTGTTAATATTCTATTTACTCTCATGTTAAATTTTATCTCATTTATATATTAAAAAAGTTTTATTTTTTATTTTTTTATTGTTTTTTCTATAAATTTTATTAAAGATAATCATTACATTAGCAATTTCAACACTAAAAGACATTATATACTTAGAAATTAATAACAAACTCCCTACCAATAAATTTGAATAAAAATATAAGTTTAACAAGACGTAAATATTTAATGAAAGAAACAAATCTCTCTGTAATAATCGCTATTACACTAAAAATTGAAGAAATTCTTTTAAAAGAAATGTAATGGCAATGAAATAACTGAACTTATGTGTCACGAATATTAATAAGGTTTTTTTTTTGAAGAAAAGTCAATTTAAAAAACATTTTTCTTTACAAATTTCCAAGATAAAATAATAATTTTTAAACACCCCCACTAGTTTTTTTTATTTGAAAAGAAAACAAACAAAAACAAGAAATCTTATTTTATCGCGCGCACAAAACGGAAATGAATTTATGTACGAAAGTTTTTTTTTTCTTTTTTTTCTTTATTAGCACGCGACAACAACAACAACAAAAACTTTATAACGACATATTTTTCATATTGATTTTTATCTTTTAAATTCTTTAAGTACTTTATTTAAATATAACACACATACACGAACATACATAAACTTTTAATATCCTTAAATACCTGTTTTGAGAACTTGTTGTCAATTTATTATTAACAATCTCCCATCACCCAAATCCCCTCACTTAAAAAAATTATGAAAGAGATTTAACATTAGTGTTACAGATAATAATGATCCCACAATAAAATGAATACGTATATATCTTATATCTTAACTCATTTATTGTCGTGCGTAAAAACAAGTTCCATGACAGAACTGTATCTGTTTGTTATACGAGATGTACAAGCTTCTAAAATGTACAAGTTTTAATATTTGAGATTACTTTACACTATTTTACACCACTTTACAAATGATTTAGGGTACGTTTATGTTGGAGCTACGATAAGTGATAAGAGCGTCGTTAAGACCATAGCGTATGAAAACTGTATACATGATTTAAATAGAAATTTTTATCACAGCTGCAACATAAACGCGCTGTTCTTTATTTTATATTGCACGCTAATTTGAAGTTAGAACTTACATTGAAAGAAGAAGTGATATAATAAATAATATCAGCATTTCAAGCCTAATAAGAAAATAGGGATATGTTATTGAATCTTAGGATTGGGTAAATAATCTGACTTTGATAATCTGAAAGGTACTTTGGATATGAAACATTTTTTGTACATTTTCAAAAAAATAAAAATTGCGCATTGAATTTATAATCTGTCCATCTGTCAGTCTGTCTGTCAGGGTGTTTACAAAAGCTCTACATGGTTTAAAATAAAAAAAAATGAAATTAATACTAGGTAAAGCAAAAGAATTAATTTACATGAAATCACTTTATTTTGTAGCCCTACCCGTTTCACGGCTTCAAATTAAATTTCAAAAAGTCTTTTTTTAAAATTGTTATAACATAAGTTGTGGAATTTATATTTTCAAACGAAAACGCCAACTAATAGCTGTTTTTAAAAGCTTTATGTTACGTAAATGTGAAGGATTTACCATACGGTGCTTTAATTTACCATTGTGCGAAACTAGATTTTTCGAAAAATTTTTATCCGTTATTTTTAATTCTTTCGAACGTTTTCAGTTAAGGATTTAAAATTTAGAAAGGATTCAGATCCTTGAAAATATGCTCACCGTTTAGGAGGAGTAAGGGTAAAAAAACTCTCTAATTCTAAAAAAATTCTCTTTTTAGCTCTTTTTCAAAAAATTTTGTAATAATGTGCCAAATAGCTTCACTCCGTCCGTCCGTATGTTTACAAAAACTTTTACACCGTTTAAAATAGAGTAAAAAAATTTTAACCTCTGGTAGGTATTGCAAAAAAAATAATTTCGTAGAAAAACTTTTTTCTGTAGCACCACCCGTTACAGAGCTACAGCCTCGTAAAATTGTAAAAAGCTGTATATTTAAATTGTTATAACAAGAGTTATGTTAGGTGTATTTTCAATTTCAAAAGATAGCTGATTTTATAAACTTTATAAATTTTTAACAGGCAAGTGTTTAGGATTGCCATACGGTACTATAATTTACAATTATGCAAAACTGAATATTGGCGAATTTTGTCAGAAACTAGTAGGAGTCGGATAACAAAAATTTTTTGTCAAGCCATCTATGTAGGAGCTTTAAGGGCCCGAAAATTTAAATTTTGCTATTTTTAAACACCTGTAATTTGAATACCTGTTCAAATATTTTTTTACAATTATACAAAATTTAAAGATGCTGCATTATATTTCAACATATGTTAAAGGATTTTCTTAAATTTAAAAGCGGTTCTATAAATTTTTGCTTAGGTATTAAAATTCTAGGTAAAATTCCAAATTTTGGTGGAGTTCACAATTGATTTCATAGAACCTAAAAAAATGGAAGGACACGGACATGAGGGGGATAGGCAGATAATCGAGAATCATCATAAGTTTGCTTAGCAAAAATTTGGGAACTTAAATTCTGACCGCTAACAAAAATATGTCATGTATTATTCATGGCCTATTACGAGACATTAAGAATATCATGGTTCGTTATTTTATAACAATACCCAGTAACAATATGTTTATGTCAAAAATCAAAATATCAAATAAATTTGGCATTTTATACAAACAATACTCCATCCCATTGAAACTCCGTGTTAAATTACATTACTTGTAGCAGTAGCTTCTGTTGAAAGATCTTTCTCCAAAATAAAAATAAAAAAAAACTACCTGACTAACTCAATTGGCCAGGATCGGCTTAAATATATATCATTCCTGTCAATTGATGTTGAAAAGGCAAAAAAATTGAATCAACGATTTTACATCGCAAAAAATTAGAAAAAATCTATCTCACCGAATCTCTCACATATCTAATTAGCTATAGAAATTTATTCATAATAAAATTGTTAGGGAGGAATTTAAATACTCTTTATAGTAAAGGGTTTTTTAATTATTTTTTAGAGTACCCGATAATAATCTCACACCTTAAAACATATTTTTATATAAAACCTAGGAACAAAGACCTATAATTTTAACTAAACTCATAATAACATTGACTTAGAATAACTCTGAAATCTTTGCATCAGTCATTTTTAATATCTGTCTTGTGCTCAAAATAGTTTTTTTCCAATAATTATATTTTTTTTTAGTTTTAGGTAAGGAATAAAAAAAAATATTAAATTTCAAAGAAGGGTTGATTGTTTTATAACCAATTTATGAGATACACAAACAGATATTGAATTTATGTAGGGTCAATTGTGAGGTGTTTGAAAGAACAATAGTTATAAATTATTGCATTCTGTTTTCTATTTAAAAAGTCAAAAAGCTGTTCGGTGTCAAATTGTTCTTTTTTTTTTGTATTTTATTACATGCACTGCTCAACCCTAATAAAAAAGCAAAATAACCAATCTCACCATCGATTTATTACTGTCTTTTAGTATAGAAGTATAGAATAGTAGTATAGAATTGGTCTTGTGATAACTATTTTTTGTTTAATCTAATAATAGCTGAATTTTGGATATATTTTAAAGTGTATTTATAGATTTTAATAAATTCCCAGGGAATTTATTAGATTTTGTTATTTATTTATAGTAAACTGAAACTATCTCTTGATTACTTCCTTGTATTTTATGTACCTATAGTTGATTATCAAATTAACAGCAGTAGTTAGGGTGAACAACTTACAAATATTTGTTCTGTTATTAGTTTGCAGTTTTTTAAGGCATTATATGCCTTGCAATGTTTCTTCTGGTTTCCTTAAGATATATCAGATCCATCGCCATCTTCTCTCACGGATCTTGACTTTAATCATATTTTGGTTCGTTTTTTGCCACACTTGGTGTTGGTAATAATTTGCGGCCAACAAACTCTTAAGATGCGGGATAGACAACTGTTTATATACGTTTGGTAATATTTGCGGTTAGTTTCCATGTTTCAAAGCCGTATAGAAGTTTGCTTCAAATATTTTTAACTTTGTGCGCAGGGCGATATTATTTGACTGCAATATGTTCGAGAGTGTTCCAAAAGCAGCTCTAGCTTTATTTATTCCGCTGTTAACATCAACGTCCATTCCCCCATTAGATGTCACCATGCTTCCTAAATAATTGAACTGTTCTACTTCTTCAATTTGGCTTTCTTCTAGTAGGATTCGCTGATGTGTTGAGCACTCTGTACGCATGCTTTTAGTCTTAACTGCGTTTCGTTTTTTTAATCTTATGGTATATTTGTAACAAAAAGTAGGTTTGAAGTAGAGATACGTTTTTGTACACATATTTTTTAACTGTACGAAAATTCTACCACCCAACCAGCTCTAGTCCCTTCTCCAAAGAATTCGTGTTCTTAAAAATTGAGACACTATTAAAAATAAAAAAACAATTTAACTTTTGATATTTTAAATTAAACCTTTTTTTCAACCACATCAATTTATAAAAATATCTCCTTCCCTTTCCATCTCCTTCATTAGCAGGTGATAAAGATATTTGATACAGCTGATTTAGATACAGTCTTGTTCTCTTCCATTTAAATACAGTATTTACCCAAAAAAAAGTTGTTTTTCAACAGTTTTTTAAGTACTTATCCCTGACTATAACTATCTTATGTTCACTTCCTATTTTCTAGCCTCCATAGCAAATAAAAACATCCTGATTTATTTTCGTGTTTTTGGTCCCAAGGGACAATTTTTCGAATATACATGATAACTGTTAATACCCATAAAACATATTTTAGATGTCAAAAAAAAACTATATATTTCAGAAGAAAAGAGAAGCAACAGCAGCAACAACAACAAAAAGTAACAAAATTATAAAAAAAACTAAATATTTAGAAATTGTTTGGTTTCGATGCTTTTTATTTCTTGTTGTTTATTTTTGGATTTCCGCGTGGGAAATTTGTCTTTTACTATCTTGTATAGATCCTGAGATATCCTTCCTACTATACTTGCACAACATAAAATTAAACAATTTCCTAATAATTCGTAGGATACAAGAAAATAAAATATAAAATCTAGTTAACCAATTTTTTAATACAATTATTTATTATAACACGGTGACTGTCGCGTGATTTTTACTTTACCTTTTTTTTTTATTAATTTTTTATTGACTTGTTTGTATACAATGCTTGTTATAGCTACTTGTGTTGAAATTGTTGGGTGTTATTTAACTTGTGCTATGTAGGTTTGTAATTTTAATTATTACAAAAACAGTATGTGGCAAAAACAAGTAATTTATAAAAATATGTATAAAAACTGAATTATTAATTAAAATAGCTTTAAAGGAATTTTAGGTGACTTTTTCGAATAATTCATAAAGAAGTCTAAATTCCAATTAATGTTACATATACGGCTGCGTGATACAGAGGTTAGAGTGCCGACCTTTCGTGGCTTAGGTTCGAATCCCAATGAAAGTGAAAAAACTTTTCTGGTTTTCGACTCGACTCAGCTACCATTCGCCATTGGGTTCAAATTATTGGCCTAATTATTATAATCCTAAAAAAAAATAAAATTTAAGCTTTGTTGTAATTTAAATCAAACGTCAGTTGGTCAACTTTGACATTTTGAGAGTTAAGTTTTTTTCAAACATTTTTATTAAGGTTTACAAAATAAATCAGCAACATTTTAATTGTATTATTCGACCAATGGCGTTGTATTATTTAAAAAGGACTTCGGCATTTCTTTCGAAGGGTATCGGATAAAACCCTGGTCAATATCCAATGAAAAAGAATTATTATATAATATATAAAAATGTGGTTCAAACTAAGAGAAACTTTCTTAAATTTTAAGGACCCACTTTAACACCTATAACACATGTTAAAATATAAGATTCTACCCCTTACAGCTCCTAAACCGGGTAGGTACGTGAAAAAAAATTTTCAAAAAAGTTTTTGTAAATATAGGCATAATTTCACAAAATATTTTGAAAATGTGCTATAAATACTATTTTACAAGCAAGCTAACAATAGTGACATCTATTAAAAATAAAATGTTGCCGTTTAACATGAAATTAGGTAAAGTTAACTTAATTCAGATTGTAAAATTGATTTAAAATATTTTTGAACTTGTGCTTTAGATCTGGTCGCACTATGTAAACCGGCCTTTTAACCCAATTTTTTTTCAAATTGAATTTCGTTGATGAAGCACTGCTATGAAGAGATATATATTTTGGCCGACACTTTATATACAAAGTAAATAGTTGTTATTGTTTTACCCTGCGTGCTGTTTTTTATAACCTATTAAAGTTTAATTTTCAATATTTTTTTTGAGTTGCATTTTATTTTTTGGGTGTACGAAATGCAATCAGTAATCACTTAATGTACAAGAATAGAATTGTATTCAAACAATCCCTGTATCATAATAATTGCGCGTTAATTGTTTATTTACTATTATTGGTAGTGTGCGGTTGTCCTTTTTATTTTATTTGTGTGTTAATAAAACATTTATTTTGTTTAATTTTTGGTTTTTTTCCCCCGTTTTATGATGTTGCAGCATTCAGAATAAAATAATATTTATTTTGAGAGATAATTGCATTGCAAGGGACGATGTGAAAATACAAACAATAAACATTATTTTTTAATATTAATAGTTTGTTTTTTAAGGTTCAACATTTTTTTGGAGTTGTTTATTATGTTGTTTTTAGTTATTAATTACATATTTGTTAAGTTATGTTGAACAAGAATGTGAGAAAATTTTATTATTTATTATTTAAATATGACTGACTTTCTTGTCTTTGTTTGTAATTAAAATAAAGTTTTGTAATAGTACAACCAATAAAAACCATATGAGTAACTGTATAAGCTGTAAAACTGGTAATGAATGGTAAAGGTTGTTTATCACTGTAGTTAATAATTTCGAAGCTTCCAAATCCAAAAGAGATAGTACTTGGACCTTTTTTTATTGCCTAAAGGACTAATTTTAACACATAGTCTAGTACTTCTAGTGGTGCGTTTATGTTGGAGCTAAGTTAAGTGATAAGAGTGTCTATAAGAGTAATAAACTTTTCATACGCTTTTATCATTTATCGCAGCTTCAATATAAACGCGTCCTAACGCCATAACGCACAGGCCTTGTGATATCAAGTAAAAAATAGAAAACATGGATAAAGTTTCACATTATATAGTCTTAGAAATAAAGGCCAGTAAAAGTAATGCGATAAAATTAAACGATAATCAACCAATAATCAACACAACATGTTAAACCCTCAACCAATTTAATATATCAACACTTCTATTTTGTATAATGACAACTGACAAAAGGCGAAAGCATATGTATACCTGGAAGAATTAGTAAAGTAGGGGCACCATTTGCGCAACATAAACCTAAAAAACTTTCAGTGCATGCAACTAACAAACAATAAATGTTCTTAATAGTCGCATATGAACCATATGCAGGAAAGTATAGACTACCGAAAAAAGCAACAAAAATCGATGAAGACTTACAGCATGAGAAAGCAACAAAGGCAACAAGTAACTAGAAAATGGAAATTAATAGGCCATACGCTGGTGCAACTACAAATCCGTATTGCATTAAGTTGAACTTTGAATGTAAGACACAGATGTTTAAGAATCATATGGAGATATTTTATCGTAGTCAGGGCTTTGTAATATCGTCAAGGTTAGTTTTAAAGTAACTTTCGTCTTTTTAGATTAAATCGTTCTAAAGATACAACTTTTCAAACATTTTTTAAAATTCTTCTGTTAGTCTGGATGATTTTCTGTGTGCAACCTAGAGGCAACCAGCATCTTTAAGAACCCTTTTGTTCTTGAAACATGTCTTGCGTCTTTCAATAGTTTATACAAGAAAGATATGTTTGTGTTGCAGCTGTTATGGTTTTATAAGTGGTATGGAGATTCCTTTGTTCATATTCCTTATATTATCATTGAAGTTCATTCAAATGGTCTTTAGGAGCTCTAAAATCTTTGTTAGAATAATATAAAATTCTAAAGCTCATACTTCAGGACTTCGAAGATTTTAAAGCACTTTTAATACATCAGTTCTATTTAATGTTAAAATTTATGTGTCGCCACAGATAGATTTATGAAATATTTTCTTCAAATCTATAACTTGCTTCCGTTTTTCTTTGATTTCTCAGGAAAATTTTTTCTCGATTTCCCAGCTAAATTTCAATTTCAATTTATTTACCAACGCATTTGTATTATCCTCTTTCTCATTCAAAATATTTATTTAATACAGAACACTAATCTATTTGTGAATTACAGTAGTAGTAATTGTACTCGTACAAGATTATATTTTATAACGCTCATCATCATTATTGATAACTTCATAATATATAATGTTTGTACATAATTCCCAATCATACATACTTTCCCTCACTACAATTCACTGATATAATATTTGAATGTACAAATATTGTCTATCTTTCATATTCATGTCCGTCCCCTAGACCATTCCCTTTTTTCAATTCTTTAACAGTCTTCAAACTTTTTAACTCTATGTATTTTTTTTCAAGTGATGTGTAAATTACTTTTACAACAAGATTTAGTTTCAAATGATTGCAAAGAAATTGACTTCTAAAGTTACTATATCAAAGGATTTAAATGGTATTAGCATCATCATCATCATCAACAACAATAGATCACATCATATTCAGATCATGCTCAGAAAAAATCATAAGTGCTTCAAATAAATTGTTGGTTGGATGCGTGTGAAGTTTGAATTGAATATAGAAGAGGATTTTGCAAGGACAACGTAATAATGATTTTTAATATTATGATTATTTATGTTATGGATGAATCTTATCAATGTGCTAGAAAGAGATAAAAGAATGGAAAAAGTTTGAAATTAAAGTAGGGGTAAACACTTTTATTTTGAAAATCGAACGAAGCGAAGTATTTTATGACTATATGATGTGAAAATAAAGATGCACAAGTTAAATTATCTGAAAAATTATTATGAAAAGAATGTTGTGAATGAAAATAGGGTAAGGGTATAAGGTAAAAGTAAAATATTTCGATGATTATTATTCATGAATATCCAAGTTCATATGAGAAACTAGAACAAATTAAAGATTACACTCGAAAATAAAATACCGTGAAAGAGGGAATTAAATTTTATTGAAAAAACAGATACTCAATCGAGTACAACTAAATTTGAAGAGTTGCTGTGTTTTGTTTGTTTTGATTACTTTGAATGAGTTCAATTGTTTATTTATATTAGAAAAAAAGGAGTTAAATTAATATAAGTCGATTATATTATTATTATTATTATTATATTATAATAATGCTATTTGATTGTATTAATTCTATTATCTTACAGTTGTCACATTGTTTTGTATAAGTACTTAATACAATTGTTTTATTACGTACTTGATTTAAATCATGACTAAAATTGAAATTCAATTTTACAAAAATCTTTTAAAGGAATATAATATTAAACCGTAAGTAGAAAAAAGCTACCAATTGTAGAGATTACACTGAAACACTGAAATCTTATCGAAATAAGTTTCTTTCAAAAGTGTTTACACCATACATAGTTCTACATTATGATTTGGGAGTTGTTGAGCCTCGTTCAGGTTTGAATCCTTCCTCGGGTTTGAATTCTTCCTCAGGTTTGAATCCCTCCTCAGGTTTAAATCCTCCGCGTTTCGCAGTGGCACAGGACATGGGGGATCGTTTCGTCCTCTCGTTCACAGCTTTTCTATTTAGTCTACTTAACTATTGTAAGGAATTGTACAATTTATTGCGAAAAAAAGTTAATTAATTAATGGACGCCTGGGTGTTACAGTGGTTAAAATATCGATGTTCATTCAAGAGGCCCGGATTCACATTCAAATAAAAGTGAAAAGTCAGTTCAAAAAATGGTTTTCGACCCGGCACTGGTAGAATTCGAACTACTTTTAAACCAATATTTAATAATTTTATTAATAAAAATACATTAACCATATAAACAAATACAAAACAAAAAAAAAAATAATTTAATTTAATAATATAACTCACGGATACAGAAATACCTTATAATTAAAATATAAAATTATTATAATATAAAAATAATAGAATTGTATCTATTAAATATCTTAGATGTTTCTAAATTTTAATTCTCATAGTTAAATTGTATGTTAAGTTCATTAAGACCATTTCTAATAATAAGAATAAAATATAGTCCCACCTGTCTCAATGTTTACCTGTTGTACAAAAAGGCTTTCAGACTTACAGTTAAAAAGTTAACACTTAAAACAAAAAAAAATACATCTGATTTTTTTAATTTAAGTGTTTCAATTCCTAGCATATAATCTGCTACATAGCATAGGAACTGCTGGAATAAAATAACAGAACTCTTTTAAAACAGAAATCCTTAAAATAAATTTTACAACATAATTAATTACCTACCAAAAAAACGTATTATTAAAATAATTGTTTTAAATTATCTTCCTTTCTAAAAACTCTCATGATTATAAATACTCAAAATCATTAATAACTTCAGTCAATCCTCCTACTTTTTATTTTTCAAATACTGATTTAAAACTTTTTTTTAAATATCGTGCAACATATTTAAGTTTTCTAATACATATAAAATCATCAAAACAATTAAATTAAATGATAATTTTATTATTATAACTATTATACAATATAAGCTAATCATAATTATGAAACATATTATACAAATCTTCAAAAATTAATTTTTTCCCATGAGTCCAAGTATATTTATTCCTTAATACAATTAATACGCGTGTCCTTAATAAAAGACAACAACAAAGTATTTTATGAAAAAAATTATTTAACAATTTAACTTTTAAACGACACTGAAAATATGTTTTTCTCTTTTTATTTTTTTTATTTTAATCCTGACTCACCCAAAAATAAATTTAAAAATCTTCACGCTCTAATGATGATCCCATAACACAAAAAATAATAAAACAATAAATCTCATGCAACAACTTTATATTTTATTCCACCCTAAAATTAGCAAAACTTTGTTCAGGGTGGAATGAATGAAATGGGGTTCAAACAAATATTATTAAACAATTATGACCAGTCATCTCTCAAATAAATATTCAGGCTGGGACTAAATCCAGAAACACTCTTTTTTATCTTTTAGGGTGTCTATTAGTCTTTTTATTTTTTCTGGTGTTTTAACTGGGTCGGATCAGTTCCCTAATCTATACAACAAGTAAAAGAATTAGGTTATAATTATTTCTCTCACTTTCATTCTCCGCTCAAGGAATTGTAAATTTACAGTCCCACCGCTCACATATTTTTATTACTGAAGTGTGTTTAAAAAAAAAAGATGACACGCGAACTCTATTAATTTCTTTTACTTTGACTTTTTCCACGTCTGTACCCTTTTTTCCGATTGAATTCTTCAGTCAAAACTTAAATGTTCACAATGTATTTTTACAGCAATCATCACAAAATAACCAATCAAAAGAATGATTAATGATTCAAGAAGCGCACCCTTCGTAACTAATATATAAAAAATGATCATCCCTTCAAAAGGTACCACATATGAAAGTCAATGGATAGAATAGATGAACTGACTGGTGTCCATATATTCCAGCCTTTTCTGACAATATAAATATTTTAAGGGAATGATGATGACTCTGTAGAAAATTCAGAAGAGAAAAGATTCCGATTAAAACAACAAATAAAAAAAAAAAGAAACAAGGAAGACCTTATAAAATATTCATGGAATGTATAATTTTGTTTCTAATTTTTTATGATGATACAACAGAATTGATAATGGACTAATCCCCTTTTTTTTTGGACACGATTAACTGTTATCATTTAATTTATTGAAATCATGTTTTAAACATGTTACTTTGATAGGCAGCTAATGCCTTATTAATATCCACGAAAACGAATTGGAGTTTCTTTTGGGGGGATAGATAATCATTCCTTTAATCGTTTTCCAATCGTCCTGTATAAGATGGAGAAGCTTTAACAGTTAATCGTTTTTAAAATTTAAATATAATATAAAACTTACAGAATTTACGATATAAGTTTGTCTTCTTTTTGTTTATAACTGATTCACAGGACTCCCCCTTCATGTCTCTCTTCAGTACATGATTCACAGAACTCTCCCTTCATGTCCCTCTTCAGTACATGATTCACATGACTATCCCTTATTTTCTACACAATACAATTTACGCGATTCATTCAGTCGGAAAAATTTACTTTGAAAACAACTATCAACAAATAGTTTACAATAAGTCCCAATATAGAAGGTCATTTATTTTATGTGAAAGGAAAAGTGTGTATATTCATGTGTACAATAATATTGTTTTGATTTTTTTAAACATTGTTATTTTTTACGAACGATAAATTTTGATCCAAAACATTAGTTGTGATTTGTTTGAATATTTCGAGGGAAAATTTCTTCTTATTTGAATGCGATTCCTTTAGTTTAGATCAAGGGGAGTATTTTGTTATGTATACGCATATAAATAGAGAATTCGAAATTTTAACATAAACAAGAATTAATTTATTGTAAAGAATTCAAATGCCAAATAGTAAAATAGAAAAATTTTGCGTCGAATACTTCACATCTTCTTTTCTCAACTTTCAAACTCGAAACAAGTTATAAAAAAGCTTAGTATTTTTAAGTAAAACAATATTACAAAATAAGTCAGATGACAAATATAAAATATCATATTGCAACTACAGTTTTTGTATATTCTTTTAAAAAATTTTTAACAGGTTCAAGTTATATCATGCCATGCTTTAAATTGTAAATTTTCAATTTTTGACCCCTTACGGCTCCTGTCAGGAAGGCTTTACAGTTTATTGTTTTATGACTGACTGATATTTTTAAGCTAAGGCTAAGTTTTTAAGATGTAAGTTCTCTTTAAAATACAGGTCATTGATTAATGATAATGGTGTAACACGTCTTTAAGTCACCGCCGAAATGTAGGAGCTGTTTGTGTGTTCTATAAATACCTACTACGTATTATTAGTACGTCAATCACAAATATACTGTAGGACTTTTTCGAACAATTATAAATCGGACCTCCAAATTGTGGAACGCATTACAGCCTTATGTGTTTTCTAATAACTATGATTTAGAAAAATGATACCTTTTGGGTTTCCCATTCAATCATTGTTAGACATTTATGTCTCATCGTTTATTTTCAGTCATAATTGCAAGCAGGTTGGGTGCATATCACATTATTTTGGCTATATGTTTGGTTTCTAGTCTTAAAATAAGTTTTGGGCTTTTCTAGGCCTAAAAGACCTGTGTAGCTCCATAATGGATAGGGCTATACAAAAAAAAAATTCTCTATAAAACAAATTTTTTTAAGATAATTAATTCTATGATTGAAATTTCTTATATAGAATATATATACATATAGACTAATTTTTATCAAAATTTTTTGAAAATATGCATAAAATATGACAGACATATTTACCTTAGAATATCAATCTACTCTTCAATTCAAATAGAATACAATCTACTCTTTCTCCCTTTCCTGCTGACAGTTAAATATTAAACATTGGTGTTCATAAGTTGTTTTCTATACATTTTTCCAAAATGATTTTTTCCTTTACCAAGTGCCTCGATTTTTTTTGAATTTCATATACCGAACCGATTTTTCAAGTTTTACATTTATTACAAATTGTTATGATACACTGCAGTAGACCAACCAAATTTTGCAGAAACTTTGGCCATGAAACTAAACTGCTAATTTCAGACACGTAGCTATTATAGGTACAGAGTAACACTTATATAAAAAAAGAAGTTATATGGCAGCTACCGGAATCCATGGACCAAAATGGCTGGCTATTACAAAAAAACGAATTTGCGAAAATTTCAAGACCCTAGCTCCTTTAGTTTTTGAGTTATCGTGGTGACAGACGGACTGACATACATAGCTAAATCGATTTATTTTTCGATTCTGATGCGATCCACACACTTGAGTCTATATCTACCCTCCCTCCTTCTCTGCGTCACAAACGTAATGGCAAATTTAATATATTCTTTGACTATATAGTCATACGGATATAAAAATATAAAAGAATTAAATAATTAAAAAAGAATTTCCGCCCTACCCCATGCTTAAAATAAACCATACAAAAATTTTAAATTTGGACCTCTCTAAAAGTTGGCCCGATTAATGTCCAACTTAGCGCAGTAACTTGCCCTATTACTTTACTTGTCCAATTTTAATTCTAACCTCATCTTTAGATTTACAGTTTTTGATTTGATAACTTTGTATAACTGATCTGATACATACTTTTGACACTATATCTAGCTCGTCTAGATCTATACAAACGGAGGATTAATTTTAATATTCCCGTGGCATTATTTGTATGCAAGTGTATAATTAGCATACGTCATATTTAAGATATACCTATATGATTAATGATCTAAGTTTAAATAACTATCGTCTTAAAACAGTCTAATTAAAATCAATATTTTTATTTTATATTCCATTAAATTAAATTAAAAAAAATTTAAAATAATTTTAAAAAGTAATAAATATTACAAATAATAAAAACAAAACCAACCTCAAGCTTTTCATATTTAAAAAAAAACCTATGGATTTTATTTTTTCAAATTAAAATTTCAAACAACATACAGCACAATCTATTGTAATTTTTTGTTACTACACGCTTGTTTTTGATTTTTTTATATGAAAAAGTGGGTGGATGTCTATAATAAAAGAAAAAGACTTTTTTTTAAATACAAAATGGTTGAATATTTTGCTAAGCATAAAAGATAAAAAAAAAACAAAAATAAGGTTTTGTATTTTTGTATCATATTGTATGGCATTGTATTAAATACGTATGCAATGTTAGTATACGTATCAAGTACTAATACACCTAAAAATCAGAATCTAAAGAAAAGCTTTGTGTTTTCTTATTGTAGAAATTTTTTTTTATGTTTTATAAAGTTTTCAAAAGCTTAAAACAGCTTTAACTAACAAAACGACTTTAAATATTATAGAGGTACCGTTATCTTACGAAAAATTTACATTTTAATTAACAGGATTTTCGTCTTTTGATTTCTTTTTTCTCCTTCGAATTCAAAAAACCTTTTAAAATTTTAAATTATCAAGTTTTAATATTTTACGATATAAAATTTTTTTTAAAAATTCGATTTTACGATAAAAAAAAATGAAATAAATTTAAATATTTTTCTTTATTATCTCACATATTTTTCTTCCCTTTTCTCTGACCTCATTAATATTTATTAAATATAAAAAATGAAATAAAACATAAATTTTATGATAATTATATGTAAAATGTATAAAATAAAGAATAAAATTAATTTATATTAAATTAACCCTTTATTCATTTATACCCTTTCTCCGTTTGTTTTTTTTTATAAAATTTATTTAAAAAAAATTGTGTAATAATTAAACTAAAATATATATATATATATGTGTATAATAAATGATTTAATATTTCACCCACCCCTATCTACAAATGCAAATATACCATTTATCTTAATCCTTTTTTTTTTTTTTGTTATTGTTGTAGTTGTTGTTTTTGTATCTTTTTAGTACTTTTTATTTAACTAAAAGGAGCTAGAAAGTAAGACATTTTAGAAGAGGTATGTAGTTTGTTATATCGTTAGTGGAATTGTCATTGAAAAAATTGAAATTTAAAGGAAAAATCGATTGTTTACATTTTGGACAAGAGTATATTTTAAAAACAATTTATTTTATAACAACTTTGAGGAAATCAAAATCAAGTTTGAATAATATTAAGTTGTCGAAAATCAAAAGGCGCAAAAGAAAGAAGAAGCAAAATGAAGGCCATTAAATACAGGCGGTTTCCTAATTAAGTGCAATGCTATATACCACTGTATATCATGCATATAAGCCTCCATATCTTGGAAACAAGAAGAGGCTCAGCCCCCATACAAAAAATGTGCCTACTCAATTCATATGTACTTATGCAAGGGTATGTCCCAGTGCATTTCATTAAAAACCGTGTATATAATCAGAATGAAATCAACATCTTTAGTTGTTGAGTTAATCATATCGTTCTGCCTTTATTTTATGTTTGCAAACAGAATATGTCTGGTTAACATCATGAATCTTAATTTTAACTCGAATAAAAGTATTTCAAAGGGTATACCAAATTTGTCATTTCGTTTGTGATGCTGTAAGCTATGAGGAAGACGGCATAGATAAAGAATGGTAGATAAAGTGTATCGACCGGATCAGAATTGAAAAGTAAATCGATTTAGTCATGTATGTCTCTCCGTCCGCCTGCGCTATATCTCAAAAACTAAAGGAGCTGAGATTCTAAATGTTTGAGGTAGATTGTTCACGGGTTCGAGTAGACGTCATTTAATTTTAATTTTAAACTGAGAGTCTAATATCATGGCTTTGAATTGGCAAATTATTTTCTTTTTTGATGAACTTGAGTCTTAAATAAACCAAAAGTTTAAATATCTATTTTTTAACTCTTTCTATAGATATAGGCCATAGATGGTTTTATACAACAACACAACCTTTTCTCTATTTATCGAACATAATTCACATGTCTTCAATAATTCACCTTAGATTTTATTCGAGTCTTTAAATATTGTTGATTTTTTAATCGCCATTTATCTTGACGATTTCGTTAATATTTTTAAGTGTTTTACAACATATGTTAACCGAGTGAAAATATGTTTTCCTAATACCTCTTAGTATATAAATGTAGGTCTTTTTACCTCTTCCGGAACAGGCAATTTTTTTTATGATTGCTGTATAATGTTCTGATACACCGCAATTATATTTCGTCTAAACCAGTGAATTGAGAATTGTGGCCCGCAGGCCAAAAGTTTGGTTCATCATACATATGCGGACAATTATTTTCAACAATGAAGCTGAGAAAATCTTTAGAAATAGACTTACTTAAATTCAATATTAACAATTTTAGAAAAGCATTCGCAATTTCATTTCAGTAACATACTTTTAGTATTTTGTAATATTATTAGTAGTATTAGTAATTTGTATTATTTTTAGATTCAGGAAAATGTATCAATTTCTAAAAAAAATTAAAAAAGTCCCCATAAAATTTTATAATAAATAGGTCAATGAAAAAAATTCCAAAACACTAAAAAAAACATTTTCAATTTCAAAAACACATTTGGACTGTCAATTTTAAAACTTTAGAACAATTCCCAAAAATTTTATATTACACATATAATATATTATTACGATAATTTGATTGAAAATAATAATTAACTGTTTATTAAGGAAAACATTTATTGTTGTTTTATTTTCTGATATTTTCATTTTTATTAGAAAATGTTTTTCCTCAAAAATATAATCGCGTTTATTATTTATGGAAATTTTATGGCAATTTTTTTTTTCTGAAACCCGTTCTTCAGGTTTTAAAAAAATATTTTTTTGGGCAATCCGCCCATTTTTCACACACTATATATGTAATTTTGTTTTTTTTTTTTATTAGAGTGGACAACACTGTTATATAATTTATTAGTAAAGTCAAGAAAAAAAATCATTTACATGAAATTACATCATTTTTAACAGTAAAATCACAATCTAAGTGAAAAGAAAATCGTGAAAAAGTTAAAAAAAAAACAAATTTCCCGGTTCGCCTTTTCAATAAAAATTAGGCACACCTTTCATTATAGTGTTAATTTAAGCTTTTTCATTTTTAAATACCTTTAAATTACTTTGAAGAAATTAAAAAAATTGGAAGAGAAAAGAAAAACTTAATTACAGTTAGTGAGTAATAATAACAGGATAATAACAGGATATTTTTTTATAAAAGAAAAAAATAAAACGGTACAAAATTACAGGGTTTGTAAAGAATAAATTCTGTGCCAAAATACAGAAAAAAAGAAAACATGGAAATTAATAATTAAAGAAACTTTTTCACCTATATTTTTTTTAAGTTTATCAAAATGTTATGTTTTGCCATTATTTAAGGCTAGTTAACACCCGGTGCGCGTTGCTGCGCTTCCCCATCGTCTGTTATTAGAGTCAACTCCATTTGCATGGAGCTTCACGCTTACAAAATTTGAAGTCAATCGGTTCCTAATTTAGAGTAAACAAACGAAAGGAGTAAACAAACTGCTGTGCCGCAAAGGGTTAACGGAACTCAACAAAAATTTTTTGAGACTTTCACTTTGAATAAGGCAGTACTTCGCAAAATTTAACGTAATTTGCTTCCAAACATTTTCTGACCGATTATCAAACCGACATGGGTTAACAAATTCCAAGCCTGTTAATAGTTTTAACTCTATTCTCAACGAGGATCACGTATAAAAAATTTGAAGTCCGTCGGTCAAACCGTTTTCATTTTAGAACAAAGAAGTTTAAATACTTGCACTACAGCTGCAACTTGGCAGTACGTTAAAGCAAAATGTTTTGCTCACGATTTCTTTTTGTACCCAGAAACCTCTATATACAAATTTTCATGATAATCAGCTGAGCAACATACAAACAAATAAACAAACAAACTTTCGCTTTTATATATAATAGATTTATATATGTACAGTGAAAAGAAAAAACTCACCTGAAGTACATTTACTAGTCGTTCTTAAACTATCACTTAATCCATAACTCGTTAAACATAACGATGATGATTTGTCTGAAACTTAAAAATAAATTAAATTTAAAATTATTTACAAAAAAAGGTTTATTAATTTATTAAATTAATAATTAAAATGAGAAGAAAACAGAGGGTCTTAATCAAGTTTCACCCCATTTAGCTTTCGTCAAAATATTGAAATATTAATCCTTATTTTAAGATTTGGGAGAAAGCAAGTACAAATAAACAAACTATTTTATTTTTTCCCAAGCCACTTCGTGAGGAAGCATATAGCTTTAATTTGGCTTCTCCATCACACATAATTTCCATTTGCTGTTTTTACATTCTTCCATGCGAAGCTGCATTGGAGTACCTTGCGTCTCCAAGTATTGTCTGGATACTCAAGTTTTCTATTTCCTTGGGTCTTGCCTTAGCGTATGACCTAATCCCCCTCCATTTTTTAAATCTTTGTTGCCTCATTATGGTTTCTCCTTCTGTAATTCTCCATAGATAGTCGTTACTTGTTCTTGCAGTCCTGAATATTCTGCATATGATGTGTAGTCATTTGTTAATAAATACTTGAAGTTTCTCGCTTATGATATTAGATATCAGCCATGTTTAGATGCCATACATAAGAATAGTTTTTACAGAAGCGTTGAAGATCATTAGCTTTGTTTTTTTGGATATCTGGGTGTATCCCCATACTGGGTACAAACCTCCTAAAGCTGTCCAGACTTTGTTGAGTATTTTATTGGCATATGCATCTGCAGTTCCATCAGTGGTCATTATATTACCAAGGTAATTGAACTGGTTTCCATGTGCATGATGTTTGTTGGTGCAATTGATTTTCATCACCTTGGTTTTATGGGTTTTATGTTCTTCCAATTTTTCTAATGTGGACTGCATATCTCTGGCCCTGTATGCTAAAAATACTATGTCATCAGCATAAATTTTTTATGCGGCAATAGAAGCTCCCAGTAATACCCCTTTTCTGTTTACATACTTCGTTTCAAATGTATGTTGCATTGCCGTCCTTACTCTACTTATCCCTTTTAACCCTTTTTTATAAGCCAAATCTACTAAATATGAGCAAACCGATCCTTTGTATTTCTAGACTTTGGCTACCATCTTGAAAGAAATATACTTGGTGAATTTACTAAATTCTCAAATCTTCAAGAAAACAAATCATTTTCTAGAAAATAAAAAAAAACCATCTAAATTGAAATATTAAAAAATTCCCTTTTATATTTTAAAATTTATACAACACTGAAATTTCATCATTTCAATCTGAAATGAATACCAAAAATTCTCAAAGATATAAATTACAAAAAACTCACATAAATAAAGTTATCAACAATTGAACCAAAAAAAAGGAAAAAAAAAAAAACAATTTACTTACATGCCGCACTTACATCAAGCTTAAAACTAAATGATTTTCATCATTATTATCATTCCAGAATCATAATGTTAATCATAATCAATGGCATCATTCGTAACGCAACCCAATTGACTTTATTCAGAACAACAAATTATATATGAAACTGTTATACAACAAACAATACTCGTATAATAATTTTATCATTCAATTTAGATCAGCATTACAAAACAACAAACAAACAAACATTTAGAATTGAATATTTTAATGAAATCCTTATGTCAATTTTCAAACCCTTCGTTCTAAATTACCGTTATTATTTGGAATAAAGTTATCAGTACAATATATACGATATATATATATATATATATATATATACATCATTCTAAATTTAAGAAATAATGGAACGAATTATCTTGTATCACATATCGTATATCATGAGAGACTTTGATTTTTTTAAGTAACAATTGTTACTACCATTGATGCGGATACTTTAAAATATTTTTTGGTACGTACAATACACACTTAGGGTTCATCATGGATAATAATAAAGATATCAATTCCACAGACAAAAAAAAATTAGAGCAGAATAGAATCTAGGACTTATCACTACATCCTGTTTTAAAAGAGAATATAAAAAAAAAAAAAAAAAAAAAAAATTAAATGAATAGAAAAGGCGTGTGCTGAAACAAATTTAAAATAGTGTAAAAGTGTATTAAGTACACAAAATTAAATATACAGTACAGTACAGTTAAGATATGATATATGAAGGATAAGATTCATTAAAAAAAAATAAGGCAGTCTTACTTTTAACTTATGAATGAAAAGAGAAAGATCATAATTATAAGATAAATAATTAGATTATCAGACAATTACAACAAAAAAGTGATTTTATTTATTTTGGGGTTTGGTTTTTTTCTTGTTGCAGATTAGCATTTACAAATTTAATGTTTTTTTTTATTTTTATAAATGACTAGCTAATACCCGGTGCGCGTTGCTGCGCCTTTTAATGGAGGTTTAATTGAATTTGATGTTACTGCAAAAAGTTAACACAAAAATTACCCACGGTTTACACACGTAAATTGAAAAATGTATGAAAGCAATCTTTTTAAAACGATTTTTCTAGGATTATTCTAGTAATTTTTGAAACTTTCTGTAATTCAAAGCAGTACAAACTATTTTCCAAAATTTGACGTAATTTACTTCCAAAAAATTTTTTTTGACCAAACGTAGAACCGATTGTTAACAGACTCAACTCCATTTTCAAGTTGCTTCACACATATAAAATTTGAGGTCAACCGGTCAAATCGTTTCTAATTTAGAGTAAAATAACCAAAAAATTAATAAAAAGCTGTTGGGTCGCAATGGGTTAATGGAACTCAACAACATTTTTTTAGGGCTTTCTTTAAAGCCAAAGCTGAATTTCGAAAAATCGGACATAATTTGGACCCAAAATTTTTTTTGACCACCCGTCGGCCCGACATCTAT
The DNA here is from genome assembly GCA_963082915.1 of Dolichopus griseipennis. Classification (NCBI taxonomy): domain Eukaryota; kingdom Metazoa; phylum Arthropoda; class Insecta; order Diptera; family Dolichopodidae; genus Dolichopus; species Dolichopus griseipennis. The sequence goes on along the minus strand of OY720443.1, from coordinate 105,860,709 downwards.
TTACAAATTCCAAAACTGTTAATAGTGTCAACTCAATTCTCACAGGGGACCACGTATACAAAATTTGAAGAAAACCGGTCAAACCGTTTCTAATTTAGAGTTAAGTATTGAAAAAACCTATAAAAAGCTGTTGGGCCGCAATGGGTTAATGCAACTCAATAAAATTTTTTTTTGGGGTTTTCTTTTTAGCCAAAGCAGAATTTCGTAAAATCGGACAAAATTTGGACCCAAAATTTTTTTTGACCACCCGTCGGCCCGACATGGGTTAACAAATTCCAAACCTGTTAATACTGTCAACTCAATTCTCAAGGAGCATCACGTATACCAAATTTGAAGTCAATTGGTCAAACCCTTTCGAATTTAGAGAAAAGTATTGAAAAAACCTATAAAAAGCTGTTGGGCCGCAATGGGTTAATGCAACTCAATAAAATTTTTTTTTGGGGTTTTCTTTTTAGCCAAAGCAGAATTTCGTAAAATCGGACAAAATTTGGACCCAAAATTTTTTTTGACCACCCGTCGGCCCGACATGGGTTAACATATTCCAAAACTGCTAATAGTGTCAAGTCAATTCTCAAAGAGCATCACGTATACAAAATTTGAAGTCAATCGGTCAAACCGTTTTCATTTTAGAACAAAGAAGTTTTAATACTTGCACCACAGCCCCAACTTGGCGGTCCGTTAGAGCAAAATTTTTGGGCCACGATTTCTTTCCGTACCCAATAACCTCTATATACAAATTTTCATGAAAATCGACTGGGCAGTTTAGGAGTCTATTCGCTACATACAAACAAACAAACAAACAAACAAACATACATACAAACAAACATTCCCTTTTATAAATATAGATAGATAGATTACATATTTATTCTGTTTACATTTGCACACGAGTCAATTGAAATAAAAAAAAAAGAATTCAGAATTAGATTATTAAGATGTTGTCAATTGGAAGATTGTTTTTATTTAAATTTAAAATTCCCTTGCGAAAATATTAAAAAACATTAAATTGTAAATGAAGTGTCTACATCTACACAATGGATTAGCTGAACAAATTTTAAATTTGTATGTTTTTTTTTTTTTGATTTTAGAATGAGAGAGACCGAAATCAGCAATAAACACTATAGACACAGAAATCCAACTCCAGCATTTTGTTTTTTATTTTTTTATGAACTAACTGTTCAACTGTTAGGCTAATAAGCCTGTCTATACCATAGGTACATGCTGGAACAGGGGGTCATATTAATTTCGTGTTATTAAAATTGATCTTAATGAATTCCACATACAATTTAAGCATGAGATAGTACTAGACTTTAAAACAAGTTGAAACGAATTAGATTTTCAATAGATACAATTCTATTTTGTTATATTGTAATAATTTTATATTTCAGTTATATAGTATTCTATATCTGTGAGTTATATTATTCAATTAAATTATTTGTTCATATTTTGTATATGTTTATATTGTTACAGTAATATATTTTTTATTAATGATATATAATTATTAATTACTGATTAAGACATTAATTTGAATCCAATGGCAAATGGTAACCAAACAACTTATGTGTTTTCCAATACTTATGATTTAGGAAAATTCAAGAGAAAAATTAACTAATTCCTATAGTAGCGTATTGAAGAGGTTTCCCGCTCTTATACCCTATTCACACTACGCGAAAGTAACATGTTATAGCCGTCATATTTCATGTTAATAACAATTCATTTCAGAGTACGATTTTAGTTGTTAAATTTGACAGTTTGATTTATCAATACTTTTTATCAAAGAAAATTTTTTACATTTCTGTATTTTGTTTTTAAAAAATTATCTTTCAAAATAAATTTGAAATTGATTAAAATTAAGGGATATCAAAATTCATAAAAAATTGATAAATCGAAAAAATATCGATTATATTAAAAAATTGAAGTACACAACCTTGAAAAATAACATGTTAAACTGTGTAACGTGTTATTTTCACAATACTTTTGACAACTTTTTTTCATACAAATTTCTAGTTACTTGGAAATTTTAACAACTAAATAACGCGTTAACGCAGATAACATGTTACGTTCGCGTAGTGTGAAGTCCATAACATTTTGTTTCTATCTAATCGATTAAAGAATGTAATATTTAATTCTTAACATATAAACACATGCCACATGACATCATAATCCGTAGTTCACATCATTTTTTTAATTATTTTTTTATTATTTAGTTCTAATTTTTACTTTTGAATGTGTTCTTTACATGTTAGCTTGGTATCTAGTGTCATTCCTAGAAATTTAGATGTGCAAGTGATCGGTACTTCTACATTATTTAAATGGATTGTTGATGGATTTACTATTTTTATATTGGTGAAGTTTAATTGCTTGGACTTTGATTCAATAATTTTTATTTTCAACTTGTTAGTACATGCATGTTGTAACCTTCTTGTGGACTTGTCGGTATTGAATCCTACTGCTGATATGGCAGTATTGTCAGCGAATGTTGCCACAATTTCATTTTCTATTACTGCCAATTAAATTTCCTATTAAATCTGGAGTCTTGTTGGTGAGGTTTGGCTAGTCCAAGCTCTTAAATAGCATTTTTGAGCCCTGTTCCTCGTGATGAGATCATTCTAGATCCCCAAACTGTGTTTTTGGCATTATAATCACCTCATAATGAATCTGTGCCCAAGTAGACTGAGTAGATCTAAAAAGTATCATTTTTTATGGTACAATTTGGTTACAACAATAGAATGCCCCCGCATTGAAATCCTGTTTAGTAAGCTTAATTTTTATTGTAGTTTAGTTGAATTTTCTCTGATTGGACTCTGGATTCTTCAATAAGTTTAATACTATTTTTGATTAATAAAGCACTACCTTCTCTTCGTTCTTTACAAGGATGATCTGTAATCAGACATCATTTTGGAAAAAACAAATACTTTCATAATTTTAAATGGGTACTATACAACAATTATTCCTTCTAATCCTTCATAATCTTTTAAATTTTATTTAAAACATATTTAAAAAAATTTAGAAAAAAAAATAAACAAAATATTATAGAACCAAAACAAATTTTTGACTTCCTGTTTTCGGTTTCGATATAAAAAATTAAAAAAGAGCAAAACGAAAACCAAACCGAAAAACAAACAAAATTAAAACCAAAAAAGGGACCTCAGAAAAACAAGAAAAAAGAAGAAAAAACGCGAATAGAAAGCGACAATTGAATTTTATTTTAAATTTGGTAAAAAAAAAAAAAAAAACTTGGCAAAATGCCTTACCAAATTCTGTACATATATTGTTGTCCCACAATTTATTTTTTTATTTTTGTCTTCAAATTTTTACTGTATGCCAAAAACAAAAACAGAAACCTTAATATTATTTTGTTCCGCGATTATTTTTCCATTAATTTTGCTATTTTTCTTTATTTTCTTAGTATTTTTTTTAATTTTTGGTCAATTTTTGTCCAAAATATGTTTTTTAAAGAGCATTAAATTTTACCGGTACGTTAATAAATTTTAATCGCGAACATTTAACTTTACCCATTTTCATTATTTAATACCCAAATATTTTGTAACGGTTACTTTACCAAAAAAACTTACAAGGTATGAAAAAAATTTTGTCCAATACAGGATAGTTGAAAAAAAAAATGTTTATTTAAAAGCGAATTCGTTTAACATACTAGTCTGTTGATAAGAATTATATTGCTATCTCTAATCGATTGAGAAAGGTGGAGGGAAGAATAGTTCCAACCTGAATAGCCAAGAAACTCGACTGTTTTATCTTAGCTCCAAAGGGTGAAAATAATATATTAAACGTTATTCTATTCTAGATCAAATTTTCCTTGAAATTTAACACCTCATTCCACTTGGATTCCTCAGTCAACATTTTCCCAAAGCTGTCGTTGGTCCACATTCTGGTTGGTATTTTAAATTAGGACCATCTGGAAACATACTAACAATGTTCCGCAATTCTTTGCAACGTTGACAAAGGTATTTTGTGAAGTTTATCTAATGTTTCTGATACTCTCATTATATAGTTTACAGGAATAACACCACTCCATATCACTTTACAATCTATACCCAGCGTATGAAAAAATTTAATTGATTTTACTATCATAGATGTAATTTGCGTTTATCACAGATGACACAGCTTCCTAAGTCTCGAACTTTTCCAAAATCTCGCAATTTAACATCAAATACCAATTGGAATTTATTAGCTAACGGCTTTTGCTTATTTCAAACGAATATACCAATTATTGAATCTGGTTCGACACATATATTAAGTATGATTAGTTTTAAAAGCAACAAAAAAATTTTATAAAAGTTGCCCCATTTTAAACCATCTTGTTAACACTTAGTAAAATAAAAAATTGAATTACCCTACTATTGTCCTTAAAACAGTTATTAAATTAATTTTTATTAAAAGTTTTATAAAAATGCAATTTTTTTTTTAAATTGAATATAAAATTGAAATCTTAAATTAAAATGTCTGGACTTTGATGTAATTTAAAGGTCTTTCATTTTTTATTTAAGGAAAATCAAAATACCAAAAAATAATAAACGGACAATAGCCAAAAATAGTATAAAATCGAAAATGATTTTTGCGAGCAGGACATTTTTTTTATTTTTATGTTTTTATATGTACCTAATACACAAATATACATACAGAGTGATCCTGTTTTGAGTCCCCTATATGTGATTCCTCTGAGGAAAAATACACAATAAAATTAAGACATGATTTTATCTTAAAAATGATAAGTCTAACTTGGAAAATGTAGAGGAAGTGTCAATTGTAGAGAATGATTTAACACTTCAACAGGCAAACCAAAAAAATTCCTAAAACAAAATGAAAAAAATCCCGAATTTCGGTTACTTTTTCATATTCAAAAAATCCCCAAAAACCATTTTGTCTCAAAAAAAAAAGTTCAAATTTGGGCTCAACAACAAGTTCCGAAATTTGAGAATTTTAATAAAAGCTTTGCAGAAACAAAATCAGGGTTTCAACAAATTATTCAGTTGAGGTTTTGGAAGTGGGAGCTCTTATTAAATTAAATGCTAAAATAGGGATAAATAAAACCATAATTTTTTTTATATTTGCTGAAAAACCGACACCTCCTGCTTTTTTAAAAACCAATTTTACATTGAAAACTAAACTGAAATGTCCCATAGCCAAAAATCCCATTGGGGTAACTGATAAAATATTAAAATTAAAAAAAAATTATATACATATAATTCCAAATTTGTGTTATATGATTTTTAAAGAATATTTATTATATATGGATATGCGAAATTTTAATTTAGGAAAGATCTGAGTGTTAGTTTTAAAATCAGGGTATTCGCTTTTTCCAGAACTATAAATCCAAATCTAAAATGCCTCCTAATTCGTAATACTGCGTATACATATATATTAAATATTGTGTAAAAGACGTATAATCAATTTTAGGGGCTTTTTCAATTTTTGGTTTTGGGTACTTTTTTTATACAGCCGCTTCAACATAACCACTTAGGTTCACAGGTTCCCACGGAATTCTAGCTATGGTTCTTAAAAATAATTTTCATCTGGGAAATATCCCTGTCAAAGGAAGAATATCCATGTTTTCCAAGTTAAAAAAAATTGCAAAATCAACCTTCCGAATTAATGTCCAATTTCCAGTCCAAAATAATGGTAATCCTGATGAACAAAAAGCTTCGTTATTTTTGAATAGCTCGCGGTTTTGAAAACACTTCTTATGTGATTTCCATGCTTTTTATCCTGTAATCAGTTTCAGGAGAAACCTGATTGTTGTATTGTTTAATTATGACTTAGCAAATGTAAATGATTGGGATAACGCCAACACCAATTTCAAGTTTCAAAAAGAGATAACCCGTCTCTATTCTTTTTTACAAAAGAAATAAATTCATCTCCATTATGAGATCCAGCGAAAAGCCATTCAACGGGTTGTAGACCTTAACATTGCTAGCTGTTGGAATTTCCAATGCCTAGAACATTTTTTTTAAGCACTAATCACTTCGCATTGATTTTACATTTAAACCGGATCACCTTGTATGCATTTTTGAATTTTTTTTAAATTATTACAAGCTAAATAGAAAGGTTGACAGGTGGACAACATGAATTTTATAATAAAAAATTAAAAAACAAAAAATGCAATTCTATTTTTCTTTTGTATTTTTTTTTTATTTCTATTTTTACTTTCCTTTATTTTTTTTTCTTTTTTGAAAAATTTGTCCCCGGCTCATTAGTCATGCAGTCACATCGCGTGTTTGCTCTAAAAATCTTAGTTCGATTTTAAATTGTTATGTTGAAGGTTTTTCTTAAAGAAAATTGAAAAAAAATGGTTTTTCCTCATTAAAATTTGCAAGGTATAAAAATAAATAAAAAAATTATAAAATTTGTTTGTTGACATCTAGGACGTAAGAATATTACTTCCAATCTAAAGAGAACTGGACATTTTTTTTAAATTTAATTAGCCAGAAAAAAAAATTTAATTGAATTCCGTTTTTATATTAAAAGAACGACTAAAATCTTATATCATTTTCATCTTGAGAAAAAAGGTCATGCAATTAATAAATTTAATTGACAAGTTCTAATTAGACAGTTATAAAACAATTTTATTTATTTATTTATATATTTATAGTGCCAGACAATACTATACACTCTTATTCTCAATTCCTTCGTGGACAATTAAAAATCTTAAATGTAAACTTATTCTACCCGTATATGCCTAAAGGTTAAAGGGTATAATAAATAACCTATTGCTTTAACGCTCGTGACGCCAAGAAGGAGCGAGGATCCAAACATGGTAAAGCTACATATATGAAAATTTGCAAAAAGTAATTTAGCTTTATGGCCAAGGTTTGTGCAAAATTTGCCTGGATTACTGTAGTTGGTTCGAGTAGTCGCAATACAACTTCATTATATGATCATTACCCTATACTTAGTAATATCTGAAACTTTATCAATAGGTGTTAACTTCAATGGCTAACGTCTTAATAAAATGTAGTCGGTGTAGTGGAGGATTTTCGAAAAGCTGTCTTTCAACTTATATTTTCTTTTGTACATAATCGGAAGTTTAACAAGTTGTAAATTATAATTTTTACAAAATTAATTAACCGAATGATATAATTTTTAAATACAGTAATACTCTGGGATACCAAAGTTGACACAGTCTATACCCTACTACACTTTTCCTCGGTTTTTTTAAAAATTCAAATGACATTTTGACGCTTGATTTCATGTTTCTAAAAATAAAAATCCAACATTTAATGCATAAATATTATTATTTTAATTTCGTAGTAACAATTTTTGAACATTTTATTTTGAATTATATTTTGAGAAAAAAAGTCTTTTATGATTAATTATAAAAAAAAAAATTATGAGAACTCCCAGTTTTCCATATTGAGTTTGACTAGTTGCTTTTCTCCCCTTTTTAAAAATGTTGTCTCCGATTATCTCCAAGTTAGCTGTACGAGAGAATTTAGAATAGGAGTGAATGTTTCTAAAGATTTCAAAATATAAGAGAACAAATTATTCCCTCATTTTCTTTTTCTATTAGTTTTATGTCTATTAAACATTAGAAAGATTTGAGTCTCATAACGGTACTTTATTATATTATTTTTTTTAACATATACATGCTTAAAATGGTATCTAGTAACCGCAAAAGGAATATAAATAATTTTAAAAACTACACAGTAACATCAGGGACGGAGCGCAGAGGAAAAACATTTTTGAAATACTAAATACCTTCTGTAGAGATTCTGTTGCTTTTAACAGTTATTCTCTTATTAATAAATTTACAAATAGGATATTGTTCTGATCATTAAGAAATAAAGTAAATTTATTCAATTTATACATATTGTGACGGTAAAAGTTCTTTAACAAACGTTAAAGCAATACAAGCACCTAAAAATTAATCAAAATTGAATACTTCTTCTTCTTTTGCTGCATATCCATTATTGGATGTTAGCGATCATATGATGCTGTTGATCAACTGTTGATGATTAATGCGATCCCTGGCTGTGTGCATTAACTCTCCTATGTCTGAAACGCCTGTCCACTGTCTGATGTTTCTTAGCCATGACATTTGTTTTCTACCTATGCCCCTTCGTCCTTCAATTTTGCCTTGGATAATAAGTTGAAGCAATTCATATTTGTTTCCGCGCATAATGTGGCCAAAATATGATGTTTTCTGACGTTTAATTTTTAGAAGTAGTTCTCTATTTGCACCAGTTCTGCACAGGACATCCTCATTTGAAACGTGTTCAGTCCATGAAATTTTTTGCACTGTTTTGTAGACCCACATTTCAAATGCTTCCAATTTGTTGATGTCTTTAATTTTTAACGTCCAGGCCTCCATGCCATATAATAGAACTGACCATACATAGCACTTCATGAATCTTATGCGAAGTTTGATATTTAAATTTCTACAGCAAAATAATTTTTTATATTTGAAAAAAGCATTTCTAGCCATTTCGATTCGACTTTTGAATACTTGTAATGTTTATGTCGTTATTAGGTAGTTATTCCGTACAAGTCTTAACCAAAGTGCTGAGGGCCATAAGCCCCATGTCACACTGTATATGGTTATATTCTCTTTGGGCTGAACCCAATTAGAGACTCTGTCCTAGTCAAATTAAAAGATTATTCCTTTTTGTTATTCTTAGTTAAGTTAACTAAGAACTAAAACTTTTAATTGTTATTTTCTTTAAAATTTACAAAGGTATTTATACAATATTTACAATTTATCCCCACTACTTTTTTTAGTAGAGGTATTTACATTTACATTATTAAAAATATTATTTCAAAATAAAAAGTGCCATATGGGCTGTTTTCTTAAGAACTAAAAATATAATTTAAATTGACAAATATTAAATTATATTGTAAACATATGTGCTACATTCAGTTCTATAACCTTTTTAAGGAAATTCCCTGAATGTGCAATTTCTATTCATAATGACTTTTTATGAATATAAAAAACAGTAAAAATATATAATATTATATGGTACGGGTGTTAATTGTTGTTTTAATTATAAATGTTTAGAATCAGCATTTTTGCTAAAGAATTAATGTGTTCCTATATACTTAAGATATATGTGAAATTAGATATCTTTATTAAATTGTTATAAAAGTACGCTAATATTAATTAGGTATTGTGTTCGTGAGAAAAGAATGTAAAAATACGTTGAAGTTAACTAGGTATTGTATTAGTATAAATTAAATGTATGTGTACGGTGAAGTTATATAGGTATTGTAATAATTGTAGTGTTAGAATTAGTGAATGCACTACATACTGCACATGAAGGAATTTAAAGAATATAATACTTCATAGTTATCTTAAAATATTTATTCATTTTTACTTTCATATAAAAGGTAAATAAATTAAAAAATTTTAAGCATTTCAAAGCAGTCAATCTAAGTCGATCCCCCTGGTAATTACAAGATTCTTAACTCAACACTTCTGACTACTTAAATTAAGTATACAGCAATAAGAGGGTTCAAAGCCCTAAACATTTGTATGTCCTAGCTTATGATTTTTATTTTAATATCTTCCAGAGTTCCTAAATACCGGGGATTTCAATTTGTTATTTTTAAAAAAATGTTTTAAATATAATTATTTACAAGATATTACTACAAATTTGTCACAGATATTTTAAATCATCATTTAAATTACGGTTATCAAATAATAATCTTTAAATTTTAATAAAATCTTAATTAAAAAAATCTGCAAAACAATTTAACTTCATTAAAATTCAAGTAAAATACTCGCATTGTATCATTCTGCAAAATCAAAAGTAAATTATGAAAAAAAAATTTACATGGTCTCTTCAAATTAAATACAAGAGACCGTATACCATTGCACACTTTTCACATATTTTCTTACTTGTTTTTCATTTCCCTTCTGCTACTTCCGTTTCCCTCAAATTTATTTTTAAGAAAAGAAATTATCGAATTCTAACTGAAAGTAAGTGTAAATCACAGTAACAAACAAAAACAAACAAACAAACAAAATGAACAAAGAATTATTCATTACTAATGTTTTTTGCAAACAATTATAATTTATTTTTTTTTTATTTTAACATAAGCGTGCGACTTCTCTTATTCTCCCAAAACAATTGATTACTTTTTTTTTTACTGTTATTGAAAATGTAACCAGTAACCCTAATTCTCATCCTTATTTTAGTCGTATATCCTTGTCGGAAGTAACAACCAACAACATTCGACTTGTGAACCGACTGATCAACTAAATAAAAGAAATATTTAACCCTAATTTTTTTGCACAATTTTAATCTCCCCTAAACTACTCTTTACGGTATTCCTGTTGAGTATATGATGTGGTACAATACAGAGTTATATTGTATACAGAGTGATATCGTATAATCTATAATAGTTATAATTGAAAAGTGCAACTAATATTTTATTATATCGAAACCTATATTTTATAGATAGGGATTCAAATTGAATTCATTGAATATTTTGAAGATTTTAATTGAAGGGGTGGAGTGTTGGTGGTTGGTTTGTTAATGGTTTTAATAGAAAATATATTTTTTGTTTAATTGGCGTGAATACTCAAAGATTGTAAACACACTTCAGATTTGTTTTTTAAATAATAAATTAAATTAATATAATATAATAAAAAAATAAATAAATATTTTTTATTTCAAGTAGCGTCGTAGAATATCGTAATTTATATCTATAAATAATAATAATAGTTTCAATTTTTTGCGCTATAGTCATGAAGGATAATATTTAGGAGATTTCCACAGAGATAATAAATAAAGTATTATAATTGGATTTAATCGTTATGGGAATATAAAAAGGACATAGAAGAGCTAATTATGTAAGATAATACTTGAAAAAACCTGATAACAATGTATTTAATTTTTCGATCCTTGTAAAACCAATGCGGAGGGTCAATCGTAGCGCCTATATGACTATATCTTAAGGATACTTGGCATTTTCAATTTTCCAACAATATGTTACGTGGGAATGGAATATTCGAAAGCGACCCATTGAAACTGTGTGTTGTATCTTTGAGTATAGTGTGCGACTTTAACACACTAAAACCTCACCCCTTTTTGAACCAAACTTTTGGAAGAAACCTGTGATACAAATGTACATTTTGGTTACAGGGATGGGGATATGGAACGGTTTTGGGATTATGGGCAGTTTGGGATTTTTTGACTATGAGAGATACGGAAATTTTGGAAGGATATTAAGGAGAAGATTTTAATATTCTTCTTAAATTTAATTAAGTCGCACACATACGAATTACCAACTTTAGGAAACCCATTAGACAGAATATGGTTCCATGGTAATGACGATGAAATATGAATCCTAATGACTTACATTATCGTTTAGGGACGAAAAAGACATTTGAAAATATTTTGTTCTTTAAATGCTTTTGGATTTCGTGGAATGTGTCTTTTACGAAGTAAAAAACTTCTGATGTAAATTTTAGGAAAATGTTGATAATTATTCAAATCACTGTTTTTCAAGCATAAAAGATGTTGCCACCTTTTTAAAAATATATATCTTTAATGGCGTATGTAATCCTTTAAATCGCTCAAATTCATATGTGGTTTTTATTCAATTAGATTTGAGTTAAAGATTAGTTTTATGCATTTGACTTCATAGAAGTCAAACAATGAATAAGGAATCGACTTAGATGAAGCATTATAAAATACATTAAACTATTATATGAGAACTATCCTGAACCTTAAATTCTCAGAAAAGCTATCTTAGTATTTGTTGAAAACTATTATCCATATAACGTTTCTAAAAATTTAAGTTGCAATATAAGATTTAGTTCAACATAAGATAAAAAGCTTTTTGACACATTTTGCATACCACATTAACTTTATAATAATTCCCCACCCCTTACATATCAATTTTTAATGGTTTTTGGAAAATTATATTCTTAAATTTTTGAATTCTTAACCATTTACAGAGTACTTATATATTTATTAAAACAAAAAAACCTCCGACGGAATTTAAGCAAATATTTTTAAATTTAAAAAAAATCAAAATTTCTGCACTTACTTCTTGGTTTACTTTCGATTACATTATCTAACGTTGTTGTTAATGCTGCTGCTGCAGCAACGGCGGAAGAAGATGATAATGGATTATTTGATGAAACCTGTACTGATGATGGTAAACCATCAACACGATATCGTTGTAATGTTGTTGCACCCGCTGATATTGTTGTTAAACAATTTCCATTTATCGCTAAACTAGATGATACATTAGATGATGAATTTACACCATTTCCTCCCCCACTATTACCGCCACCACCATTATTGTGACTATTTTGTCCATTTGAATTACAGCCATTTCCATTATTACCATTATTATTATTATTATTGTTATTATTATTACTATTATTATTTGAACTGCTATGATTATTACCACTATGACCACCTCCACTATTACCACCTGAATTTGAATTTAAACTATTTACTGAGTCTAAGGTATCAGCTAATCTTGGCGTTGCATATATATCACTGTAAAAAAAAATATTATTAAATGTCGAATTTCATGGAAGAATTTGATGTGATGCTTACCTAAACGCACTAGATGTACCAAAAAATGTTGTACGATCTTGTAATGCTGCTTTTGCTTTTTCAACACTCTGTTTTAATTGTTCGAATGTTGATTGATGAAAACGATATGAACTCCAATCTGGTGGTGAACATTGCCCAACTAAACCTAAACAATCTTCTGTTTTAACAATATGATGCGCTGTAGCAGCATTTGGTGGTGAAATACGTTTCAAATCCAAAGCTGTCTGATATGAACATGAACTTTCATACATTGCTGCTAAATCTGTTGTTGCTGTCGTTGTCCACTTGAGCCTTTTTGGATAGTAAAATTATAAATTTTAAATTTAATAATATAAAAGTTAAAAAAGCTTAGGAAAAGTTAAATATTAGTGATATGTTTTTATTTAAAAGGAAGAACCGTGCAGAATAGATTGTTTCCGCTCTAGGATACGATACCCGCATGAAACTACTTTTGGTTAAATTTAAGACCCCCGATTTTATTAGGTATAGAGTAATGCTCATCTAAAAATAAAAGTTACTTGTCGAACCCACTGCACTAGGCCAACCAAATTCTTCAAAAACTTTGACCATATTACAATTCAATTGCTTTTAGCACAATTTAAAATATTTAGCTTTCCTAAGCATAGAGTTATTTTATAAATTTCATTTATAAAAAAGCTAAATTTAACATAGAATGGACGGTTCAAGAATATCCTGAATTATTTCAAATATTAAGATAATATTTGTTTAAATCCAATATCATATAAAATTTCTTTCTGGATCTAAATCATGGACTAATAGAAGAAAAAATATTTCCATAACATTAAACCATAACTAATATTATCCATACCTAATATTGGATTACTTACAAACCTTCAAAAAAATTTTCCTAAAAGTGACGCTTGTTTGATTAAATGGGTAGATTTGCAGTTCAAATGTACCAAATGTATCAAATGTACCTATTGGGTCAAGTACATATACTTTAATAATTAAATATTCCAAAGTATTTTTTTTCACAAATTAAACCCCTAGGGGCTCCTTCTTTTTGTTTATTTTTAAAAAAAAAGTTTCAGATATTTTTAAAATTTTACGGTTTGCTTATGTGGCTCTCTGTATTTGAGAGATACGGTAAGATCATCAACACAATACAGAAGTCGGACTAAAATTAAAAATATATCTTAAGTTCTAATTTTCAATAGTTTTAAATATGTTGATATGCTTTTATTTATATATATATGCTATCATATCATAAGCATTTTTGTTTTGGAAATCTGAGCGTAGATCCAATCACTCTCTGAACTGAGCATGTACAGTGCACGCTGAGAGCGCTCAGATTTAATAAAAAACTACGATTTTTAAAAAACACTAATTTTTATTTAACTTACTTACGTTAACTTACGTAAAATGTCAAAAAATAAAAATAAAAATGGATAACCTAGAATAAACAAAACATCTTGACATGCCTTTGTATTTTATTTTGCTCAGCCGTACTCGAAATATTTGAACTGAGCACGTAGAACTCGGAGCGCTAAAAAAACGATTTTTTTTGACAGTTCATGTTGTGATCAGATTTAAAAACAAGAAACGCCTTATAAGAAAATAAAAAAATTTAATACAACACTGACTTTTTCAGATACTTATTTTAATTTACCATTTATTAATAATCTAAGGTAATAATAAACCGAAATTTATACGAAACACTCTTTACACATTTCATTTCATTATTTTCATAAAATCTATTCTTTTTTATTTTCGAATATTTCTAAAAACTTTTTTTCCCTCAAACTCATTCTCTTACACCTAAATTAATCCCTCTCTAACCTAAATTTCCTATCCCAATTCATGCTTATTACAACACATTATCAACTGTGTTCTAAAAATTCTTAGAATACAAGGTATACCTAATGTAATAATTTTTCAGCGTAAACAAAATGAAATTTATTACAATCGTTAGATAAAAATAACGGTACTTTATTATTGAAAGTCAGAAATTAATATATATATATATATATATATATACATATAACATTACAGTACTATAATAAAATTCAAAAGAGATTAAACTTTTATAAAACAAAAAAAAAACAAATTTTAAATTAATAAATAATAACAACTTAAAATAAATTACGCCTGTCAGTATGCAATAATAATTTATATTCTTTGTATATAATTATTATTTTTGCGAATGTTATTTTTAAATTACGCACATATGTAAATGTATATATAAGAATGTATTATCACATATAATTATTTTAAAATTTATTGTTCATATTTTTTGAAAATATAATTAACATAACATCCCCTCCACCCACACACACACATGTAAAAACACATAGCATATAAAAATAGTATCAATAAATTTCGTAGTTTTATTTTGGAAAATATGAATAATAAGTACTTTAAGTACACGATTATTGAGTTTCATGCGTTTCCTTAAAAATAGATACCATACAATGTTAATTATTTCGTACCTTCAGTTGAAAGTAAAATAAATTCCATAGGGCACACATTATTTCTACTTTAAATGGTACGTACTCATATATGATTATTAGTTAGTTATTTTGAGAATTTATATTAAAAAATATTTATTAAATTATGAAAAATTGGGAACAGTTTTTTTATTTGTAAAAAAAATTTAAGTCAAGTCCTAGTTTTACTAATACACCCACACAAAAATATTTGCATAGTGATAATTCTTTCTTTTTTTTTAATAATGTTTTTTAACATTGGATTCATATAGGATTCGAAAAATTATGTTATGAATATTCAAATATTTTAATTTTTTTTTAGAAAACTTTTTTTTTTTTTTAAAATGCCGGAAATAGTATACGTTTTGATTTATGCCTTAGAAGTCGAAAGAATAATAATAAAAACAAAAAAAAAATTAAATTATTTTTGTAACTCTTCTTTATTTTTCTCAGTGTGTGTTTGTGTGTATATATTATTAAAATAATATAAAAGGGATTCTAAAATATTCATTAATATATGTAAATGTAAATTATGTAAATATGTAAAAATTTACTTATGTAAAAATATTATATAAATTTATAGATATATATATATATATATATATATATACATATATATGTATGTTTGTATGTATGTATGTATGTATGTAAAAAAATGTAAATCCAATATTAGGAGGCTTTCAAGGCTTAACAATTCACGCAAAACGGTTTTTTTTTTTAATATCTAGATTACGATTTTTTGCTCTGTGACTCTCTTCTTCATTGTACAGAGTGTGTTTACAGTAAAGTTAGTTGTTGTTGAAATACAGGGTCGGTGAATAATTTGCCGCATTGATTTTTTCATATATTATCATAAATATTTGTATATGAAAAAAAATTATTGCCTTAGAAAACAAAGCACATCTTAAGAAGCTCTATTCCATGCTCCAACAATCCATATCAAACCTTTTTTGAATGAATAACATTATTTTAAAACTTCCATTCAAGGTCAGCCCTGTCATGTACACAATTAAGTATAGTTTATTTAAAAAACAAATCCAGGAATTGATAGAGTCGTGAATTTAAAAGGTAATTTTATGATATTTATATTTTAAAAAAAATTTTCCAACATATCTCCAACACCACTATCTCCGAGGAGCCGTATTCGATCACACCAATTTCCAACCACTTTTTCGATTAATTCAGTCATTATTTCATCGATAACAGGAGCTATGTTGGCTTCATAAGCGTCTATTGTTTCTAGTTTATCATTAATTTTACCATTTTTCGAAATAATGTTATCACCAAATCTTTTTCCAATAAATCAATTGTTGAGATAGCAGTGTAAAATGTAGCGCCATCTAGTTGGAAGCAAACAACTTCCGAGTCGATATTTTTCAAATTTTAAAACAAAAAATCATTGATCATCGATCTGTAACGAGCACCATTCATTTGTGACATTAGCTTCAGTATTTTTTTTAAAGAAACATAGACACATGATGCCTCCAAAGTGTAAACCACACTATGCAGTTGCTTTTTCCAGGATGCAATGAAACCTTTTGAATTTCTTGAAATCTGTTTTAACTACATATAAGCGAATTTAGCTTGTTTATGTAGCTGTTCAACCAAAAAAGAGCTTCATGGTTTTAGAAAAGTATTTTATAATAGCTTATATAGAGTTAAAAATACGAATTTCAAAAATTTGTAAAGATTGTTCCGACTTGAGTTTTACTATGCTAAAAATCTTTTATTTCAATATAAAGTTCTATCATTCTAAATAAAATTCATTATATGTTTAGGTTAAAGTGAATTAAAAATTCTGCAAAAATGGAATATCTACTTCCAGATCTTTCCAGCATATCATCTATATATAAGAATTCACAACCCGGAGCTTTATTTCACAAAGGGTTGAAAGTTTAATTCAAAGAGAAATAACACCCGGGGTTCTTATCTCTCATATTTAACGATCTTATTTCTCTTTTACATATGAGAAATAAAACCCGGGGGGTTTTATTTCACAGTTCCATAAGTAACGCAAAAAAAAAAAATATTTAAATTTAAATCGATTTTTTTTCCAATCGAATTATCTCCAATTTTGTGTAGATTTTACTGACCTAGTTTTCGAATTTAACTTATTCTTATTAGTTTATTTAAGTCGTTTTTGATTCAGATTTTGTTTTATGCGCGATGAGTCGACAAATCATAAAAATTTTTATACATACTAAACTACAAAACTTACTCAAGACCATTTAATTCATTTTTCTCTAATGAATCTCAATTAAAACCAAATCCTCAAATCCAAGCCTGTTTTTATTTAATTTCATATTGCAGATAATAATTTTATATAAAATTTTGGGGACCACCATTTTAACACTACATTATATTCCTAATCATTTATTCATTTTTCATGTTTAAAAATGTAAAAATTATGAATTCAAAGCTGCTTATCCTAATATGAAATCTATCCTGGCATTTTGTATAAAATAAAATATTAACAAATGAAAAAAGTAGAATATTAGAATGAAAGAGAGAATAGAGCAGACCATAAATATATTTAAATGTAAGTATATGTATTATACATATATATTCATATCTTAAATAATATTTACCACCCACTTAATATTCTAATATAAGCATAGAAGAGGGTGAGAGTTATACAAAACAAAATTTAGGGAATAATAATATTCAAATATATGCAATGATATCAATGATAACTGTAAATGTATAACAGTCTAAAATAATAATATGATAGAATTTTGTTATCTGTCAATTCCTTTCTTTCATTTTCCTTTTATTTTTGTTATTGCTTTTTTTTTTTGATAGACTACGTAATGAAAAGATAATGAAAAACCGTTATTTATTTAAGTATGTATTGTATATATTCACAGATTCCATTTAAGTAAAAACGTATATATCATATATAACAGTTACTTCAACCAAATCCTTTTGATCTGTCATATATTTAAATTCAAAATTTATTTGAAAATCTTTCATTTTGTTTTTATACAGATTCCCTGAGCCATTGAAACTTTTTATAACTTTTGATATAAAATTAAAAGGGAGGATAAAATTAAATAAATTTTAAAACTAAGAAAGCAAAAACGTTTATAGTTGCATTACTGAAATTCATATATAAATATATGTACATCTTTCATTAACTCCATTTTATATAAAATTTTTCTAAAATATGCGTTTCCCAATAATGAAATCATGTTCTGGTTCATAGTTTCGAATTTTATTTAAAAAAAAAAACGAAGAGTTTATTTTATTTTGGAAAATTAAAACGTGTTCATTGATTTATTTCAATAGTAGGAATTTTTTCAATATAATTTGGAAAAGGAAGTTGGGTATGTAGTTTGAATTGTATGAATAAACAACCCTCTAATTCGATTATGAAAATAATGGAAAATATTTATATTAAAATATTAGAAGGGTTCCAGAAATTGTTCAGAAATAATTTAATTTTTTCTTAAAATTGTGAATACATTTAAATATATTTAATACTTAAATTTTGATTAATTAATTTTAGATAATATACAAAATATATTTAATATATATATATATTTAATTTCCATTTGATTTCTATCAATTTGAAATACGGATTTTTTTCTAAAATATAGAAAAAAATTTTAAAAACTTGAAATGCAAATCGCCGGAACAGTGATTCAATAGTGAATCTACAAAATTTAAGAACGATGAGCTATAAACGAAAAAACTATTTTATTATATGATTAGCTGTGTCGTTAGGTTGAATAAATTGTTATGAGTTAATTCTTACTAACTATTTATTGCACATAAACTTTTTGCTAAATTTAAGCTTTCTAGGTCAAGCCGTTTAGCCACTACCGTCCTACCAAAAGAAGTACCCAGACTAATATCATACATCCAAAACACTTTACACTTTTTAAGGAAAATGCTGATGCAATTAAAAAAGGTAATTCATTTATGTTGCAACATCAAAAAACAACTTTAAATAAAATAACAGTTTTTGAAATATTTTAGGGTTTTGGTTTACAAAATTTTGAACGGTACCGTAATATAAAAAAATATGTCAAAATACCATAATTGTGCCATTATGGGTTTATGACTCACTACATTGTGTCATAAAATCATAATCGCAAATTTTTTTAATATAATGTTAAAACTCACTCGAAGGAGTCAAAAGCCATAAGTGCCTTTTAACTCATATCATAGAAAAATTGTTATGTAGAAAAAATAGAAATGTTATTTTAAAATTTATAATTTGGTGACAATTTATAATATTTATTTCAATATATCGTATCCTGTTTTTCTGTAAAACAATAAGATTATTCACAATCATTGATTTTGAAGCCAACTGATAAAATTCCACTTCTTAAGAACCTGCCATTTACTCATATGTGCATATATTCAATTATACAATTTTTACTCTGTTTCGAATACTCTGTTTTTCAATTCAATTCTAAAATCCCTCCCAATTCGGGATAACGTAAATATACATAAATGTAAACATTTTACGTAGAAGGCGTATAATTCTGTTATCGTTGAAGTCTAGTCAACTCCCCAGGAAAGCGACTATCCTGCGTACTACAAGGGAACAATCATGGCGAATGCTCGCGTATTGGGCCTTAAGATTCACATAAAAGAAAAACCAACTTGTAAAAATCACCCAAAATTTTATGTATGATATGCATTTAATGTAAAAAATAAACAAAATTAAAATTTCTAAAAGTTTCAAATATTTTTAGTAAAAGTAATGCATAAATTTTGAACATATTTTAAATACAGGACCGTTGTTGCGCTCTACACACCCATGCTTTAATTTCATTGTAACAGAACAAGCATAATTTAAAGTGGTTAGTTGGTAACAACAAATTAACTTTACAATTTTCTAATATAGAACAATTAAAACTCACTCCTACAATATAATTATATGGTGTTATGATTCAAAATTTTTAAAACACAAAATAGCTTTATGATCGATTGTGTCTTAAAGCCAAACTAAAAAATTTCGCGATTATGACTTAATCGAGTGAGTTTCAAAACGATTATGGCTTTATGACTTAAGGCGTTATATAACGGCAAAAAAAAAACCAAGAGTCTTTAAAAAAGCACATTTTCAAAACAATGCTCAATTAAACAATGTTCCATAATAATTGTTTCAAGTTTTTCAGCAATTTATTATATAAGAAAAATTGTAAAAGTCAAGAGACACTTTCTACAATTTTAAGAAAATCCTTTTTAATTTAATAGTTGGAGCCCTTTTTATCGTATATTCTTAAAAGAAATTTGGACAAGTATGAAAATGACAGATGTTTTAATTGCAAAATTTTTAATTTTTAACTCTTTACAGCTTCTAAACGGAAGGCTCTACTAGAAACTTTTCTTAAAAAAACTCACTATTACTATTAAAGAATCAAAATTTGAAGTTTCTTCCTTAAACCATTTGGAAGATATAAAGGGTCAAGAATTTTGCCAAAAAAATTGAGTTTCGCATAACGGTATATTAAAGTACTTATGGCAATATTATACAACAACATTATTTTATAAATATTTATAAAGCTTATGAAAACAGTTTTGGTTTTGGTGAAAACAGTCTAAAGTCGATCACTTAAGAAAATATTGACTCTTTAATTTTGCACATAACGATAAAAACCTTCCTACTGATTCTTTTAAAATATATTTTTGGATACCGCAAACTTCTGTTAAACAAATTACTTAAATCGTGACTTTGAATTCAATTCTTATACATTAATAATATTTCATACACAAATATGTTAATATTTCGGTAAAGTGGCCGTAACTCAAATTTAATAACAAACCTAAAATCTCTTCTAGTTTATAAATATTCTGACAAAAGTTTTCCAGAAATTCTGACTTTAAGGGGTGGGTACATTTTCCAGAATATTTATATCCCTACCGGTTATACGAAATTTGTAATTAGAGATGTAAGAGTTGGATTTGAAAACTATTGCCCGTTTTCCGTTTAATTTATTCTTTTGATCTATTAGCCAGCGTTTTTTTGCATTCGACTTTATTTTTTGAACATTTTTTTTGGAAATAAGATAGAATTGGTAATTCAACTCTATTTACACTATTTTTTGGTTATAACGTCGAATCAACTTTGTTTTATCTCCAAAATTTTTTTTAAAATTATTTTAAATAAACAACCTAAAATGTTTTATAACCTAATTTAAAATAAAATCAATCCCCATCATAATCATTAAATATGCATTAATAAATTTAATATTGAATCAACATTACAAAATTTTCCCAAAACTAAAAATTACCGATTTCCTGATGTTGAAGTTGAAAAAAAATCAAAATTACTAAAATCACTTCCACATATATTTAAATTTTTCCTCATTATTACAATTAGTTTGATTATCCCTTTTCTAATATAATACTGAGATAATTTTTCCATATTATCCTTCAATTTTTTGAATTTTCCAGTTTTATTTTTCTCAACTTTTTTTTTTATTTTTCAATTAACAGAAAATTTTCTTTCCGTTTTTTTTCCAAAAATTTAAATTTAAAAGAAAAATTTTTTGACCACTAATGTACAAAATAACTATAATTTTAAATCTATAAGTAGTATAAAAGTTATAAAGGGGTGGTTTGTAAATTCTTCAGGTAAATATATACATATTCACTTAATTGAATATAAAATTTCACTTATTTTATTTATTTTTTTTTTTTTTTAATTTTTAACCACAACGGAACCGGAAAATAACTAAACAATGTAAAAATTGGATTTTTTTTTTAATATTTGGCATTCACTTTTGAAAATATTTTGAAAAAAAAAAATGGAATATTAAAAAATTTTGCAAGAAATCCCCATTTCTTTTTTTTTTTTACACCGGCACGCGAACTTAAATTTTTTACAGTTTTTTCAAAATTTTTAATTTTAATTTGTTTGAAGATTCTTTTCTACCTCAATATTCTTTTATTTATGTTTATTAATTTAATAAAATTCAATATTAAAACATTGTTTAAGAAAACACCAAAAAAAAACACGCGGTCCCCATTTGGGTTTTAGGGGAAAGTAAACGATTTACAATCATGTATAGAAAACGTATTCCCATCCAAGTCAATTCGATACTAAAAATTAAATTTTTCTTCTAATATGTAAACTACAGATGTACAAATAGAATTATTTATGTATATAATTGTATGTATATATATATATGTATATATATATATATATTATGTACACATATTTATATACAATGAACCATGAATTTAAACATTGCGATTCAAAACAAAAACAGCTTAGAATCTATAAAAAAATGACGTTTTTCTAACATATAGAATAGGGAATGACAGGAAGCCAGGGAAGAGCAACCTTAGAATTGCGATGGCTCTCTTGTACATATTTTTGTTTTTTTTTTTTTTGTTATCAAAAAAATATTTTGTTTTTATTTTTGATTTATATTTATAATCATATAGTACTTTACTAGTAATAGTATTATAAAAAAGAAAATACAGTTAATGTAAACTGAAATGATTCAATTGAAACCTTCCGGTACCGGACATGGGTCACACAAATCATTTTTTTTTTTTTATATTCTCTTTTTACATTTTTGTATTCCAATTTATTGATGATGTTGAGTTGTTGTTGTTTTGTATTTAAAAACGCTAGAAAATATAGAAATTTTTTTTGGAATACACATTGTAGGGGTGGGTGTACCCAATTCAAATGTTTAGGACTTAGTATACACCTATGAATTAAATAGATAAAATATATTGAAGACAAAATATTGACATTTTTTTAATTGTTGATGATTTTTTTGTTTTTTTGGAGAATTTATTCTTGAAAATTTGTAATAAATGTATGATAGATTGTAAATTGAAATTAATTCAGTGTTGTTATTAAGATTTAAAAAAAAGAAATTTAAAAAATATAAAAATTATAAGATAGTTGTAAGATTTTGTGTAATAAGGATGTGTGCATTGTTTTGTGGTTTTATTTTATATACGAATAATTAATGATGAATTTGAAGGGTTATTAATAATTTACATGAGTACTTAATTCATAAATGGTTTTAACGGGTTTCTATGATAATCTACTACTTGTACATCTTCTTATTATAAGATGTTAAAATATATTTAAAACCGCTCTAAAAATTGAAATGATTTAAAGCTTAAGTGTTTTTAAAGTGAAATAATTGTAAATAATATTCTACAAATTGTTTAAGCTTGTATTAGAATATTAAACATCATATTTAATTAAGTTGGGTCGAATAACTTTAAAATGGGCTTGAACTCAAATTTTATTTTAAAAAAATGGAGCATGAAATCGGAGTTTTTGTATGAAAAATGAGAATTCGAGTTAAAACCTCTGTTTAAAGCCAAACGTCGCCAATGTCTTCCCGGTTTTACTTCTTTTGGAAACTTCAAAATTTTAACTAAGAAGGAATGCGATTTATTTATTATAAAAAACTAATTTATTTTGCTTTATTTATTCGGTCTTAATTTGTTATGTAGCTTATGAGCCTTTGTGACTGACATGAGCTATTAATTTTTTCATTTAAATTTAGGATCACTAACAGCAAGTTTGGTCGGTTACAAGAATTTTAAGAATTTGTAACTTAAAATAATTCTTATATTTTAATCTATATTTATAACACATTATACCGCGTAAGTAATTCAGTGTTTATCCCACTATTCCGCCAATGATGGGACGTGCTCTTAGTAAGTAGAAGTCTCTTAGTAAATATTTACCATACCTGCTCTTGCATATTTCCAACCTTAACAAAATAAATAATTCACTTATCCACAATGTATTGCTTTACAGTAATATTACACAATAATTGGTATCACAAACTTACAAAATTTTATACAAGTGAGCGGACTCAATTGGCTAACAATGCTTTTGACTCAAAATTTAGGTTGAGCGATTAATTAAGTGGATATTTGAGTACAACCCTGCTTAAAAACTGAGACCCAGTTACGCAACAATTTTGAAATTAAAAAAATCCTCTTCAAATCTGCTCTAAAATTTTTCTGATCATTGAAATTCCTTTAGAAAAACTCAATTATTGAATCGTGTATCTTATTTATCAAATTTCACAAATTACCAAAAAAAAAATTATTTACAAAAAAACTCAAAATTAAATATTAACTATTTTAAAATTAGACAAATTACTTTCCTGTCAATTACTCTACAATTGCATACTTAGAAAGTTTATAACTAAAAACAACGTTCTAAGAAATATTTTATTGCATTGATTGTAAACTTTTAAATAAATTACTAACAACATCTGCATTAAAATGTGCACTAAAAAAATTTGCAAGTCATATTTTTTCTCACTCTTAAATTTTTTAATTTATTATAGTGATAAATAGAATGGTCCAGATAATGAATTAGTATTTCTGAAGATGAGCGCGTTTTATCTCGTGTCAATCAATTTCTTGTTGTAGAAATAGAAATTTTCTAAGTCTATTTAATACATTCAAATATGTATTTGTAAAATTAACATGTATTTTCAAAATGTATAAATATATATATTATATACAAATTTAAATAAAGTTATTGGGGCGCGCTTAATTCTTAAATTGATTTGAAGTGCAGCCAACGCTTAAAACGCTTAAGTATTATTATGTTTTAGTTATTGTTATTAAAAATAGTTGTTTTGACTATGATTATAATGTTGATGATGATGCGATGTAATGTTCTATTTCCGGAAGAGCTAATAAATTAAATTATATGTCACTTTGTCATTAGAACAGGAAATTTTATTTAGTAATATTATATTTTTTTTTATTTGATTGTTTTTTTTTTTTAAGTTTAATTTTAGTTCAGATATTTTTTGTCATCAATATGAATTTATTATAGAAGAAAGTGGGATGTTTTGGTGAATATTATTAGTATAATAATATTAATATTTAATTTTATATTTAAATTTTTTTTTACCTACGCATCTATTATTAATAAAAATAATTAATATTTTAAAATGTGTTTTAAAACGCCCCAGATAATCTAAAACTTTCAAATATAAAATTATTTAATATAAAAATATATACATATATCTGAAAAAGTAAATTATTCTTAATTTTGAAATCAACCAATTTTATTAAATTAAAATTTTTGAAAAACTTATTTCTAAAGAAGAAATTACGAAAATTTAAACTAGTATCTTAATATTCTTAAATATTAAAAATAAATAATAAGTTTTTAAAAGATATTTTAAGCGTCGCATAAAGCAAATTACTGGACACATTTAAAAACTGGAAACTAAATTAATAAAATAAAATAAAAAACATACAACATTTTTTTTAAACTTTTCCTATAGATGTGCTTGGTACCTTGGATTAAACTTAAATTTAAAAAGGAAAAATGTACCTTAAATTATGCAATGTTATTTATTAAAAAATTAATTTATTGAACAAGTAGACAAGAGGAATCCATTTTTTTTTAAACTTTTATTTAAAATACTTATTTTACAAAGTATTATCACCTTGTCAAATATTTGGGATGTTAGAGAACAAAAATGTTTTACTAAAATTCTTAATTTTATGATTTGAAATAAATCTTAAGTTATAAACACAATTCTGGCAATCAATGACATTTAGTTTGGTTTGGCCAAACCATTTTTCGTCCATTGTGACATAATTGTAACGGAATGATAAATAAAATTATGAAATTATAATAAACGAGAATGAGTGAAGTAGAGTAAACTGTTTCAACTCTGAGATACCCGTATGATCGATAACATGCACATTATATCCTTCGGTTAACTAGAGTTGGCTTAATTATAACTTACTAAACTTTTAGTTATGTACAAAAAAAAATTTAAGTTGAAAGGCAGCTCTTTGAACCTGTTCCAGTACATCGATTATATTTTATTCAGACGCTTGCCATTAAAGTTAATTACTATTGACATAGAGTAATGCTCATATAAAAATAGAAGATGTATGGTAGCTACTCAAACAAAATCCATGGTTTTGAGTCTATATCCCTTCTTCTTTTCTTCCACACAAACGTAATGGTAAATTTGGTAAGCCCATTTGAACAATAGTCATAAATAACATATGACTTCGAAAATATTCAAAATGTATTTATTGATCTAGATGTAATTTTTTATTTTTGAAAATCAATCATCACTGAAATAAAAAAAAATAAATTTTAATTCCCGTTCATTTTCCACGAAGGCGAAAGTTTAATTGGGCCAATGCACAAGAACACATACAGATTATATTCATCTATGCTTCAATTTCTTCTTTGAAGTTCGAAATTGTGTTCCTATAGGTTCCTATAGTTTCTTAGCTTTAATTATTTGACTATTATTCAAATATTAAATGCGTATTTAGAAATATTATTAATATAGTCAAAACTATTCAAATGTGTCTAAAATTTTTTAATTTTGATTTTCTTTTTTTTAAAAAAAATATTACCAGATAAATCTAAAATAACCATAAATAATATTATTTGTTTATTCTATATCGCTTTTATCGAAGCTCCAATATAAACACTGCATAAGAGCGTAGCTTTTTCTATGCCCTTATTGATGCTCTTATCACTTATCGCAGCTCCAACATAAACGCACCCTTAGACATTTCAGAAATTGTCATAACGAAATCATAACACAACACAATTACAAATCGCTATTGTGACTTTTTTATGATTTTTGGTATTCTAAAAGTTAATCATATTTTGACATTTATAAAACAAAAGTCACAAAATAGTGATAAGGTGTAATCAGAGTATGTTAACTCTGAGTTAAATGTTATATAAATTATTTTTGAGTTTGGATTCACTGCACAAGAAAACCTGTCACGATTGAAAATGTCAAAGTTTTGTAAAAATTTTGTAAAAATAGCTGGCGTACAGTTCATATTGTTTTTCATATTAATGTGTTTTCCGTTTGTGTTAAAATTTTAAAATAAATATTTAAACAGTTTTTAACAAGTTTTATGATTTTGAAAAATATTATTTTTAAGAAATATAGCATTTAAATTCATAAAATTCGTAATTTTATTTCAATTACTTTTAACTACTTTAGAATTTTGAAAATATTTAGCTAAAAATTCAAAAAGATGCCTAATAAATACATATTTTCAAAAATAACTCGGATAACTAACACAAAACGCTGAATTACTCTATAAGAGTTGTTGATCTGCATAAATTTAAAAAAATTATCACAAGGATATCATTCGATACTTTATTTTTAAATTAAATTATTTTTAAACTTTTTGTTATTGTTTTCAAGTAAACTGTTCAGAAAACTTCAAATAAATCAAATAATTGAAATTTAAAACTATGATTACCTAAATTATTTTAATTTGAATTTCAAGTTCATCACATTACACTCAATTGATTTTAACAAATTCAAATATTATGACTGTAGTTCTAGAATACGAAATTGCTGTTAGTCATAAGAAAACTCATAAAACAAAACAAGAACAAAAGTCATAAAAATTGTAATAAAAAATTATTCAAAGTTCTGGAATAAGGCTGTAAAATCCTTTTTTTCCGTCGGATATGGTTTAAAGTAAATTCGCAATTCACAACAACAAAATGCATAAAACTGATCTGAAGCGTAAATCTGAATTTTTCAAAAAAAAAAAAACTTTTCTTGAACTAGTAATTTTTTTACGAAAAAGTGATATTAAAGTTCTAGCTGAGTATTAGAAAATATACAATCAACCGCTTATTGTAAAAGATACAATCAAATTTTCAGATTATTTAAAATGAATCTGACTGATAGCTCTGTGGTTAAAGTGACGGTCAGATCATAACTAATAAAAAATAGGATCCTGATCAGATCAAATTTAATAAAACAAATATAATTTATAACTGATATCGTAATAGTTTATAACACAATATAAAATTAATTTAACTACCACACCTAAAACAGATAGGCAGATTCACTCACTTATCACATTGTATTTGGTAGGGGACTGTACATAAATAAATAAATAAATAAATTTAAAATTAAAAAAAAAATCACAATTCTATTTTTATATCACAAAAAATATTTAATTTACCTTTAAAAAAAATTGTTTACTAAATTACAAAATTGTAATTTTTATCCATTTAATCCACAAAATTTAATTTAAACTTGAAATCTTTTAATTTTATTAATTCTATTCAGTTATTTTATACAATTTACGAATGTATCTATAAATTAATATGCATTTATTAGAACAAATATACTTATATTTAATATATATTGTAAACATCCTTGTTTTAATATCCTTTAAATATTTATTCTACCGTTATTTTAAAATTCAAATTTTATTTCTTTTTTTTTTCAAATGAATTACACTTTATTTATTTAACAAGTTTTTATTTTTTTTTTAATTCTTTTATTTAAAAATTTTTTTATAAATAAAATTCAACACGTTAAAATCAAACACCTTTAACCGTTAAATAAAATAAAAAAAAAAAACGAAATTATCAAACCATTATCCAAAATATTTATTGTATGCGGTTTACCACTAAAATAAATAAAAAAATAACAGTAAATAAAAAAAAGGACACAAAATTTTTAAAATCCTTTTCTGTATTTTTTTTTTTTTTGTTTTAAATTTTGTTTGTTTTTATTTTATAAATAAATTAAGTAATTTAGATATTCCATTTTGAAATCAACAGTTATTTTTCTTATACGAAATCGTTTTTTTACCGTTATTATTATATTTCTGACCTCACGATATTGTTATATATTTCTTCTTTTTTTTTGAATTTTATAGAACAGAAAAACTTGGTTTTTTATTTATTTATTTTATTTTATATTCCGTTTACTTTGACCGGAAACAACAATATCGCACGCGTTTTAATGTCCTGTTTATACTCCTTTTTTTTCAATTGTTATGTTTTTATTTTTTTTTTGTTATGTTTTCACTTTTACTATTTTCTTCCTGAAAAAGCACTTGAAAGTGATTTGTTTCTATATTTTTTGTTTTTTTGCTAGTGTGTTTTTTTTTTAAAAGCGAATTTAATGTCCTTTGAAATATCGTAAACACACAATCACACACAAAAAAATATATTTGATAAAATGGAATTAATTATTTTAAGATGTCTACAACTGGTACTGGTTTAAAATCTTTTGAAACAAAGACAGAATAACTGTATAAAAACAAAATCGTTATCCTTTTTTTTTATTTTTATTTTTTTTTTAATTCCAATACAAAATATAACGTTACTTGATTCTTTTGCAAATTTATTCTACAACGATTTTATATATATACAATTAAAAAAAAAATTTATTATCCGAAACACACAAGAGAAACACATAAGAGCGTAAAGCAGCTTAACACAGTACAAAAACGCTCAAAAAAGTGTTCATTCAAGTCTATATGGATAACCTCTGCACTAGTGAAAAAAAAAATAAAATAAAAATAGGATGCCACCTTTTAATTTAAAGGATATCTGAATCTGATCGAATTGGATGATTTTGTTGAGAAACACAAAAATTAAACAAAAACCGTTATACACAAATGTTTTTTATATAGAAGAGCACAAATACATACTACCGGGAGTTTAATTCAAAAAGTTGTAATAAAAATAAATATGATTTTATTGTTATTCTTTTTGAATCTCTTCGCAAACTTTTTTATGTACTTGTATATCTTAGGAATATTAAACTTGTAATAACGGTTAAAAAAATATTTATCTAATGTTGAGTGTATGTTAAAGTAATATAACCAATGTTATTTTTATTGCATACATACATAAATAATTGTATAAATATTTATATGTATAAAAATGATAAGATAACGTATATAATATAAATAGTTGAGCCAGTCCCAGATATGTATGATGATATCCTTACAGAAATTTACACAAAAAAAAAGAGAGAGAGACAAAAATAAATTTAGGATTATTAATACTGTTATTTGTTATTTGTTATTACTGTTATTGTTTGTTTGTTTTTTGTTTTATAAAATAGGTCCTGTAGTAGAATCAACAAGCACTTTTAATTGTGTATCTTATTTATATTGTACTTGAAGACATTTTTTGAAATTCAAAAGTTCAAAATCGTGCTTCGTCCAAAAAATATCCAAATGTTGATATTCTGAGGAATGATGGTTGTCCTACTTAATCTGCATGTACATGCATGAACATTTTCCAAAAATTAACAAAAAAATTTCTATTTAAATCAAACAACTCTGTGATTACTTACTATTGTAATACTTACTATTGTGAATTAAAACTCCCAAAAATTCACAATTAAAAAAAAGATTCTAATTAAATATTACACTAAAAGTACTACTACAACTAAAGAAAATCTAACTGTTTTGTTTTATTTTTAATTTTTAGTTATTTTTAAGCTTAGCTGCACAGAGCTGTACAAAAAATCTGCAAAAACCAACCAAACAAAAAAATAAATTAAAAATCTCCTACAACTAATACAAACATTAATACATATATCTTTTATAGATGCATACATTCAAAGAACCATGTTTTATATTTATATTTGTAAATAAAAATATTAAAAGAAAAGCAAAAATAGAAAAAAAATCTAAAAATTGTTATGACTAGACTGGAAAAGGATAATATAATATGGGAAATATTAAACAACGATTGTGTTATTTTTTTTTTGCCAAGTCTTTTTACAGTTTTTTTTTTTTTCATTTTGTTGTTGTGTTTTTTTTTTTTGTTATTGTTTTTGTAGTATTTTTTCTTATAATAAGGAAAAAAAAACACCCTGTACACATACATGTATAAAACCAAAAACGAATTTATTGTAATACCTTCTTTTACATTTGTGTATTTGATATGATATTAACAAACCTATAGATGTACTTTATATTCTATGTATACTCGTACATATATGTATGCCTATGAGAATATACTACAGATAGAGATACTGGAGAATAATTATAGATGAAGAAGAAGAATGTCATATTCAACAGTACTTAAACCATATACCTATAGAATGACACATTTTTTTTTTTTTTGTAAGGACTAAACTGAAAAGTCCGTTTGCCACAGGATTTTTCAGAATAATTTCAAACAACTTTATCAATTTAGTTCCTTTAATCAATATATCTAATTTGTTTCTAAGGTTAAAACTAATACTGCACCATTTTGATAGTGAAAGTACGTTGGACACGAAAGTTTCTCGAAATTAAAGATTTTATTCCTTTTTCACTGCTTTAAATGGAATCAAGGATTTACAGTTATGTTAGATTAGAACTAGATTTCATAATTCTTTACACTTAATAAGCTGTTGCTAATATCTAGCTATGACAGAGGATTATGAAATTTGTACGTCATTGCAAGATACACATATATTTTTTTTAATTATTACGACAAAAAAAGCCATATACCTGTCAAAAATCATACGCATAAAATGTCAAACATGAACATTCAATTATTAAAAAGTTATGTATTTACCTTTTTATGTTTTTTTTTGTATGATTGATATCATATGATTTCATGTGACGCTACGTTTCGTATGTCAATGACTTCATGAATGATTTATAAATGACCACGACTGATGATTATGACTATTATAGTTAGTTATATTAAATGCCATACAATCGTATAAAGTCATAAGATATTAAATAGTTTAATTTCCAATGAATATGACATGACTTTATCATTTTAGATTGTCAGCACAAAATGTCGATAAGAATTCCAATCAGTATCAACTTTTCACTTTAAAACACTTTTAAATCTGATTGCTAAAACATCTGTTGTTATAATCATAATTAATATATTATGATGGAAATGCCAAAAAAATATATGTGACTTGAAATTACCAACGACAAATGTTGACTTTTGAATATAATTTTATCGAATGCTTATTGAAATTCAAGATATACTTTATTGACTTCTCGAATTCTTCAGTCTTCAGCCTTATAACATGTAGAAATGTCGATTTTCACTAGATACAATTCTAATTTGTTTATATTGTGATGATGTTGTAATTGAGTTATATCGTATTCTATATCTGTGAGTTATATTATTTAATTAAATTATTTGGTTAAATTTTGTAATTGTTCATATTGTTGTATTAATGTATTTATAAAAGATATATAAATATTAATTATTGATTTTAGCAATTAATTTTAACCCAATGGCGAATGGTAGCTGAGTCAAATCGAAAACCAGATAAAAGGTTTTTCACTTTCACTGGGATTCGAACCACTAACCACTGTAGTGCCACCCAGGCGTTTGTTTTTTGTAGTCTATTGTTTTTGTAATTTCTTTTTTGCTGGTATAGCCTAACTACAATGACGCTCTCATTTCGCTCTCGTTTCGCTCAGGAGTATCCACAATGAAATGTACATGACATCGTTTTGTGACATTTCATGAATTAATATATATTCAATAGTTTGAAGTTTATTGTATAGCTATTTTTAATAATAGTTTGATATTATTTAACCCAAGATAAAAAAAAAATTAAGATTTTTACTAATTTTTTATTCTGACATTTATTTGTCAATAAATTTGTTTATTTGTTTATTTTTCAATAAAAAATATTTTTCTAAGTTCAATTATTTGACATTTAACAACGTAGAGAAAACGAAAACGTTAAAAGTTAGTTAACTTTTTTAATGACTGCGACATGGCTGCGTCTACTGCAGAAACTTTCATATAATTCAATTTTAACTTAGTTTGACAGATAGCTGCGTGTAGAGAGCAAAACGAGAGCATTCATTATAGATAGGCTATAAGGATCAGGATAATAGAGCAATGACAACAATTAGTACCGTAATGTCGGTTTTATTCTTAAATATATACCTTATAAAATCATTTAGATTTTTACGTGTGTTGCATCATAATATATCTTCTTCAGTCCCACTTCTTCAACATTATTCCACATTAAAGATGATAATGATAAACTACCAACTCACTTTTATTTCATCTTCTTCTTCTTATTTCATTTTCGTTTTATTGGGTGAAACATATTAACAAACGGAGACACATCCTTTATTTTATCCTTCTTGTTTTTTTTTTTTATTTTCTTATGTATTTTTTGTTGTTTCAATGTAAACGGTAAATACACAAATCCTTGATGAGGAAAAAAAAAATTAAAAATCAGATTATATTATGTTATTGTTGTTGGGTAGAAAATGTGGTGCGTCCTGTGTGCGTCCTGATGAAATCAAAAAAAAAATTAATCTTATATTACAAAAAATACAACATTATAAAAAAAAAAAATAAAAATCTTACTTCTTGTTTTTTTTTATAGTAATACACGTACATTTATAAGTGTATTTGAATAAAAATCAAATCAGTTACAATTCTTTCGTAATTTCTAACCTACAAACACATATAAAAATGATGATACAAAAACTATGCTGTACTGTAAGTTGTCATTACCTCTAATTATGTTTATCCTGATTTTTTTGAAATTCCTTTAAAAATCTTCATTTGTTTTTTAAACTTTAAATATTTATATGTGTATGTGTTAATTAATTCTATACATATATATATATAGCACATTTTATAATACATTTATGTGCTTTGCAGACCGTTTTAAACTAAATAAACTTACATTAAATATAAAGGTATATCCTGATTTTTGTATGTATGTGTATGTAATATTGAGTGGGTGGAGCTTTATTTTGCTAAAAGATTTTTTTTTGTATCTAATTTGTGTCTTCTTTACTTTTTACTGTTATATTAGAGTTGACGTGTGTGTATGTGTATAAATTTTGTGTGTTAAAAGTATTTTAATAGAGGTGAATCCTTGTTAAAGGATTTTTATAAAAAAAAGAACAAACTAACGATAGAAAGGTATTTAATTGTGTGCGCATCTCTCAGGATTCTGTTAAATTATTTTTATTCAATTTTTTTTTTTTTTTTTTTTTTTTTTAGGAGAAAGTTAGAGAAAAGATTTCATTTTGTAATGATGGCGATGCTCGCTACTTTTTTTTTTTTGTTTATCTTAAAAATAGTATGAAAAAAAATGGAGGGCTTCTGTGGCACCTTTTTAAAAAAAAAAAACAAAAAAATAAAATATAAAAAATTCAAATAAAATAAAAGAGATCTAGGAGTCAAATAAATGGTTGAGTGAATGTGATAAATCTATTTTAAATTATTCTACCAATTTGTTCAGAGATTTTTTGTATATCTGTATATATATATATGTATATTATATATACATATATAAATATAGAATATATTTTATTTTTTAACACAAAAACAAAATTTGGGTCATCAAATGGAAAAATTTTACAAAAAAAATTTGTGTTTTTTAAAGTTTTAAAGTTTAACAATTTTTATTTAAGAAAATTTTATATTTTTTAAAGGAAAAAGAAGTGGGGGTTGTTAAGAATTTGGCACTTATACTAAATATTAACATAGTAATAAAGATGCAGAATTAAGTCTTAAAAAAAATTTTAATTGAAATTTTCAGAATGCAATGGAAATTTCAATTTTAATGAATTGTTCCAAGTGCCTTGAAAATTTATAATCAATATTTAATAATACCTCAAATAAATACTATCTATAAATTTACTTTGTTATTGATTGTGTCGCTGTCTCCAAACTCAATTGATGTTAATTGCACCAAAAATTTTACTTCCTTTCAGGCACTATCAAATTTTCATCGTAGTTTGATATGGTCCATGATTCTGCACCATATGTCAGACCTGTTACGATGAGTGTTCTGTACAGTGTGATCTTTGTTTTTCTACTCAGAGTTGTTGACCTAATGTGCTTGCTTCACCGAAAGTAACAACGGTTGGGTAGCACTATTCTACGCTTAATTTCCAGGTTACTGCCTTCTGTGTTAAGTTGACAACCGAGATATACAAAATCTTTCACCACCTCAAAGTTCTAGTCACTAACCGTAACGTTTTAATCTACACGATTACATTTCTTAAATATGGGTATAATAATTGGGCATACTTTCTGTGATCCAGAATACGGTCGTGATTTGGAATATGCACCTTACCAAATCATCTCCAGCTGCTTTTAATTGTTCGGTAACTATGCTATCTATTCCCGGCGACTTGTTGTTTTTTAAGCGCCCGATGGCAGTTTGAACTTCTTGTGCTGCCAGGAGCTTCGGTGGGTTAGTGGGTTGTTATCCCCCATAACAAATATCAATACAGTGTGTTCTCCTGCTGGTTAACTTATAAAATTACAAAAACATTAAGAAATCAAAAACAAATTCCATGATTTAATTTGCAACATACATAACTAAACAATTGATATAACGTCTTATCTTACAAAGCAAGTAGGGCAAGTCTTAGGGAGATTTCCCCTAAATTAAAAAGTTTTAAAACGTAAACCTAAAAAAAAAGAACATTATATAGAACATAATAAAAAAGTAATATATGTGATTAAAATTAAATATTACTATACTTACATATTAATCAAAAAATTTAATATATAAATAATATTTACCTTAAGACTAAAAATAATATTTTTTATTATTTATTTTACCTCTCTTTAAATTTTCATTCAAATCCATTCAACCATCTTCCACATCAATAATTAAATTCATCTAAATCACTTTTATTTGTTTGCGTGGTTTTTATTTGTTTGTTTGTTTATACAAAATTAAATATATGCCCACCTGTACATCATTCTGACATAACTAATAATTCATATTTATATTATTATTATTTCCTTTCAATCTAGATTCTAAATTCTTGATCTAAAATCTAAATATATATATTAAATAAAATTTATAGTACCACATAAAACAAATTTCCACTAAAAAAACTAATAATTAATATAGGAAATACCTTTGATACGCATTTTAAAACGAATTTCTTATACATGGCATGTAAAAATAACGGTTAATATACATCGTTTTCAGAATTACAGAAAATTCAATTGAAGTGCTTTAAATTTAAATATTAAAATACATTGTTAAAAAAAAAAAAGAATGTTTTTTGATATAATTTCGACTATAAAGAACCTCTTCGTCTCATTTACCATTTGGCTTTAGCTATAAACATTTAAAGCAGATTCAACAGCTTAAAAGTGATTTATGTTAATTTTCTACTGATTTTTTAAATACTTCTACATCTTCCCTATTCATTGAAGTATCTGATATTTAAAGGCGTCGATTTTTTAATCTTTATCCATTGTTACTTGAATAACCAGAATGGGATTTTCTACAGAACATTGGACATCTTCATCTCAAAATGCTTTGGGATTCTTCCACTTAACATTTACATAACATTTACATAAGATAACATTTTCTAAATTGACTAGTGATTCAGGTCCAACTCCTAGAAAAGATTGAAAACTCTCTAAATACTTACATCCTGAACTACTTATATTGTATCGATTCCAAACTAAACGGGTCTTGTTTTTGTAGTGTTCTTCTGGAAATGTCCTATCCTACTTCATTTTTGCTTTCCTTGCTACCTTAAATCGCATCCTTTCCTGAAAGTCGTTTCACAAATCTTTTATGCCTAATCTTATAAGACAGTAACAGCTCATGAACGCCTGCAGTTTCGGTGATTGTACTTGATTATCATCACATTAAATCAAAAACAACTAGCTCCTTCAGAATACAAATAGGACATTATAAGGATAAAAAAGGGTTTCAAAAGAAAATGTAAGTTAAAAAATTAATCGAACAGACAAACCTTTAATTATTAAAAATGTACTATTAAATTCTAATAACAAAATGCGCTTAAAAAAATTAAGTAGTAACTATTTTAATTTTTTTCTTAAACTATAAACACTAATTAAAAGAAAATAAATTTAGTTTATTTAATAAAATATTAAATCGTTGGTAAAATAAAGTGGTTAAGAATAAAATAAAACAAGAAACAGGATGTTTCTATAACGGTAAATATTGTTTTCATCACGAATATCCCTTTTATTCGCACGTTTATTTGATTTTTTTTCAAAATATCTTTCACTAATAATTATATGACCACAGTAGATACATATATGTATAATATTTATAATAATTAACAGTTATAAATGTAGTATACCGTTATTTCACTTAAATATTGAAATCTCTAGTATCCTTTTTTTATGTTAAAAAACAGTTTTAAATAAATTTTAGAATTAATATAAAAATGTCCCAAACATGTTCCAACAATTTTAGAAAATTTGTTAATAAATTATATTATATGGAAAATGTTAAACAGTGTGTGTTTGGGTGTAAATGTCCTTAATATTTCACCACTTTAATAAAAATAAAAAAATTAAATAAAATAAAACAGGATCCAGGAAGCAATAAAAAAAAATAATCAAAAGATGGTATTTAAAATAATAAAAAAAAAAAGAATTTTTATTGATAAAATTTAGTAGAGGGTTTTGAGGAATTTGGTTGATATTGGCAATAGTGGTCAAGTGCTGGGTTCTTTTCTCACCTTAGACCACCATACGCACAGTAATAAAATGATTTATATAAATTAACATAGTTAAAAAAAAAATGTGTTAAACAGGTGAGTTAAATATATGTTATGTATATTTAGTTAAAAATAAAGGACGTCATTTGAAGAAGGGGTTTGGTAATAATTATTTTAATGTAGGACATGTATACAGTTCTCTTTTTGGAAGTTTTTTGAATTATTTTGCATGCTTTGAAGCAGTTTAGATAGAAAAAAATGTGATAAAGTTTTCAACATGACACAAAAAATATATTAACATAAAAATTATGCCTATATGATGTAATTAAATATGTTCAAGTATAAATTAATGTACTGGAATTAATATTTCTTTTTTATTTTTCTTTTTTATTTTTAAAAAAAAAATTATTTCTAATGTTTTTTTTTCCTGTTACTCACTAGAGCATAAGGCTTCAACTTGAAGTCTCCAATCTTCTTTATTTCTAGCTGTTTCTTCAATTTCATTCCAGCAGTTCTCGCATCTATTTATTTCATCAAGCACTGTTTTATTCCATGTTGTTTTAGGTCTTCCTCTTGTTCTGGACCCATCTTGAGTGTGTGTCCAATTAACTTCCATTTCCTTGTGGTAATTTGCTTAATTCTTTCTCTTCAGAGTTCTTTATTTGTTTACTATATCCCACAAGTCTATATTCCTAATTCTTTTAGGTCAGAATATTTAGCATATTATTCTTAGGTGTTTGTTGACGAAGATTTGCAGTTTGTTCTTGATGGAGTTAGTAAGATATCTTTAATTTTAAACACAAATATGATATTTCAAACATTTACTAAAAAACAAATACTGAAACTGTTACTAATTACTGCAGTATAGATTTCTTCAGACTGATTAACATCTGACATTTATAGTTAAGACTTTCGAACCTCAAACTAACAAGGATATGTTTGATAATAAATGTAATTGGTAACAAATTAAATAACTTATAACATTAAATAAGCAACAATTTAAAAACATATTGCCAGATTCATTTACAACAATTAATATGTACAAGGTGGGTCAAAAGTTACCATGGGGCTAAAAATTAAATAATTTTTCCGTTTATATATATTTTTTTTTAAATTTTTTTTAATCGAAGCTTGTTAAACCAAGATGCAAAATTACACTAACGCACAAAATTATTATAGCAACGGACCAAAATATACTTTCCCAATGGTCAGACAATTTTATTAATTTTTTTTCACAAAATTATTAAACAATTTTATTATGAGTAATGGAACATATTTCCATTTTAATCAATGTGAGTAAGCAAAATATGAGATTTTGGATACTGCAAACTCCATAGTTATTTACCAGCGACAACTACACTCGCTCAAATGTACTGTATGATTTGGGGCGGCAAAGGGTTAATGGATCCCATACTTTTTTAGGAATAAAATTGGTAAAGCTGTGACAGTAAATGGGGACAGGTATCGTACTATGATTAAAAATTTTTTGCGCCTTATAACTTCCTAAAATTGTTTACGAAAGTATGGAGAAACAATATGATCAATAATTATGTGCGCCTTATAACTCCCTACAATTGGTTACAAAAGTATGGAGAAACAGCATATACGGCTCGTGTCACAACTCTTCTAAGTGAAATTTTTTATAACCAAATTATATCAAGAAATTCTTCATTCAATTTTAACTGCATCAGATTATTTTCTATGGGGTTATCTCAAAAAACGAGTGTAAAAGAACAAACCTCAAACTATAGAGCAGCTAAAGCACAATATTAAAACTGTGAATAGAGCAATAGATCCTGAACTTTGAGTGATATTATGTAAAAGGCCCATTTAAAAGCCCAATTTTGCATTAATAAAAATGGTAATCATTTATCTGGCATTATCTTTCATAATTGGAATTTAAATTATGCAAAGTTCATATTATACTTTATAAAACAAAACAATAAAAAATAATAAAAACCAAAAATGCTATTCATTTTTTACACACAGGCGTGACTTCGGCCTACCCTGTATATTATAATATTTTAATACTATATCTGATTTTTAATAAAAATTATTGGATTTTTTGATTAAAAAGCCATATATTACCAAGGATTGCCTACACGGCATAATCTAAATAATCTACATCTCATCAATCAAAACGCTGAACTGTTATGACGTCCTTTAACGCTAATACAAATTTGCCTTTACTTAAAAATAAAAGATTTTTTTCAATATTTTACCTTGTAATTTTTTAAATTTAAATTATATTTTTAATTTTAAGCACACCCAATTATTACACCTAACCACAAAATAAATCATGAATTTACATTTTATTTTTTATAAAACATTTGTAACGATAAAAAGATACCATAATTTATTGAATTTTCAAAAAATAATTTGAAAAACTCAAAATTTCTTATGTATTGGATGATTTGGCAATTTATTAACTTCAGTTTAAAATTGGGAAGATTTGAAAATCAATAATACGTGCGAGGTATATTAAAAGGTAGTAGACTGATATTTGGTTTAAGAAGCTACTGAAAAAAAATTTTATATGGGAGATTTCTATTACTGTAAAACGTACTTTTTTTCATTCGATCAATATTTTTAATCAGGTTAAAAATACAAGGAGTCTCCAAATCAGCGTAAGGAGTTTCCAAATCAGTAAGAAGGAGTATCTAAGTCAGTGTAAGGATATATTAATAAAGGGTGAAACAGGTCTTTTTGTCTTATGAACAATTCTATACCACCTTGTCGTTCTCAGACTCATTTTTCGCCATAAAATATAATTTTGTTTTACAAAACCCTTGTAGGGACGAACACTTGTTCTAAAGAAAATAAACAATTAATGCCGTCACATAAAATTCTCCAACGTCGACAGTGAAGTAAAACATATGCTTTTCTTACATTTTTTTTCTTAGTACTGATGATATATGATTCTTTGGTCCTTATTCGCGAACAATTGGAGCTTCCTGATGTTTATTGTTGTCAGCCAAGTTTTACTACCACAGAGAAGTGTTGACATTATACGTGCTTTGAAAATTCTAAGCTTAGTTTTCCTAGGTATTTGGCGCTTTTCCATATTGAGCTTAATTTGACAAAGGCGACTCAGGCTCTACGTAGTCTATTGTTGACATCTTCTTCTGTACATCCATTTGTTGTTTATGTGCTACCTAGGTAGGAGAAGCTATTAACATATTCGACCGAATGTCCTTCTATTGTCATGGTTTCTGCATTGATTTTTTTTATTTTCATGCCCTTTATCTTACTTGGTTTGATTTCCAGCCGGACTTTGCGTGCTGCTTACTTTTCTTACATAGAGCTATTAAAATTTCGTAACACAGCATATAGAATTTTTTGATATGTGTATATATAATAAAATTTAAAAAGAATAGACCATGATTTCCAATCCCCACTTTCTAGGGTTCCTTTCAGAATCCTTATCCTCAAAGAAAAAATAAGGCTAGTGTTTAGTTCGAAATGGCAGGTGATTATAGAATTCAATGTTACCCAAAAAAACCGCACATGAAAAGCTATTCTTTATGGCGTTAATAGTTTTCAACCCACACCCATCAGTTTTCAGTTAGTCTCAAAACTATTTTGACTATCCATTACAAATTAAGTTTTATTTAAGTTGCAAAATTAAAAAGAACAATTTAAAATTTAATATTATTTAAATATAATTAAGTATAATATGAAAATATTTTTCTTAATTAATAATTTCTGCTCCAAAAATTTTTAGAAACCATTTTTAATTTGCTACCCTCTAATATAAAAGAAATCTAAAACAAAACAATAAGTAAATTGTTTTATTTTATAAAATAATTATTTAAAATATAATTCAGAATAATTATAATACACATTTTCTTCTAAATTTTTTATATTTAAATAAA
The DNA here is from genome assembly GCA_963082915.1 of Dolichopus griseipennis. Classification (NCBI taxonomy): domain Eukaryota; kingdom Metazoa; phylum Arthropoda; class Insecta; order Diptera; family Dolichopodidae; genus Dolichopus; species Dolichopus griseipennis. Next base: position 105,819,669 of record OY720443.1, on the reverse strand, counting down.
TCTTTTATTTAAAAAATATTATTTTTTGGTTGAAAAAATTCCTTTAGAAATTTTCAAAGTTCTTCAATTTGTTTTTTTTTTTTTTTTCTTTATCAAAAGTCAAATAGAAAAGGACAACAATACAATACAATAATAAAAAAAAAAAAGTTAAATAGAACTTAAATAAAAGATGAAAATTTCCACTAAATTTCCCAGATTAATTGGTTACCATCATCATCATTCACAATGATCATTATTATCATTTTCATCAATATCATTATCATTTTTTTTTTATATTTTTTGAACAATTACAAAAGAAAGAGATAGAAAATAAAAATAAATATTAAGTAAATGAAAGAGCAAGAGAAAGAGAAAAAAAAAAGATTTTTGAAAAGAAAAGAATTATTTTGTATACCGCTTATCTGTTTCTTTATAACTAAAGAAAAAAAAAAGGTTTTTAAGGAATGCAAGGACATTTTTATTGTTATCTTTTGCTCTCCTTTCACTCCTTTTGTCCTTTTCTTCTTTCTATCTTTAACATAATTGTAGTATTTATATAAAAACAGGATCATTATACTAAAAAACAATTTTTTTTGTATAACATTACATTTTATTTTATTTATTATGTACACAGATATAGGTTTATGTACACAGTGTTGGTTAAAAATTTAAATAACAAAAACACTTTTCAAAACGTTCAACATTGATTAGATTAGGACATGAATTTAGTTCAGGGAACGTTGAGAGAACTCAAAAAAAATATACTCGACAGCGACACATATCCCTCAAAAACGGAAGAAGTTAGTTATGCTGTCATCGCTGAAAACAAAAGAGGCATCATCAAGCTATCAAACAATTAGGAGGTAAGAAGTGCAAGTTTTAATAAAAATTTTAAGATATACACTAACACCTGGAATTTCATTGAAGAAAACTCAAAAAGTGAGGTTCAGGGAATTTTTTGTCAAATTAATAATATTAGAAATAAGAGTTAAGATTAATTCCCACTACACCGACACAGTGATGACGACGCACAAATAAACATACAAATAAAAACTAAGAAAGCGCATTAGACATAAAGTCAACTTTGATAGTCAAGGAAGCTGAAACAAATTGCGACTATAATTCTAAAAACAACTTAAAACCTTTTATAAAAGCAGTTTTTAGCACTTTTACAAACGATTTTGTTAAAAAGTGCCTATATAATTTTACTATGTCCGTCCGTATGTTTATAAAAACTTTTACATCGTTTGAAATAGAGTAATGAAATTTTTACTACTAGTAGATATTCTAAAAAAAAATAATTTCATGGAAGAACTTTTTGCTATTGCCCCACCCGTTACGGAGCTACAGCCCCCCAAAGTCGGAAAAAATCCTATATTGAAATTGTTATAACAAGAGTTCTGTCCGAAAACGGTAAAAGAAAAATCCGAAAACGGTAAAAGACAGCTATTTAGGCTTTATAAAATTTTGAAAGGTAAATGTTTAGGGTTGCCATACGATACTAAAATTTACTGTTATCCAAAACTCAATTTTTACAAAATTTTTGGTCCCACATATCTTCTAAACGGTCAAAGCTAGTATCTTAAAATTTTCGAAGAGTAAGATCCTCAGAAATTAGTAAAAGTCGGTTAGCAAAATGTTTTTGTGGCGTCCTTTTTTTAGGAGCTATAAGGATTTAAATATTGAAATTTTACTATTTTTAAATACCTGTAACTTGAATACTTGTCCTGTCTCGAAAATCATCATTAACATATCATAGTTTACATATTAAAAATTTGGGAAATTAATGGACTATTAGGACTTAAAAATTAAAGTGATCATGTTTTTATAAATCAGTAATTTAGTCATTGTCCATATATTTTGTAAATTAAACGTTAACATTGAAGATCCAACATCATGTTGTGAAACTCCTATATCTAATAGTTTTCTAGAGTGCATTAGGATTATATTCTAAGTATTGATTTCACTACTATTCAAAATTAATAATGAATTGATGAAATAACTAAATTATAATAAAATACTCAGTATTAAACACTATATACTTGTTTCATTTAAAGATGAATTGATAAAATACCCAATATGCACTCATAATATTGAAGTAATTTAATTATTGGTAGCCCTTTAACTTGTCTGGTAAAAATTATAAATATGACTCTGTTCTTTTAACTCATTTTTTGATAATCATTCTCTTAACACATTAAAGATAATAAATAATACCTTCATCCTTCATTTAATAAAATTAAAAAAAAAAATTCTTATCAATCACATTATTATACTAGTTCATTTTTGACCAACACTGTACATATAAAAAAAAGCTAAATACTTATTTTTATTTTACCAAAATGTACTTACAAAGAAAAATTCTGAAAAAAAAAGAAAAAAAAAAAAAAATTATAAAAAAAAAAAATCTTAATAAAAAGGATTCTTTTATGTAGAAACGAAACGCAACAATGATTTCGAATAACGGTATATATTATACAAAATAATAACAAGGATTCATTCTGGTATATTAAATATATAAAAATAATGATGATAAAATAACTGAAATAAAAAAGAAATATATTTATATATACATATATACATATATTAAAGATGATAAACTTAAATCGAGTTAAAAGATTCTTGTAAAATACTCCTTTGTTGTTGTTTTTTTTTTTTTTGTAAGAATAAAAAAATTTAATTGAAAAAACGAGAAACAAGAAATTGCCACGTGACTTCCGGTGTTAAGCTACTTTTAAGGTTATAAAAACAATTGTATATATATAATACATCTATTTATTCAAATACAATTATTATTATTTTTGATATTTAAAATATTATAATTTATTATTATTCTTCTTTCATATTAATTCAACATTCAAATAATTATCCATGCTAACATTAAAAGTGCACAATTATGATTAGATACACTGTAAAGTAAAACATTTGTGAAATATAAAATCTTAAAAAAAGTACCATAAATAACAGTTAAAAAAATGAACAAACAAAATATTCACTGCATGTTACTAACACTTATAAAGAGCTCAAAGACAACATGCTGTTGATTCAAGGATCATTTAATTCTACGAGTATTTATCTCAAGTCCAACATTTCTATTACTAAAATCTTATAGGTATATGAAATGTATATGTACAACTTTCATTTCAACAATTTTAATTGAGAAGGAGGCAAATATACACAAAGCAGTAATAACTATTTATGTAATTAAAGATTATGTCGTATTTTTAACCACGTATAAAATTAAAAGAAAACAAAATTGTTTATGGTTTTATTTGAACGTTTGCCAACAATTAAACTTTTAAATAAAAATATAGAAAGAATAAAACACGTTTAACAAAATTAGTTAAAAAGTTAAACCAAACGACATGAACCTAAACTTTTATAACCTTTTATTAAGAAACATTTGGTACTTTGATAGTGTTTTTTAATTAAAATCGCGCGCGCCAATTAATAATATTACGAATGTTTTACAATAAAAAAGTAAGATTTTGAACACCAAAACCATTATTACTGCATTTTATATACCTTCATATTAACTTGCTTGTGTCTATGGGTTTATTTGTCAGTCTGTCACTTAGTGATATATTAATATTAAAAATCTGACCATATATTTATAACAATTGTATGGTGCATAGGTTAGCGAAGTGGCTTCAAATGGAAGAAGATATGAGTTCGATCCTCATTAAAAGATACAATTTTTCTTTTCTACTCTTGATTCTTCAATTTCAAAACAAATTAGTACGTCTGTTAAGAAAACTTTGCAAGTAAAACCGTCGCAAATAATAAGTCCTCTTGTTTAGAATCTTGTGAAAAAGGATTGAGCAAGATTTTGAAAAGAAAGATAATGAATGAATTCCACTTAAAGAAAAGCTTTATTTTCAATCTCTTTAATATGTTTTTTAAACAGTTATTAAGTTGTTAATGAATTTACAAATTTAGACCTTTAGTATACGATTAGTTTTAAGTACTGCCTATTTATTGTCAATATCTTGAACATATAAGAATTAATATTTAATTATAAAAGGAACTCTTAAAGCTAAAAAAAAATTTAGTTAAAGGTTGTAACAGTTTTTTCGTACATAAGGTTAAATTTACGTTCACACAATATTTAAAGTCAGTATTGAATTATCAATTTATTTGGTTCAAAATAAACGAAGAAGCGGGCAAATTATTTGGGGAATTTGGGGGTAGATTGCAAATGAATCTGAATTTTCGTTTTGAATATTTGCAAGTTTTGGTATGGAACATTATCTGCAGGGGGGAACACATTAGATGTAAGCATGTTCCACATCTTAGCAGTTCTCACAGCAAAGGAGTTTATATAACCAATTTTAAACCATTTTGGAATTTGCACAGTATAGAAATGAGCAATTGCTGCTCTTCTGGCGGTACGTTGTTATTGTTTAAGAGGAGGCATAATTAACTTTAGTTCAATGGAGTAGAGAAATCTATAAAACAAACTGACCATTAATTAACTTATTTACTCAAATGGGTCACCTATCAGGTGTAAGAGTGATATTCCATCTTAGATCGAATATGGATTTGATAGATATTAGACATATCATCAGGAGAGAATAATGTTTTCCAACGGGACAGAAAACCCAAGCATTTGACAGCATTCTTAGCTTTATCAAAAATCTGCTCATTCCACAACAATTTTTGATTTAGATGCAAATTGCAAACCTAAAATGCTTAGATTTTCTGATCGTTTTTTATTTTCTCCTTCGAATCGCAAAATTGATTTAAACTGATTTTCCTTGCAGGAAATCAGGCAGCTTTGAGTTTTTGAAGTTTTAAACTCAACTCTATTACTTTTATCCCATTCAGCTATTTTATCTAAGTTATGATTAACTAAATTAACCATGATATTTCTTTTCGAACTGATTACATTAGATTTCTTAAGGAAATCGTAGGATTCTACTAGAATGCTGTCGTCGGCTGTCGTTGATTAATTTAAATAGGTAAATATATTAATTCATAATGTTGATATGTTAAAGTTAAAAAAAAAAACAAAAAAAAGTTTCTCCTTGTTTTACTTTATTAATCCTGTAATTAAAAGATAATTTATTAAAATAATATAAATTAAGACAAAACTATTATGTAATTGTTTAAAAAATTTATTAATATAACAACTTATTTTTTTTTAAAATATATTTGCACTCTTGTTTTCAATTATATAGAAATTTTATATTTTTATTTTCTAAAAATTACTTAAAAAAAAATAATTTATTATTTAATTTTTATTATGTCTTAAAGTTTTACAAGCTAAACTTTTGATTTCAAATCTTAATTATCCTTAAATATATGTGCAAATTGTTTCACTGTAGTGCATTCTGTCTGCACCTAAAATTTTTTTGACATAAGTATTTATTAAAACAGATGTACTGTTGCCATTTGTTTAAAAAATTTAAAATTTAAGTCAAACAATACTTTTTAATTAAATGACAATATTATAATGTTTTTAAGACTAAATTAAAATTTACGGCCTTATCGTGAGTGTCAGTTATCACATATGTGACAATTGATAAAATTTATCATTATCCTGAACTGATTATGATAATTTATTTTTTAAAAATTTTGGTATTGTAAATTGTGATTAATTGACATCGAATTTTTTTTTGGTTAGAATTTTTTATTTGAAATCAAAATACTTAAAAAATAAAGTCAGCTTCATATTAAAAAAAAAAACTAAAATTCAACTTCATAAAATTAAAAACAAAAATTTGACTTCATGTAAATAAAACAAAAAACAGCTACGTTTTGATTTGGTGTATGGTTAGTTGATTTGGCCGTTATAAATTTAATATTTGCACTTTTAATTCTAATTTTATCTTTCTATCAATTTCTTTTTTCTCCTTATAGGTAGTTTTCTTAATTTTTAAGTTTATGCTTTTATAGCGTTATTTCATTTCCAAGATTTTTATGTTTTCTATCGTTGTAATATTGTTCTTTTATGTATTTCTGGAGTTATTACATATTTTGATCAGCGTCACATATTTAAATATTAGCGATACCAAAATATCAGTTGACATTTGATTAAATTCATAATAGATATGAAATTTTTCTTGTATAATAAGGTTAATAAAAAATTTTGAAACCTATCACAAATTGTGATAAATACCTACTGATAATTGACACTCACGATAAGGCTCTCAATTAAACGCAGTTTAAGAAAATAAGTAAGAAAATTTTTGTATTATAAATAGTTATTGTTAGTTAATTAATTAAAAAAATTCCTTTCATTCCTTTAAAGCTTTAAATTTTCCACAATAAAATATTAACTAAAATAAAATACAAAATAAATTTAATTACAAATTTAATAAATATGTTTTTTCATTATATAAGTACATTTTGTTTGTTTTAAAAGTTGTCTTTAAACCATTTAAAACAAATTATCACACATTTTAAAAATGGATTTATAATCCATTTGATCATTGATTGTCAACTATAAAAAGATTTTTGTACAATTGTCATATTATTGTCAGTTTCATTTGTTATATGTGAATTTAATTCTCTTCGCATACGATATATTAATAACGTAATCATATTATCAATAAAAAAATGTGTTAAACGATAATCTAATAATGATCTGGAAAAATATTTACGTGAAAGATTACGTTTTGCTTCAATTGAAAGAATGTTATATTTTTCATCATTTAAAACTTGTTCCCAATCGTTTTCATAATCAATATTAAATATTTTTACATTATCTTCAAATTTTTTTAATTGTAATTTTTTATGCATATTTCTTTCATCGACATTCATTTCAAAATTTGAATTTTCTAAAGTAAAAGTTGCTGACATTTTTGATCGGCCTCGATATAAAGCCGTATAACGCAATGTGGGAAAAATTTCAATAATTGTTATATCAACAGAAAATTTTATATAATCAATTTGTGTTGATATCTTTAAAAATTCATTTATTCTAGCAATATCATCTTCATTTAATATTGAACGACATAAATTTATATGTTTAATATCATATAATTTATATTGATAACCTGGTACACCCAATACATATTTTGTATAAAATAATTGTGATTCATAATCTAAATTTGGTAATAAATCACTTAAACCTGCAATCATTGCTTTTACCATTTCTTGGAATTCAGGCAATTCAATTTGTATTATTGGTATTAAAAAATAACGTATAAAAGCTAAACATAATATTTCTAATGCATCGAATGGTAGAAGGCAAATATTAAATTCATCTTTAACACCAATCATATGACATAATACTGCCCATAAATGTACAAATGCTTCACGATCTTCTTGATTATTATATTGAATTCCTAAAAGATGAGGACGGACAATAACTAATCTGTATCAATTAAAAAATGAAATTTTATATTAAATATATAATTTAATTTAATATAAAACATATACACACCCCATAAAACCGAATGCAGTTAATCCTAACTCTGTTTGGGTTATAAATCCAATATCTTTTTTAGCAGCTGAGTTCGATACAGTAAAATGTAATTTACGTATTTGGGCTAATGATCTTCTAGATCTACACATTTTTAAAAATTAAATATAGTAAATTTTTTTATTTTATAAAATTCTTAAAATTATTACGCTGATCCTGGTGCCAAATCCACTTCATACCAACTAATTGTGTGTAATATTGTACTTATATAACGTTTACGTGCTGTTTCTTTTGTTGATGATTTGCCAGTTGATGATAAAATTTGTAAACCTTTGGGTTCCGCTAATAAACATATTAAACCAATTAAATTTGAATTTAATATACCGGGACGATTTTGATGAAAATATTTCTGTCCACGTTTATATTTTGTTTCATCGTACCATCTTGGTAATACATCAATTGCTTCAATATCACATGGTACATAATAACCGTCTTCATAAAATTTTATAAACTGTTTTTTTGCAACTGTATTTAAAAATAAAAAAAAAATACAAAACCAAAATTAGTACATAATATAAAGCTTATGCAAAAAAGGTTAGAAGGGATTTTAGAGTTCGAAACAAAATCACGGTTACAATTATTTTTTTTAGCAGAAGTTTGAAAGAAGCAGCCCCCTTTATTTTAAAAAGTTTGTTGCTTGGATACAGTTATTTAAGATTTTCAGGGTTGAATACTAAATCATGATTCAAATAAATTTTTTAGTGGAGGCTTGAGGTAGGCAGCCTTACTATATGAAATGTTTTCGTATTTACTATGTGCAATGCGATGCAAAATCAGTATTGTACAATTTTTACAGCATATTCTTAAGTAGAATCTTAAAATTGGTTACTAAATAAAAATTTGCGCAAAATACATTTATTACATATAAACATGAACTTTTTATACGATCCACCGAACTAAATTAATGGATGAAGCAAAGAAGTCAAAGCAACTGACTTAGTACTAGGTCTGAAAGCTTCAATATAAATTTAATATTATATTTAAAGAAATCATAAATAGCGACACATCTTAGTTTTGGCTTTGCTAAAAGATTTTATATCAAATTTCAGAAACATAAAGGAAACAGGACAGAACAGAACATTGTATCAGTATAGGCGTGTGGCAATATCAAAATCTTAAGGATATAATTTGTAACAAGAACAGAACGCCAATGTACCAAATATTAAGTTACTATTTTTATTAATTTTCCATATATTCTTAGGAGGTGTGTAGGAGGTACCCGAACCATCACTCTTAATCATTCCAAGCATAGTGACACAAGGGAAACGTGAGGAAACACCATTGTACCTAATTTGAAGGTTCTATATTTATTGATCTCGAAGAAATTATCATTTGCCTTGGTTCAATTAAAAGCTTTCAGAATCCCCATTTTACTTTCTTCATTAGTGATCTAGCATCATAATTAAGATTTATAATGTAGTTACCAAAATTAATTACTTAATAATTTCAATAATAATTCGTCATTATGAAATAATTCAATAATCTCAACTGATTCGTTTTACTTTTTTTTGTGAAAACCTTCAATAACAACAGATTAAATTAATCAAGTTTTAGTCGTAGCAAAGTCAAGGTTAAAAATACAACAAAAGATCTTTGGTATTCACAATAAAAACAAAACGCTATTCAAAAACTTAAAAAGTTAATGAACTTACGTATTTTTGCTCTCGGTTTTGACTATTGAAAGTGAAAATGACTTCAACTTTAAACGATTTTACAAAAGTTAAAAAACGAATATAAGAATGAAAGAATGAAAGAGAAACTTAAAATATTAAAACATACTTAACTTAGGTCAGTCAGAGCTTAAAGAAACTTTAAATGGTAAACAAAGAAAGAAATGGTAAAAAGAAAATTGAAAAAATTACTTTTCAGAGAGCGTTCCAAAAATTTTAAACTTGCAACTTGATTTGCTTAAAATCAAAAAAAGTGATAAAATTTCATTGATTGGCGCAACTTAAAGGTCAGTTGTAAATCTAACGATAATTTAATGACAGGAAAATGCTTTGAAATCTAAAAATTTAATAACATGCAATATGGCTTTTAAATTAAAAAAAAAAAAATATTGTAAAATGCCTGCTCATTACCGTAAAATTTTCGTAATATTTGTACATTAGAGATAATCTAATTTTTAGAATTAGATAATGATTTTGAACTGAATAACAACAATGTCAAATGTTTTTTAGTTTAATTAAAAAATTGAGCAATCGGAATATTCCAACATTAAAATGTTGTAACACTTTTAGAAACTCAAGTTTTTAAACTAATTTCCATAATTTTTTTACCCTAGCTAAAAAAACGGTATATTAACTACGGTACTGTATTTGAAACCAACGAAAGGAGGTAAACTATTTATGGAAAATATGATCAGTGTCACCTCCTGGGTGGTTTAGCGACGTCCCTCCATCTGTCCATCCGTCCGTGCGTCGGATAAATTAAAAAATAATGATGGTATCTTGATAAAATTTACACAGTATTTTATTAATGACGAAAGAATGGCGAATATTGCAAATGGGCGGAATCGGACAATGGAGGGTTCGGAACCTAGAAACTTTTGATCAAACCAAGGCAAACAAGCGTATCTCCTTGTTTGGTGACAGGGTGTTCCTTCTTCTATTAACTAAATTTAAGATCAATTAGATTGGTGGTTTGGGAACCTCCCACACACCTCTCAAAAGTCTTAAAACCATATCTTCGAAATTGATAAAGCGAGTAACTTATAATTTGGTAGAAGGTAGTTCTGTTCATTAAATTTAAGAGTACTTAAAATGGTGGTTCGTGTAACAGTCGCGCGGCTTCCAATAGTAATAAAAACTTTCAGGTGTACTAATAGTCGGTTGGCTCGACTTTCTGTTATTTCATTACTTGTTTTAACTTAAGTTTTGAACGAGAGAAAAATTTTAATGTACAAACTTATTGCAGTCTATAGTTAAATATACAAAACTTCAAAAGTTTGTCTGGTTCTGTCCTCTTCTCTTCCTAAACAATTATTCAAAAATAATTTCATATTTACTAATCTGCGGTATATCCAAACAAATTTCTTATATAGCTAGACCTAAACCTCATTAAAATGAATAAAAGGTAGCTCTAATAACTGCGCATATATTGATGCAATTCTTAAAATTTTATCCAAATACTAAAATATGTACAAAGTTAAAAAAAAATTAAAAGTAACTTACTTTTTTCTGCTTCTGTTAATTCCGATTCAGGTATCGCTGGCATTTTTAACTAATTAAATATATTCTGTAATTTAGAATAGAGTTCTAAAATCAGGTATGATTTTGAGTTGCTAATATCTTTTGCTTAAATTCTGTTCAACTTTATGGTTCACTAAAAATATAAATTTTAAAAAAAAAAATTTGTTAAAATAATACATAATTGATTTTATTCATTTTGTATATAAAACTGGAAAATATGAAATATTATAAAATTATAAAATTAATTTTATGATATATTTTGACATAATTTTGACATTGTATTAAAAAATCATTTACATTATTTCAAATTTTAAAAAAATTATCATCTAAATTTCCTAATTAATATCGTAATTTTATTTTAATTTTACTGAAGTTTTACTGAAGTCTATTATAGAACAAATATAAGATACAAGATGTTTGCTGGATAAATTCTAAATTTAATTAATGCAAATCTTAACATTTTTTTTTTTTTTGGCTTGGAGTAAGGTTGATGGAAGTAATCGCAAGATAATGCGCGCAACCACATGTATGTCTGACTTTAGTACACTAAGAATACCCTTCCTGTTTTTAAATATTAAAACTGATATTAGAGACTATCCATTATTTTTGCGCTAACTATTTATGATCCATATTCTTTCAATTTTAGCTTGATATATAATGTCATTCCTAGTTCTTTTGCCTTGTTTTAATGAGGAATATGTACTGCGACTGGGGGATTTTGAAAAACTTTATTTATGAAATATTTATGCACTGATTTTAGCTCATTTAATTTAATTTTAATTTAAATTTTAATGTATCACTTCCTTTTTGTAGTTTATTTGTAGCCACGCTGACATTTGAACCTACTGTCATTGTTTCAATATCGTCAGCAAAAATCCCTATAATTCCTCTCAGAGTACAATACTCTTCATCCCGTTTAATAACAGTCATTCAGTTAAATATGATGAAACTATATCTACATTTTGAATAACTCGAGCTATTTTACACTTTTACGATATTGAAACTCATTGAAAAGCTAAAATCACCATACACATTGTGTAAATTTGATTAAGTCACATTTTGACACAGTGATAAGGTGCTTTATACATGTAAATTTAGTGCTCACTTAACACGTGCCAAAAACAACTTCATTAGCTCAGAAAAAGCTTATTATTAATAAAATGAAATTATCATTTAACACGATAAATTCACTTCATAATCACAACTTATTGTCGTTACAGGCGAGTCACTTTTTAAATAATTATTACAGAATTTTGCGTAATTTTATTTTAATCAGATAAGTTTTTTCAACACTAATATGGAAATAATGGAAACTTGATTTTGATAACAAATATGGAAATAACTACCTTTAAATTTTTTTACTTTCAATGTTTTATTTATTATATAAGTATATATTCTATTATTTTTTTAATTTTATTTTTATTAAACTGAACTAATCAAAGAATAACTTACAACTGAGAATGGAATTTAAAACGAAACTCGCATTTAATTAATAAAAAAAATCAAAAACTTAATTGCAATTACATGAATTTGCAGAAAGGTCAAAAGAACACCCCCCCCCCCCCTCCTCCCCCCATGTTATTTAAAACAATCTTGAACTTTTTTTAAAACAAATATTAAACTTACACTATCAAGAAATTTCTAAAGAAAAGAGGTAAGTGATTGAGCTTTATTTTACATTATTTAAAAACCTGAATTCTTAAATGAATTTTAGAAAGTTCAAAAAAAGATTATATATAAAAAAAATATTTAATATATGTATTAAATATTTAATATATATATAATTATAATAACTTAATTGACCTTCAATACTGAATGATTTTGTATTAAGTGCATGAAATTGAATATATTATTCTTTTTAACTATGAGTAATAAAACTTATAACATTAAGGTATTTGTTCCGTTCATTTTTTTTACGAAGTTCATGGAAAGCATCTCAAGTCACCTATTGAAACTTTACGCAGTTCTTTTATGTAGTGTGTGACTTTGGCAAACAATAGATTCCATAATCTCGATGTTTGCATAAGCAACGAATTTCTGTAAGCCGTGTTCCTCCATCTTAACAATTCGGGACAGTGGGAATGAGTATTTCTGGCACTCCTTGTTCCACGTTGGAAAACTTTCAGTGGAGTCATTCATTTTTTTATTTCTTTAGATACAGTGGTCGCCCCTGCTAGATATCTATAAAACAGACCAAGTGACCAGACTGCACGCTAATGGCTATAAATAGAAATAACACTGTGATGATATATAAGAGAGCGTTTATGTTGGAGTTGCGAGAAATTATAAGAGCGTCGATTACTATAAACGCACCCTAAAACGAATATATTTTTTTTACACTTTATCAATGATCAATCATGATAGATCAATGAACTTCGGTGCATTATACTTCATTTTTGGTCTAATATATGTTTTAAAGTCATTGACAAGATAAAAAAATGAAAAATGAAAAAGAAAATAAATTTTATAGCGATACAAAAAACCCAAAAATCTAACTGCAAAATTTATCCCTGAAATTACAGTTTGGGGGTGGAAGTTGCTATTTTTCGCGAGATCAGACAGTATTGGGGTTTTTTCTTTTAAAAATTAAATAGTTCATATACATCAATTCATTATTTTATTTTGAAGCAAAACAAGGTTTTCACAAAAAGTTCTTAAAGCTAAAACTTAGAATTAATATGAAATTTGATTGTATAGCAAAAGTTTTATATGCATTAAGAATCAAAAGTTTATTTACTCATTATCGAAAAATGCATGCAATGCAAAAACACAGTTAAAATTAAATTTATAAATATGATAAAGTTATAAAACAATGTGAATTTGAAAATACTGAAGGTTAAAATTATTGTCTTAAGTCATCAAGAAATTTAAAGTTTAATTTATATTTGAAAGTGTATCTAGAGTGTTTTGTGTTGAAAAAAGATGACTGTGTTTATTGAATGTAATGCAACATCTGTTTATTTTGGTTCATTTTTCCATATTCTGTTCTATGAGTATTTTTAACTAATTATTTAGTGCTTCTCGTATTACTCACACCATTATTTATTGTTACTTTATCTATTTATTATAACAGAATGTCAGTTATGCAAAGTTTTATCGTTTATATATGATATCGATTGTACATACATATATTAAACAATAAAATATTATAGTTAGAGCCAATTATTATAACAAATTGAGTTTGTCGAAAAGTGTACATAAAATGGATTGTCAATATGAAACAACATTTTTACCGTAATTAAATTACAAATCAAATGTATGAATCAACTTGAAGCAGCTCAAAAAATATAAAAAACTAATAATTTGAGCGCAAAATCACTTGAATTTTGAACGCTGTGCGTCACTTAAAGGAAATGCGTTACAACTTTTTTTAGATTTTTGAAAAGTAACAGTTTATATGGATAAACTATATTATTAGATACAACACTATATTCCAGGCTTCAGTTTCGTTAATCATTATATTCACACAATCTGTTAAATATGCGGTTGTTTCTATAGTAAAATAATATAAATTATGTGCGCCATCTATTATCTGCCTGTATTACAGGTTCCCTCCTAAAGTTTGGTTCAAAAAGGGTGTGGTTTTGGTGTGTTAAAATCATACACTACCCAAAGAAACACCGCATAGTTTCAATGGGTGGCTTTCGAGCTTTCCATTCCCTCGTAAAAAAAAAAAAAAAAAAATCTATTATCTTACACAGAATTATAAATATTTTTTTAAAATCTTATTTTTATATTTTGATATAAACTGTTACAACATAGAGTTACGATACACTTATACAGTTTTACGATATTTTTTAGATATGATCTGACCGGGGCGGCCTTGAATCCGACACTTTTCCCTTGAAAGGTTATCGTGTTAACCACTACGATGTTTTGATAAAATTCATCAAACATTTTAATAAAGAAATCTTAGAAATTTATAAAAATTGTTTTATAAAATTGCTTTATAATTTCTTTAATATTTTTTAATTTCTACTAAGAATGCTTCCTCAGCTGGACGCTACATCACTGCTACTTATAAATATTTTTTTCAAATTTCTACACATGTTCAGTTCAAAATATTTGAGCCAGAAGTTTCATAACTTTAGATAATAAAAAAAATAACTTTAGATTTATTTACTTTGAATATCTTACATTTTATATATTTATCCGATTATTTTTTTATTTTTTTATAAGATTTTTATTTTATTAAACTGAACTGTACTGTACAAAGAATGATTTACAACTGAGAATTAAATTTAAAACGAAACCTGAATTTAATTAATTATTTTATATGTTTTTGTTTGTGTTTACAACTGTCGCTTTCAATTAAAATAAAATTAAAAATTGGCTGCAGTTACATGAATAATAAAAACTAAAAATAAACTACAAAATATTTGAAGATATGAATGAGTTTTAAAGGTCAGAAAACTTCGCAACTTTACCCTGCAATGAAATCTCTCCGCCAATTATTGAGCTTTTTTGATGATCTATAAATTTATTTAAAAAACCTGAAAAACTTGAATTTTAACTGGATATTATTACATTCTTTAATAAATTCATTAAGTATTTTATAACTTCAGTTATGCAATGTTATAATTTTTACGTATTTGACCTTCACACTGAATAAAATGCATCAAGAGGAAGTAAATATGAAATTGATGTAATATATACTTTTAATTAAACTTATGTAAATTATCAGGTACAATTTTTATTTTTAATTGAATGTAATTCTTTTAAGGTAATGTTTTAAACAAATATTAAATAATCTGTTCTTTTAATTGCTACATCTATAATAAAACGAGGAAGATTGTAGTTGCCCTTGTCAACTTTTATATACCAGTGCAAACATATTATGGTGTTACTTAAAGTTATCAACTTGATAATATATTTTTAAGAAAACAAAAGCTAATTATAAATATAAACAATAACAAAAAAAATTGAACCCGCTCTACTCCAACAGTTTTTGACCACCCCAAAAGTTCGTACGAATTATTATATTACAAAAATCTGAAAGACTGCTACTGAAATTTTGGTACGATTTTTAACAAAAACAATAGGTGAATTTCGAAATTCCAACACTCCAACATAGACGGACAGATGGGCTCAAAATCTATTTACTTTTTGATGCTGATCCGATCCATACACTTGATAGTCTATATCTATCATGACTAGATCATTGCATTACAAACGGAGGAGGAATTTTCATATATCTGCGAACCCAGAAGTTGAACTGACATTATTTGAAAAATCTAGCCCCCAATTTTGAAAAATTAACTAAAACGGCGGGAAAATAGTCATAAAAAATGGCACCCTAAAGAGAAATTTTCATATTTCAGAAGTTGAACTAATAATTTTTGAAAAACCTAGTCCCCCAATTTTAAATATAAACTAAAACTGCGGAAAAAAGTCCCAAAAAATGGTACTCTAAATTTTTAGGGGCTATTTTTAGGGTGAGTACCTTTTTTTTAAAAAATGGGCCATGTTCATGTGAAAAGAGTGTATATAAAAATTTAATGCTCCAAGAAATTAACTTTTCATGGTTTTCCCATCAAAACTGGATCGCCAAATATTATATGCTGGTTCAGTTTACTTATAAAAAAAACTATACGGACTGTATTAGGTTTTTTCTGACCTTAAACTTTCAATAAATATACTTTTAAATAAATATTTATTTAATAAGAGATTTTATAATTTCTTATAGAGTATTTAAGAACCGGAACTGATACAAAGAAAACCGATAACTACTTCCACTACTCGGTTTTCAATAAATAGTTTTTACGCAAATAATTATAAAATAAAATATTATCATCACTTTAATAAACATTAATCATATGCCATTACCAGATTTTGATTTTAATGCCAATTGGCGTCAATATTCAAAATTTAAATAAATTTTATAGTCTACTAGTATCATTTTACCACTACTGTCTTATATATTCCGCATGTGTATGTGTGTTTGATATTTATCTATATTGTATTTTTATTTTATTTTTTGTAAGATCATCAAATATAAAAATCTGGCTCACAATAGATTGACTTTGTATTATTAACATTAAATTGAGGGCTACATATTTAGATTATTTAATTGGAAAGTGAAACCAACCCACCCAATTAGCATGATAACGCAACTATTAACACAAATAAATAAAAGGAAAATTTTTAAAGAATTTTCTTCTATATTTTATGTACATATGTATGTGTTTCTATAAAAATATTATATTGCGCCCTCTTGTTTAATATTCTAATCCGGAAAATTATTTATCTAATCATTTCCTGATTACTTTTTAATAAAACTAAGACTGACTGACTATCAACTATATATTATTGACTTTTAAAATTAATCATCATTATTAAAATTGATATGTATATGTATGAATGAATATGCATTACATGCATATTATTAGGTAATTGTTAGTCAGTATTTATTTTTTCACAAAATTTTCCATATCATTTAATTTTTAATTGAAGTTTTCAATTTAGAAACGTGTATCTATTTTCCCATCAATAGAAACTATGCGTTCTTTGCATGATGAAAATTTTTTTTTTTAAATGTTTGAACATGCAATAAGTTTTAAAAAGTCTAAAACTGTTTAAATTAATATAATTATTAATTAAGTATAAAGCTAATCAGGTAGTAAGATTAAGCTTTTGCATTCCAACAATTTAGTGTAGGTATTTTAAACAAAAAGTATTCAATTGCGACTTTTAGAAAAAAAATTCCATAAATGGATAACAAGTTAATAAAATTAATACAACATATTAAGTTAATCATTATCTTGTCAATATTTATAATTGTTTTCAATTAAACATTCTATAATTTTAAATAAGATTGTAGATATCTTCCATATTGAATGACTGAACGAAGAATGAATAAAGAATCTCTAATTCCCTAGTGCCCTAATAAAGTCCAAATCATAGTATTAGTTAAACAATTAAAAATGAATTTGTATATCTTTATGCTAATTAATTGGGGTTATCTAGCCAACAATAGTTTTAGTTTAATGACTTGTATTTTTCTAATATTAACATATCATATTTTAAATTTACTCCGTTAATATTGTTGGAGTTAATATCTATACCCTTGCTATTACTAGATCTACTTTTATAGTAATAGGAACATGATTTTGGTTTTGGAAATAATTTGAGACTATGGAACCATATTCTTACCAATGTGTTCTCTTAATTTGGTAGTACGTACACATACGACTTAATAATTTTAAGAAAATTATTAACATCTTTCTCCTCAATATACCTCCAAATTTCCCCATTCCCCATAATCCAAAAATCAAAAACCTCCTCATAATCCCAAAATCCTTCCATATCCCCAATTTTGTATTCAAACTGTACATTTGTATCACAGGTTCACCAAAGAAACACCGCACAGTTTCAATGGGTGGCTTTCGAGCGTTCTATTCCATTTTTATCTATATAGGGGCAATGCAACCGGTTAGCTAAATCTTTTTAATGCATTCCTAATTGTAATAGAATATATGAGATATTAAACCATTTTCTGGAGTATATATTTGTTTTAAAAGAGTTCTTAAACTAATTTTTTCTTAAAAGAGTTCTTAAACTAATTAATTATTGTTCCCATATGTAAACATATATATTAATAATATATAATACAACAACTAATAAATAAGAAAAGTAACAAGTGTTAATTTAATTTATAATTATAACTAACAGATACTCAATTATCAAATAAATCAATTTTTGGTTTTATTAACTTATAAATGATGTATATAAAATTATTACAAATATAAGTTTCTTATTATAAGAAGATTTTTATAATACGACTTTTTTCCAGCATTTGAAAATTTTCCTAATAATATAATTATCACATTTTCAGATATGTAACCATGTTACGAACAGACTTAATTAATAAAATCAAAATAAATACAATAACTTTGATTGATATAAAATAAATATATGGGTAGCTATAAACAACTTTAAAATTACTTAAATGAATATCATACAACTTATTTCTTTTTAATTCACTTTTATTTCAAAAACTTAATTTTTTGACATAGCCGGTTTTTTTCTTAGGAAAACCTATAATTATATGCAACAAAATACGCGGGAAACTTTTATTCTAGTTTATAACAGTAAGTATAAAAGCTTTCAAATGGTACAATTTTATTTATAAATATTTTTTTTTTTTATTTTTTTTTTATTATTATTTTATTATGCACGTTATTGGCAACCGCATTGTAAGCACATTTTGTTTTGTTTATGCCAAAAGTTTTAATTTTAAAAAAAAAAACTATCCCGTTATAATAGGTATAACATCAAAATATTTGTGTGTATGTAAAATAGTGTTATGCAATTTATATATTTTTTTATGAAAAATCAATTGCATGCTATAAAATGTCATTTTAAATCAAAACCTTTGATTATTATTAAATAATTTTTTAACTTTTAACTTACATTTTTAATAACAATTGTATTTTATTTACAAAATTTATGTAAATAACTGTAAATATATAAAATTAAGATAAACAAATATTATTTTAATGTTTTACTAGTACAAACATTTATTGACTAGAGGAAAACTTTTACTAAATAATAAAAAATAAAAAAAAAAAACAAAAAGTTTATATTTCTTCTCATATGACATTGAAAACTTTTTACATTTTTGTAAATTTATCATATTCACCACTAGGTAGCGGTCTACTATGAAATAATTTTATCTTAGACACGAACCTAAATATTTCAGAAGAATTTCTTAAAATATGTCCATTTGTTATTAATTTAACTGAATTTAGATAGGAAGAAAGTGACATCTCCTGTTAAAATTCTTAACTACTTAATGTATGCAAAAGAAATTGATTTTCTAGTACTAAATTTTTATTAAATAGCAAATTCAACAATTAAAAAAAAAATAAAGTTGAAATGATTCTAATTTCTCCAAAATATATTTTTTAAAAGGTACAAGGTACCTACATATTTAGAACCTTAAAATAAAGTAGTCATAATATGAAATTTACACATATAATTTATTACAAAGTGGTACTTATCATCGTCGTTACCGGAGGGTGCGGCAAACGTACCGCAACAATTATTCACCTTCTTAGTCGACTTCTATCGTGGAAAACGCGTGAATAAATTTAGTTCGAAAAAACTACGAAATTATATGACAAGCGTCAAAAGTTAATAAAATTTTTTGTTTAGAATAGTTTGAATTAATATTAAAGTGTTTATTTACATAATAAACATAAGTTTATTTTAAAATAAATTTAAAAAAAAAGTACTTTTTGGATATGAGAAAGATTATCAGAAAGAAAAAATTAAACAAAATTTAAGTAATTGTTATAGGAATAAATATAGTTGTAATTAATTTCAAAGTTTGACATTTGTTCTACCAACGGTCGCAGTTTTTTTTCAATAATACATTTTTGAAAATCTTACATCTAAAGTTCGCAGTTTTTCTGAATTGTGTTATCGACAATATCTTTTTTGTACGTTTGTGGTTTTTTTCACAGCTACGGTAACCATGCTACGGCTTTCCTTTTTTTTTAATTCAATTTTTAAAAACTTTAATTATCATAGTCATGTAGTACTTGTTTTTCTAGTGATCCTGATGTTTTAATGATTACAATACAATAAGTGGTAACACAGTTACTTACTCTATGGTGAACTTTCTAATATTATTCGTTGTTCGTTTGTTATTCATTTTCTATGCGTTAATTGTTCGAATTCTATGCGTTAATTGTTCGAATAGACAAATTGACGAAAGTTACAAAACAAACTATTTAGGCGTTTTTGTGTTCGGCTAAATGAAATATTTAATTGATAACTGTTTCTGATGATTTTTCTTGTTATACAGCTCTATTTAATAATTATTAATTGTCATTTTTGACTTTACATATGTAATTCATGAACGTTATCGATTCGATCATTGAATAATCGTCGACATGCAGCCTAGTACTGCTTCATTGCTAGTCCGCATGTCAAAGACGACATACCGGTATTTACAAAAATAAAGAATTTTAGTGAAATTAAAAGGAAACTACTCGTTTTTTAATTCTTTTTACCCGTTCAGGGTTTAAATTTAAATTACTTGGTTATAAATTAACACTTTATTATATATTGTTAATTTAGACTTACGCCCTAGGAGCCAGTAATTTTCTCTATATTTATTTTCAAGTTCTAGTTTTTTTTTTTTTTACATGTTCATTCCACCTTAGCGTGACATCCAGTGTCATTCCTAGGTATTTTGCTGAATTTTCGATTGATACAAATACACCATTTAAACTTATTTTTGGTGGGTTTCTTATATTTCTATTAATAAAATTAACATGAACCGATTTACTTTCATCAAAAATTATACATATATAGATAAAGCAAGTAGAACAAAAAATGTCAATAAAAATTCTCTTAATTTTTTTTTCTTAAAACCATTCCCCCATATGCTATCTCTTTCTCACTAATGCTTTCTTCCACTATTCATAGAGTTTGCCTTTATATTTTTTCTAGGTATCAAAAAATATGTGGAATATGTATCAAATATAAAAAGAATACGATTATTAAACTTTAATGACAAAATACAAGCTTATATAGAAAAATTTTAAAAATAACCTGTTTTTTTTATTTTTTATTACTTTTTTCAAATAAAACTTATTTATTAGTTATAATTTCTTATACCTAATATAGAATTTTCAATTTGCCGACTATATCAAACCATTTAACCAAACCAAGTATCAAACTATTAATATCCTCGTACAATATTTCAGCTAATTTTTTTTTTTTTTATTGAAGATGTGTATGTAAATGAATACAATATTGCCATATCATTTGCATAATTAAAAAAAATTTTTTTTTTTTAATTTAAGTTTTAAAAACTTCAACATTTAAAAAAACAAATTTAAATTGTAATTTTTTTGAATTTAAAACTGATTAGTACAACTGATTAGTCATTCGAGTACAAACACTGAAGAAGTAGACGAAATCAGGAATTATAACGAAATACGCGTAGGTATCTGTTAAGTTAAGCTAATTTGGTTAAATTAAAAGGAATTTAATATTTTCTTTTTAAGAAATTAAT
The DNA here is from genome assembly GCA_963082915.1 of Dolichopus griseipennis. Classification (NCBI taxonomy): domain Eukaryota; kingdom Metazoa; phylum Arthropoda; class Insecta; order Diptera; family Dolichopodidae; genus Dolichopus; species Dolichopus griseipennis. The sequence continues at coordinate 105,798,041 of OY720443.1, read as the reverse complement.
ATTTTACCAAAACGCTCTATATCATAAAATAATATTAAAAATATACTTTATAAATTTATAACTGATTAGTAGTTTTAAGAATTTTAACAAATAATTTTTGTTTTTGTATTAATATTTTATATTTTAAATTATATATTTATATAATATAAGTTATATAATATGAATTATAATTAAATTATAATATATTAAAAGTTATATTTTAAATATTTTATATATTCATAAAATAATTTTCAAATGTTACATAACTTTTAGAAAAACTAATTCTTTAAAGTTTTAATATGTAAGTTTTTAAAATCTTGTATGTTGAAAAATCAGGGTCATTACATTGGTCTTTCAATATGGTAACGCTAGAAACTATATAGGCTTTTAATATACAATATGATCAATAGACGTGTTGATCAAATCAAATGTATTGAAATGTATGTTTATGCTTTTTTACATATGGGTTTATATTTTAATATGATTTTATGTTAAAAAATGATGATGGTTTAAGTAATTTTTTCATAGTATTATTTTCAATGACTGGGATTTTATATTTTAACCCTTGGTGGCTTGTCGTGCATTGTGAAATTACCTATTAAATTGCGGTTTCTAGTTTCAAAGGGGTTAAAAATTTAAATCCATTAAGTTATAAAAGAAAAATTCAAATTTAAATTTGAGCGGAACTTGTCGTTTTATTTTCATAAATTTTAAGTAATAAATTATTAATTTCCCAACAAATTTTTAGTAGATTAGATTTTCAATACTATATACAGAGACATAAATTAAAATTTTACTCTAATTTATCTTTTTATTTATTTAAAATTTTTAAAAATTTCTAATTTATCTTTTTTTTCCATACCCTTCAACTTGTCACCGGAGCATTCAATCTTGAAGTGGAACAGGTGGATCAGCCTTTGTTAAACAATGCAAAATATTAAATAATTAATTTTTGTTTATTTTATTACATACATATTTAATTTTGTTTTGTTTTTATAGTTTTATGTTATATAGTTTGTACATAGATTCTTAGTTTTAAGAACATACATTACATAGTAGCTACCTATATGTTTATAATTTTTTTAATTTCGTTTTTGAAAGGGTCTCTTATGCCGAATTGAACGTTATTCATTTTATTTATTATATAACTTCAATTCGGCTTTTTCCCTTCTAAAAATATAAAATGAAAATTAAAATGAATTTTAAATATTGATTGTGTTTTTATTTTTTAATTAAACCAAATTTTTCAGATATTATTTTACTTTGCTCGTCTCATCTATTTAATTTTATTTCTCAACAAGTATTCAATTTTATATACGATGTACGGAATTTTAATTACACACACTAAATATCCAATATTCATTTTGTGAAAATTCCTAAATTTAGTCTATTCTTAAAATTCATTTGATAGCAAAAAACAAATTCGTTTGTCTGCTCTTCGCTATGATGCTATATTAATTATTTCAAAACCTAAAGAGGTAAAATGAATATTTTAAAAAGAAAAATTTGATTGAATATTAAAAAAAAAATATTTATACATACATACATATTGTATTATATCTATATATAAAAGCGAAAGTTTGTTTATTTGTTTGTTTGTTTGTATGTTTGTTTGTTTGTAGCGAATAGACTCCTAAACTGCCCAGCCGATTTTCATGAAAATTTGTATATAGGGGTTTTTTGGGTACGGAAAGAAATCGTGGCCCAAAAATTTTGCTCTAACGGACCGCCAAGTTGGGGCTATGGTGCAAGTATTTAAACTTCTTTGTTCTAAAATGAAAACGGTTTGACCAATTGACTTCAAATTTTGTATACGTGGTGCTCCTTGAGAATTGAGTTGACACTATTAACAGTTTTGGAATTTGTTAACCGTTTAACGTTTTAAAAAATCGTTTTAAAAAGATTGCTTTCATACATTTTAAAATTTACATGTGTAAACCGTGTGTAATTTTTGTGTTAACTTTTTGCAGTAACATCAACTTCAATTAAACCTCCATTGAGAGGCGCAGCAACGCGCACCGGGTATTAACTAGTTATTTATAGTTGATAAAGTTAAGCTAGTTAAATACGAGTATATATTTACATTCGTATTTGGTATTATCAGTATTATATTGAAACACACAAACTCATTAAAAAATAAAATTAATGTACCATCTCTATAACTTTTTTTTACTTTTTTTTTAATAAAATAATAATAATATAAAACAATGTGTAGGATGAGAAAGGTATATATTTTTTCTAATGTATAATATCGTTTTTATTCTTTCGTGGGGCATTGGATTTCACAAAATATAGTGAGAGATTTTTTGTTTTACTTGTTTATCTATATATGTATAATTTTTGCTTTCATTTAATTTTATTTTCCATTTGTTAGTCCAAAAACATATTTTTTCACTTGCTTTCTGTAATTTTCCTGTAGCTTATCCTACTGCCAATATAGCAGCATCGTCAGCAAATGTTCCTGCAGTTATATTTTGTACTTCTGGTAGATGACTTGTATAAAGCAAGTACAAAATAGGACCTAGAATACTGCCTCGGGACACACCTGCTTTTATTTCTCTTAATGTAGAGTAATCTTCATCTTGTTTAATTCTGAATAATCTATCAGACAAATATGATTCGAATATCACTACATTCCACCTTAGTTTGACATCCAGATGTCATTGACTTGACATCCAATGTCATATTGTAAAGGTATCAATCTCCTTAATTTAAATATTAATCCTTCATGCCAAACTTTGTCAAACGATTGTGCTACGTCTAGAAATATTGTAGAGCATATTTGTTTTTCTCCAAACCTTTTTTCTATAATATTTGTTATTCTATGATCTTGATAAATTGTTGCATTCTTGGATCTAAATCCAAATTGATGGTTTGGAATTAAATTTTTATTTTTTATAATTGGCTTCAGCTTCTTCAACAACAATTTTTCATAAAATTTTGACATAATTGGAGATATTGGCCTTTAATATTTTGCCTCATTTAATAGCTTCCCTGGCTTTGTTATCATAATAATCTCTGCTACTTCCCAAGCGTTTGGAACAAACTTCAGTTTTACTGCTGCATTTATGGTTTTTCTTAAAAATTTTAGAGCTTTTGGTTGAGGCTCTTTTATAATCTGATCAGATTAAAACTTGGGACTTTTCTTAACTACAAAGTTTTTATTTCTTCACTAATTTCTTCTTGTGTAAATAGATTAATATTGTTCTCTTCTAACCTCCACTAAACTAAGATCTGAATTTATATCGTTTATTTATATATGTGTTCTAAATGATTTGCAAATAATTCAGCTTTATCTTTATTATCCTTTGCCCAAGTGCCGTCTGGTTTCATGAAGGGCGGGGCGTAATCTATTTTATATTCTATTTTGGCTTTTTTACACTCTTCGTTGCTTTCCACAAAGAGTATTTAATTTGATTCTTTTGAATCAATATGAGTTTCTTAAAAATTAATAACACTGGGAGAGTAAAAATTATACAGGTTAGTTTATATAATAAAACAGGCAACCCATATGAAGTTTCAAATTGTTACAGCTCCATTTTCTGGGAGCTGTCACACCAAGTTGTCTGTTCAATAACTGTGAGTCTAATGAAGCCACGAGGTTAAAATTAAAACTAGGCAAGTAAAATAATAGGCTTAGTTCTTAAAAGTTATTTGGCAAAGTTTTATTTTATACATAATAGTGGGCATGCACGGAAATCTTAAAGTTAGCAAGGGCAAGTGTAATCTTCCTTGTATTTATTATAATTCTCGGGAGACTGGTACAATTGCAGGTTGTTCTTTCGTTTTTTCCCAATTATAGTAAAATCAACAATCATTTTCTAAATGTGCAAGAAATCGCCTTTGTACCTATATTGTACCTGTAATGTACCTTTATTCCATGTTTTGTTATTAATTATGTATTCCACAAATTTTAATTTTGGATACCATGACTTCAAAATATTTATATATAGGTTTTAATCTAAGATTCTTTGGAGTTGAATTTTATATTGCCTATTTACATTATACAATTTAAATTTATTTTTTACTTAGATAACTTGAATTGATTGGAGCACCAAATTTAGAGAAGAATAACAAAAAAAAAATGCATCGCATTCGTTTTTAACCTTAGCTGGTTGGCGCTTGCTAACTGCAGTGATTTCCTTATCAAATGACAGTACCAAACAAACTTTCTTCCAATTTGATATTTCTTAGTGTTGCTTTAAAAATTGTTTTATTGTTAGATTCACTTATGTTTTTATTGTTAGATTCACTTCATTGACCTCCTTGCGAGGACAGAATAATCTTAAAAGAGCTCGATTCTTCTGTTCCTCTTAGATTACAAACCGATATTTCTTTTATTCATCACATTATTACTGAAACAATGAAACAAATGGGCTCTTTAAATTAATAAGAAAATTATTTATCGAGAGAATTTGAGTAATCACTGAATCACTGAACTAGATAACATTTGCGTTCACAGGATTCATTACGTTTGTAATCAGAGTGTGTCTACTGTAAGTTTGCTTCACCCGTGGGTCTTTCAACCTGTGAGTGCATTGAATCCTTTATAGCGTGAACGGACACAAATTTTAAGGTGTCTGTGACTAGAGTTTTGAATTTGAGTTCGCTCATTTACAAGTCTAATCGTAATTAATTAATGATTAAACTGTTACGTGAGGCCAACTCTAAGCAACGATCTTAGCAATAGTCTGATGAAAAAAAAAAAGTGTATATAATAAAATAAGTTTTTTTTATATATTATTATTTTTTTATTTTTTTTTTTTTCATATTATTAGCTGAATTTTAACTATGGCTTGTTATACATTTTCCTTGTTTTTTTTTTGTTTTTTTCAATTTTTTTTTTCATTTTACATAATATGTATACTATTTTTTGTTTTTTGTTTTTTTTTTCATTAAATTAATTATTGATTTCATTTTATTTATTAATTTTGTTTTTGTTTTTGTTTATTTTTACGATACTATGTATATTATTTTATTAAGTGTTTCTTTTCAAGTTTTTTTTTTTTTGTATTTTTTATTTTATTTATTTATGAAATGTGATTTTTGTTTATTTATTTGTTTTATTATTAATTATAGATTTCCGACTTTTTTTTTTATACAATAATTTATTTATTTTGTTTTATTTGTTTTTTTTTTTTAAATATATATTTCAGGAAATTAAATCGCTTTAATTTATTTCTATTTATATATGAATATTTGTTTATTGTTTTATATAAATATATATATATACATATATAATATTATTATTATTAATAATTATATAAATAGAACTAATATATCCGCTTTGTTTTAAAAATTATAATATTAATGTCTTGTTTTGCCTTTTAATCTATTATATATTGTATATATATATATATACCTAATTGTTTGTTTGTTTGTTTTTATATTTTTAATTTGTTTTTTTTTTTTTTTTGTTTAATTTATGTTTTTTTTATTATATTGTTTTATATACTTTTAATATATTATATTTATTTATCTATAACGAGTTATTTTTTTTTGTATATAAGAATTATTATATTTTACACATACATAGATTATTAATTTATTCTGTTTTTTTTTTTTTGTTTTGTTTGTTTGTGTTTTGTTTGTGTTGTTTTGTTTGTTTGTTTGTTTTGTTTTTATTGTAACTACAATTTTTTTTTTTTTGTAATTAATATATGATTAATAATATTAATTAATTAATATGTTATTAATATTATGTTGTATTATTATATAAATAATAGATCAGTATATGATGTTATTAATTAATTTTTCATTTATTTTTTTGTTAATATTTCATACATTTAACTAGGTATATATGGTGCACAGTATATGTATATACGTATATATAGTAGGTATATGAACTATTAACAAAAAAATACTTATATATAATAATATTGTAAATTAATTTTGTTTAATTTGGAAGTATTTAATTTTTTGGTTTTTTATATGAAAATATTATGTTTTTGTTTACATATAGTTTTTACTGTTTAATTAAATGTTATATTATAATAAATGTTATCTTTAAATGATTGTGATTGTTGTGTCAAATTTTTGGTTTTTTTGTTTTATTTGAATTGTAGCTTTTGGCATGTAACTGCTCCATCCACATTTAACGGTTAGGGATAAAAACCTATTTAACTTGGAAGTTTTAATCAAATTAAAAAAAAATGCTTATATATTAGGAAATTATTCGAGAAAAAAACGATTTGTAATTTAAAATTGTTGTACAACTAAATTTTAATAAAATTAAAGTATTTTAAATGAATAAATAATGAGGAAATCCGAAATAAAAATAAAGATTTCGATTATTTAATTTGTTTCTTCGTATACACAAAATTGTTTACTGGCGAAATTTATATGAGCCTATGTTTTGCTCCTTTTTCTTTTTTAGCTGAATTTTATGTTAATATATAATATTTACATTGCTATGGATATAGTTTCAATAATATGAATTATACATATAATTCAATATTATACCATATTTATAGCTATAGCTATTTTTTTATGTTTTATTTTATTTCTTTCATTACCTTCTCAATAAATACTCAACTATTTACAATTTTTCTTCTTGAATTTTTTTTGTTATATTTTTTTTTCAATGCATATACAATATATATTATAACTTTATATGTTTATTATTTCTATTTTTTTCGGTAAAATATATATTATTAGTATTAAGTACCGACATATTCAATATATACTATAGCTATTTATATTTTTCTTCATCGAATTACGCATAGGTAGGTAAGGAACGCAATGAAATATTTCGCCAGTACTTAAAATTTTTTTTAATAAAATTTCAGACTTACTTGTTTTATTTAATAATTTAAAATAATTTTTATCCCTAAAGTTGCATGCAGAAGCCCGTACATTCGGCCCAAAAATTAAGCTGCAGCCAAAATAATTGAAAATAAGCAAATATAATTTCTATACCATTCCATGCAATAATATGAAAAAAAGATTTGAACAAACATAAGAAACTTTTTAATTGAAATTGTTTATAACTGTTTTTATCATCATTTTAATTTCAATTTCAATATTGTTAAAAACCGGCTAAATAAATAATTATGTAGTTGGTAAAGACGCCGCCTTTCATGTGAAAAGTCTCGGTCTCAAACCTCGATCAAATCATATCTAAAAAAAAACGAGGAAGATTATAGTTGCCCTTGTCAACTTTTAGATACCCGTGCATACCCACTATGGTGTATAAAATAAACCGTAATTTACTTCTCTTATACATTTAACTCATTACCCCATAATTTTGACGTAAAAAAAAAAAAAAAAATTAACAAAAAAAAAAAAAAGTCACAAAACAAAAAACAAAATTTTCATTCATTGTCCCATAACTTTAGCTTAAAAAAAAAAAAAAAAAATTAACAAAAAAAAAAAAAAAATCACAAAAAAAAAAAAAAAGTTTTCATTCATTGTCCCATAACTTAAGCTTAAAAAAAAAAAAATAAAAAAAAAAAAAACAACAAAGAAAAAAAAAACAAAAAAAAAAATTGGCCCACCCTAAAATTCCGATGGTCCGAGTGATGTCCAACTTTGCCAAGTAACTTGCCCTATTAATTTACCTGCCCAATTTTAATTTTAACCTTGTAGCTTTATTAGATTCACAGTTATTGAATCGAAAACTTTGTATGGCAGCCCTCCGAAAATGGGGCCCTAACATTTTGAAACTTCATATAAGTGCTCGATTCATTATATAACTAACCGTGTGTAGTTTTCAGCCTCGTAGTATAATTAGTTTTGAAGAAATTCATATTGGTGCAAAGAAGTTGTATGGCAGCCCCCCATAAATGGGGCCCTAACATTTTGAAACTTCATATAAGTGCTCGATTCATTATATAACTAACCGTGTGTAATTTTCATCCGCGTAGTATAATTAGTTTTGAAGAAATTCATATTGGTGCAAGGAAGTTGTATGGCAGCCCCCCGAAAATGGGGCCCTAACATTTTGAAACTTCATATAAGTGCCGGAGTCAATATAAAACTAACCGTGTGTAATTTTTATCCCCGTAGTATAAATAGTTTTGAAGAAATTCATATTGGTGCAAAAAAGTTGTATGGCAGCTCCCCGAAGCCTTGGTCCGATTTTAACCAAAAACAATAGGGAACCTAGAAATTGTCTAAAAATGACTTTGTGTGAATTTCAAGACTCTAGCCCTTTTAGTTTTTGAGTTATCGTGATGACACACGGACGGACGGACGGACGGACGGACGGACGGACGGACAGACACACATAGCTAGATCGACTAATTTTTCGATTCTGAGCCGATACGTACCCTTGACACTATATCTAGCTCGTCTAGATCGATGCGTTACAAACGGAGGAGCAAATCTAATATACCCGATGTTCATATATATATGCACGGGTATAAAAATGTCGTAAATTGTGAAATTATATCGTAATGTAAGATGAGATTTAATATAAATATATAAATAACTCTTGTGTAGGAAATAGATGGCGCACAAAACCAACATTTTTGTATTCATAATCTTATACAATAGCTACAGTCGAGTAGTCAAGGGCTTAGTGAATATAACGATTAAAGAAACTGAAGCCCAATCTAAATAAAAATTTAATATTTTTAATATTTAAATCATTTAAAAATAATGTAAATTTAAAATATTTTTTTTATATTAAACATTTTAAAATTTTGGCTTTTGTAAAAAACAAATGCTTCTGTATCTTATTAGTTTGTAATGACTCTTAAAAATGTTTAAGACTGTCTAAAAAATATAAAATTACATAGTTATTTAAATAAAGTTACGTTTAAAAGCTCTATTATTACAAAATAAAATATTAAAATAATTAATAATTTAAAACTTATATTTTAAAATAAATCTAACTTATGAGTAGTTTAAATACAGCAAATTCACAATTTTATTGATAAAGTGATGTGTTTTGAAGTTTGAATTAATTCAAAAAAGATCAAAAATTTAATTATAAACAATGCAAGGGTTGTGTAAAAATTTTTTGTAATAATTAATATAAATAAAATTAAAATGTCAGCGACGATACCTAATAATAATAAAACATTGACAATATTTAGTTCAAAAGTGAATATTGTTCGACATATTACCATTTAATTCTCAATATTAACTTTTTACTTTAATATTTAGTGGTACCATAATTAGAAGCTTATTTTCATAATTAAATGAATCTGCTGTATATATATACATATTATAACTTCAGTACCTACACAAACACTTTAATTTCCAATTAAAAAATTTATATGACTAGTAAAATTGCCACAGGTCTGTTCAATTTTAAAATACTTCTTTTTTTTTTTAAATAAATAAATTAAATAATCTATTATTAATTAAAATAAAGTTTTAAATAACTATTACAATAGTTTTTTTCGAATTATATTAATTATAAATTTTAAATTTAATTCAAAATGTAATGTAACTGATAAGGAATGGTTAAGTTAATTTTTGGAATAGTTTTTTTAATTTTTTAAATAAAATAAAAATTTAAAGTTTTAGTATTTAAAGTATACATATAATTGCTAGTTATTCTTTTGTTTTTTGTATTTATATTTTATATAATTATTTTTTTTTTTTATATTATAATATATTTATATAAAAAATATGTGCGTTGAGAATGGTTACTTATTGTTTTTTTTTTTTTAAATTTATTTGCTTTTATTTTTGCTTTTATAAAAAAATTTCTTAAACAAAAAAAGAAGAATATATAAGAATTAAAAAATTTAGAATTGATTTTGTAGCAAATTATTTGTAATAAATATAATTTTTATTGTTTTACTTATGTTTTGAATACACATTTAATCATTTTATATTTAATATTTTTAACTTAAAATCACAATAATTTATAATTTATTATATTTATCTGTAACTTATAATTAAAATGTAATAAAAATAAACTAAAGACGTTTATAATTAAAAAAAAAACACTTATTATAAAGTGTTGAGTAAAACTGTTTTATTTCCTCTACTTTTAATAAAAAATACTGAGAGATAAATTCAATATTTGCCAGAAATTAATTGAAATACCAGAAGAAATATTATTAAGGTAAATTAATTATTAAGAAATATGTCTTTTAAAAAAAATATTTGAATTTAATAATTTTAATTGAAATATTTCACAATTATTTATTTATTAAAATGAAATTGTGGTAATTCTTTGGAAATTTGAAAAAAATTCAATTTACTTCTGGACTCCATTTACGTATTTTTAATGCACGTCACTGTGCAATCATAATTAAGAATAAGTTTTATCTGTCAAAAAGGTGTAATTTAAAAAAAACAAAAAGATGGCAAAGGGTAGTTTCAAATTTAACGAATTTAGATGCATTTTAATACAATCAAACTTCCCTAACTCGACCTCTCTTATTGTCCAAAAATCAGTTCGTACTCGAGTTCGAGAAAAACACAAAGAACTCATAAAAATATGGTTTTTTGCTTTTTTATTTATGTACAAACTTAACTATAAAAAATTAAACTAAAACATTTTTTTTACAGTTAAACAAGCTATGTTTCAAAATTTTTAAGGAAAATACAATACAGTATAAAAATACTTGCTGTATGTATACATCGACTTCAGTTTATAAAATTTTAAAAATTCAGTATTTCATTTTATTACAAGTGAAAAAATACTAAATTTTTTTTATGTTTCATATATACATTACTTTGGTTCGTAAAACATTTCGAATTCATCCAAATATCAAAAAAAACTTATGTTGTAGTTAAAGAAAAATTTCTTAAATTAATTAGTGATTCATTGACCGATTGAAAGATAGGTTATATTACATTATTATTATACAGGGTGGCGCAAAACGACCGATATGGTTTGAATATTTAATAACTTTTTAAATTTATTTATATTTGTTAATTTTATTTCAGAATTTTGTGAAGAAAACTTGGGGAATTGGAAATGGAACTTTACACAGACCAGCTATTAACAATTGTTGAATTTTATTTTGAAAATCTAATGTTGAATTTAATTTTCAAATTTCAATTTGATAATGAGCGATGAAGCCGATTTCCAACTGAATGGTTTGGTAAACAAATAAAATTGCAGCATATGGGCTTCGGAGAATCCAAAAACAGTTCTTCAGCGACAATTACACACAATTAAGTGTACTGTTTGGTGCTGTGTATTGTTTGAAAGGATCATTGGTCCATATTTCTTTAGAAATGCACATGGCGCCTCAGTTACGATTACTGGTGCTGAATATCGAACGATGCTGGACAATTTTTTGAAGCCAGCTGTAGAAAACCCCCACACTGCAAGAAACACAATGGCTTTGTTACGGGAACTCTTTGGCGAACGCATTATTTCGCGCAGAAGCGATTTCAATTGGCCCCCAAGTTCAACAGATTTAACAGCGCCAGACTGTTTTCTTTATGGTGATTTGAAAGAAAGGGTATACGTTAATAAGCCAGAAACCATACCAGAGCTAAAACAAAACATACGCAATTAAATTCAAGCCATAACACCGAAAATTTTACGAAAAGTTATGGAAAATGCACTGTCACTTGCAGAATATAATTTTTCATACTTAAACTAAAAATATTCCCCATCAATATACTGTATAACAAAAAAATAATAATAATTAACCATTAAATAAAAAAATTATTAAACATTCAAACCATACCGGTCGTTTTGCGCCACCCTATATCATGTGCAACATCTTCGTTGACGTTGATTCATCAACACTATCAATTTCAAAGATATCATTTGTTTCTTAATTAAGTAAATCTAAAATATCTGCACCTCTTAGAAATTTAGTTGTAAAATTATTTTTATCTCAGTTCAGAAAATCATTGAAATTTTTTTTTAGAATCCATTTCACTCTCACACAAACTTCTGCTTTCTTTTGATTTTTCTGTTAAGTAGTTCGACTTAAGAAAAGTTTTCCCCTCAAAAATACGTAAAACAGTTCGAGTAAGAGAAAAGTACGAGTTAAAAAGCTATTCAAGTTAGAGAGACTAAAATATATAAACAAATTTTTGAAAATGTTAAGTAGATAAAAATAGTTCGACTTGAAGAGTAGTTTGAGTTCAGGAAGTTTGACTGTAATTATATAACAGCGAACAGCTGAAATAACATTTTTTAAAAGTTTTCATCTGGAATAAAACTTTTATAAAAAAGTATATTTATGACTTAAAAGTAGATTAAAGTCCAAAAAAGTATCATAACTAATAAAATTTAAAAATTAAAATTATATAAAAGATATCCGTATTTTTTTGCCGTAATAATAATTATTATTAATATAATATTATTAATATCGTTATTTATATTTTAAGATTACAAATTTATAATATCATATTTTTGTATATTTATATATAATATATAATTTATTTTAATTAATATTAATTCATATATATATAATGGTAAGAGACTACAACATTTACATTTTCATATAATTTTTTTCACTATTTGTTTTTTTTTTGTAGTTTTTTTTATTTTTGTTTTGTCTTTTGAAACACAGAGGGCAGTGACATATTCTCCTATATATTAATTTATAAATATATATATATTTTATATTAATATTTATGTATTAATTTGCTTTTAATTCGCTCTTTTACAATAGTTTAGGTTTATTTTATTTATTTTTTTTTTTCTTTGTATATTAATTAATTTATTTATTTTTATTTATAATTTATATATATATATATTTCCTTATGACAATTAGTTGCTGTTATTGTTGTTAATTAATTTATATTTAATTTATATATATATTTTTTTTTTTATTTTGTTTCTTTGATTTTTTTTCTATAGAAAAAAGTTAAGTATAAAAAGCTAATTAAATACTTGTATTTATTTTTTTTTTTTTTTTGCAAAATCATTTACAACCCTTAAAATAATCTATTTATTCATTTATTTATTATAATTATTTACTTTTATCATACTTTTTTTTTATTTCAATTATTTACTATTATTAATTTTTTTCTCATTTTAATCATTTTTTTTTTTATTAAGTATCTAACATTCTTAAAGCATCGGTGTATGTATATATAAATTTATTTATGTATATATGTATATTAATATATTAATTATTTTATTTAATTATATATAATAGTATTGTTTGTTTTTCATTTAATAAATTATTTAAAAAAAAAAATTTAAATTGATTTTTAATCATTTACAAAATTAATAAATTTGGGAGAAAAGGCGATTAGTGTTTAAAAATTAATCGATTTATATTAGAACAATATTACCATCTGTTCGATTTTTAATTAAATGCCACATCAATATCGAATTGGAAATCGAATTGAAAGTTTGAAATAATATTGAAAGTTAAGTAGTTGACATTTATTAATTTAAGGTAAAAACAAATGTACAGTTGACTCAGACTGTATTTCGAAGTTATTGCAAATGTAAAGTAACAATATTTAATATTTATTTTCTTCAGTATTTGAATTGAACTGCTAGAAATTCGAAATTATCTCTTCGAAAATCAAATTCTTAAATTTGTTTAATAAAAGAACTATTTTCGTGATGCTTAGATAGTTTTATAATTTAAGCTTCAGGCAAGCTCCACGGTGTATGTACGGCATTTTGTCTGTGAATTGTCAAAAACAAATTAAAAGACAGGAAAATAAAATGAATAGACAAGCTCGACGCATTTATACAGAGTTCGTTCGGCGAAAAAGCTAGTGCAAACTTGATTGAAATTTTAGGCATTAGCCTATCTACAATGAACATTTATTTTAAATTTATTAATACTGTAGAGAATTAATAAAATTAATAAAATTATACAAATATAAATATAAAATTAATATTAGATATCCAAATTTTAATTTAATAAAAAAAAACCATTTTATAGACAAATTATTTTATCAATATTATTTAAGTAGAATGTGCCTAGCTTTTAAAATCAAATAATATAACCTTTATTGATTGTATTTAAATAATATAAACTAAGTTTTAGAATGGTTATGAGGTTCAAATATTGATAATAATTTTTGAGAATTAATATATGTATATTAATAATTTATATATATATTTTATTATATATTTTAATAATTTTTAATATTTTTTAATAATTTATTTATTTTAAATTATGACCTCATATGAATAAAATTTTAATTGTAAACTTTTTCATCTATAATTATTACTCAATTCCAGCGAGGCACTTAATTATTATATTCAAAGGTATATTGAAATTACGTAGAGCAAGTTAAAATTTATTTTTTTTTTATTATAGAATAAATAATAAAAGTATATATTAAAGAAACATATTTATTTGATTTTTTAAATTAAATTAACATAATAAATTTAGGTTAAAAATGTTTCGAAATCTTTTTCTTAGTTACCTTACACAATTAGAAAATGAATAAACTGAAGAGTTACATAAGTCAGAGCTATATTCTTATTAGAATTTCAGGTATTTATGTTCCAAAACCGGGTTGGTATCTAAATTCACAAAAAAAAATCCATAAATTCAAATCCATAAATTTATGGCAAGATACCAAACTGTATATTAAAAGAAATATATTACCTTTTTCCAAAATATCAATAACTGTAAAAATATAAATAAATGCAATCGAATTTATTATGAATATTCTGGAAAAGGACATAATAATTCCTTCCATATTTCAGACCCTCTTTAGTTAAATGCGTTTTTGAATCGTTTTTTGTGGAATTCCTTTTTTTTTTGGGAAAAAGAAATTTTGTTTTTATATTTTTGAAGATTCAGATACCGACCCCTTTAAAACACATAATAAAATTGAAGAAAATTTTTGCAGCGAATTGAAAGGGATATTAAAATTTTAAATTAACATTATACTCCTGTTTGTAAAAGATCAAATTAAAATTTTAGAGCATGTGGTTGTTTTAAAAGGCTTTTAGTAGAAATTTTGTTTTTATTTAAAACTCCTTGCCCAATACTCGCATATAATTAATTAATAGGTTCCATAACTATATAATCGGCGGGGTAATATAAAAACTATTTTATTTTCTAAGAGATTATTATATTTATTTTAAAATTAAATCTGGTGTTAATATTAACATAATTAAATTAAAAATATTTTGAAGTTTATATATTTAAACTTTCAAAACTGTTACATTTCCTATTTACTGTTAAATTTCGAAAACTTTTACATATTAAAATCAAAATTATATGACGTTTGGTTTGACATTTTGTTGATCAGACGTTTTCTTTTTTTAACTCAGGAGTAAGGTTATACATATGTTACAGAGCGTCAAAATAAACGCTCAGAGCGTTCAAAATTAATAAATAAAAAACAGGGTTGCGAAAGGTTTTGTTTTAAAACCAATTGCTTTAAATTACAAATAAAATTAAAATTTTTTTTTTTTTGAAACTTAAACCACTTGAATATGCAGCTTTGGTCTGACTGAACATCATTAAATTGAAAAAAAAAACCGTAAATGAAATACAAGGTTTGAAAATTCTGAAGCACAGATTTTTTTCAGAGTCCCGGGCCTCTGAGTTAAGAAAAAAATACTTTAACTGTTCAATAACATATATATAAACATATAATTCATATATTATTTTTTAATTGCAATATATTTATATATGTAAGTGTTTACGTATTTAAAAAAAAAAAAACAAAATAATATAATGTTATATATATACACATATATAAAATGGATTAAAGTACATTTATATTTGTAAAATTTTATCAAATTAATATACATATATTTACTGAATAATTTTCACAGTCACTGCATTTATTTTAAGTTCATTTATTTTATATTATATGTATATAAATATATATCTATTTATATATATATATATATTAATATATTAGTTTATTCAAAGTATTTTATAAATTCTTTTGTTATTCTGTTGTTCTTGATTTAATTTTTAATTAAAGTTTTTTTTTTTAGTATAGGTTTTTTTTTTTTATTTTAAAATAATTAATGATTGTGTATGTGTGTGTGTCTCTGTATATGAATGTGATATTGTAATTAATTGATTTAATTAAATGTTTCCCATAATAAATTTTTAAATTTGATTTATAATCCCGTTTAGTTTATTACCATATATAATCGAAATTAAAAGATTTTTGAAATTCGATTTTTCGAATTGATATTTTTTATGTCAATTTTAATTTGTCAATTTTATATAATATTATTAAATTAATTTATTAGTTTTTATTTATTTATTTGTTTATTATTATTATATTTTTTACTTGCTTTTATCGAAATTCTAAAAATTATTGTTTGTTTTTTCTTTTTTTTTACTTTTGAAGCATTAAAGCATTTTCTTTTTTTGTTTTTTTTTTCTTTTATTTTATTTTAAAATTATTGATTATTAGTCGTTTTTTATTTGAAAAATATTTTATTTACTTAATAATAAAATTATATTAGAAAATTATAAAATACAATTATAATTATATAATCCGAAATTATTGAATTGATTGATAAGCGAAAAATACATTTTTGTACATTAAAGTCGTGCCATAAACTTAACTTTTAAATTTTTCTTTAAAAGTCGATTCTGTATACGTCCAATTGTATAAATTCAATTGGTATTTAGTAATTCTTTCAAAAAGTCGACGACTGTTATATTATATTGAAAACATCCAAAAACTCTAAACTTGACCTCCGTCCAAGAAATATCTCTAGATTGCATTACAAACAAACAATAGACTATCCAGAAATTAAGTTGATTAAAATGACAACTATAATCAAAGAACGGTAAAATATTTAAATTATTAGTTTTATATTTTACCCATCCTTGAATTAAATATTCAAAAGTTATAAATAGTTCAGAATATGATATTGGTTTAAAAAAAAAATTCAAAAGTTAAGTTTTGAGGACGAACTTAAATTTATTTATACTTTAAAAAAAAAAACTGAACTTGAAATTGAATTAAAATTAATTGTATCTAACTTTTTTTCTTAAATGCGCACATATATACATTCATTATGATAAATTATATTATTAATATTAATTTTTTTATTAAAATTAAATTTAATTGATATTTTTTCATAATAATATCGAAAATAATAATATAATAAAATTAATTTAACATATTCAAAATTAATATTATTAAATTGTAAATTTTCATTTATTATTGTTATCATATTTTCACTATTCCTTTTAAATAAATTATAATATTTTATTAATAATAATATAAATAATAATAATAATAAGATGGGTAATCATCAATCGCCTTGTGTTACTTCAGAAAAATGCTCCCGAACATCTAAAGCTAATGCTAATTGTAAAACAATATGTGACAATGATGGATGTTCAACTAATTCATTTGCTGGCAGTGGTGGTTCACAACGTGGTCTCATATGACGACCACGAAAACCACGATGCAATCGTAATACAACATCACAGAAAACATATCTAAGTATTAATGTACGTAGGAAGTCATCACCAAAAAATTGAACATAAGCTGAATCTAAAAATATATTCAAATATTAATATGAAATATATGTATATTAAAATGAACAATATAATTTGTTTTTATACAAATTAATTTATAGAAGTCAATATAATTAAAAAAGAAATTAAAATTTTAACAATTCAAAGGAACAGTTTGTATATATAATGTCTAAAAATATTCCAAAAAAATTATATTGACTTCAAAAAAAATCAGAAGAGCATTCAATAATCAAACCTTTAAGAATAAAATAACAAATTAAATTACACTATAAATATATACTATATATATAGATGCTAAGTACACTAAAGCATAACACTAAATACTTTAAAATGTTTTTTAATACATTTAATTTTATTTTATAATTTTTTTCATTACCAATAAATCCGATTCCTTGTTCTATTTCATCGATTCGACATCTAGTTACAAGACGAGATGCTTCCGTTACAAAACGATCAATATAACTCTGACATCTTTCCCAATGGTGTATCGGTACATCACCAACATTACATACATAACATAAAGCTGTTAATGGAGAATGTAGGAACAATGTAAACAATGATCCATGATGTTGAACATCCGCTATAAATATAATAAATATTTGATAAATTTATTGTATAGATATATGAATATTGTATAGATATATCTACTTTTTTTTAAATATATAATTTTATATTTATTTATAATTTACCTTGAAACGCTGGTGGTACATCTTGTGGTGACATTAATATAACAAGTGGTTGACCAAAATAACGCGGTATATGTTGGAAAACAAATGAATTATCTGAATCAACAATTATGAATAATGGACGTCTAGTAAATGGATATAAATCGCCAGGATATAGGCAGTGTGGCTCTTTATATGATTTTCCTCTAATTGCAATTCCACCATCTAGACCATCACGTTTAAGGCTTGTTGCTAAACCGCCTATTTCATAACCATCTGAATTATATTATTTATTTATCGAAATCATAAATTATGAAAACTACTACATAATAACAATATATAATACATTAAAAATAACAAGAAAAAATTTTTAAAAATATGCTGAAGACAATAATTTCAATTAAAAACAAATTAAATATTAAAATTACCAAAAAAAATAAAAAACCATTAAAATAAGATAAGAACTAAACATTTAAATTTATATTTAAAACGTAATCATACGTATTACGTATATAACAATTAATAATTTATTTAAAAATAAATAACTTACTACATAATATACTGCTAATTTTTATTTTTTTTTTCAAATTTTAACTTTTAACATTTTTATTTTAATTTCAAAGAATAAATTTTAAACATTTATAAAATAGAAAATTGTCTACAAGAAATGATTTTAATTATTTTATAATATTTTTCAATGAATTTCTAATTTAAATTAAAATATAATATATGAATGGTTTTTATATACACAAAACATGTAACAATTATAAATATATATATATTATATATGTATATATGAATACTTTTTATTTTTTTATCTATAAATTTTAATTAATTATTTTTAATTATATTTATAATTTTCATTATTATTATATAAGTACATCAAGAAATCCCTATTTACGTACCTTTTATTTGCAGATTGAATTCTTAAATAGATAATGTATACATATACTATACACAATTTTATTCTATAAACAAACTAAAAAAATAAAAAAAATTATAAGAATTTAATTCTAATTTAAATTAAAAACAAGTTATTGAAAAATCGAGTGTTTTTAAGAAGCACATTTTTGTTTTGTAAGTTTTAGGTAAAGAGTCCTTATTCAATTTTAAGAAAATCCTTTATAATTTAAAAAAAAATTTGAATAATTATTCAAGTTTGCCAGAGAATTAAGTTTATGCAACTGAACTTTAATATCTGCTATAACACACAATAAATAACATACAAGCTAAAATAGACCCACAAGTAACATTATCTCGAAGTTTGGGTTTTGAAATAAATATCGAGAAAACGAAAGTAATGGCCATTAACATCAAAAACCCACGTCATCTGGTGATAAACAACACACTACTCGAATATATAGAAAACTTCCACTACCTAGGTTGCATTATAAATAACAGCGAAAAAATATAAACGCCGACATTTAAAGCAGAATCAAGAAGAACAAGAAGATAGAAAAATACTCAAATGTCCAGGGGTACAAAATTGAGAATATTCGGAACCTGCCTAAAGACCACCTTAACATATGGAAGTGAAACCTGGCTATTACACAGAAACTACAAGTGTTCATTAACAAATGTCTAAGAATCATATGCAGACTATACTGGCCCAACACATTAAGTAATAATGACCTATGGAAACTAGCCAAAGTAGAACCGATCGGGTAGAAAATGAAAAGGAAAAAGAGGAGATGGATAAGGAAACATTTAGAAATCCGATAGAAAGCATAGCAAGGGAAGCACTAGGAACCCGAAGATGAGGCGGCCCCAATAATACCTGAAGGCAAACGACATTAGAAGAATGGACCTCAACTGAAGAAGCATGGGAGGAAGCAAACATAACTGCTCCGAATAGAGTCAGATGGAGATGCCTAGTAGATATCCTATCCTCCCAAGAGGAGCAATAAGGAAAAAAAAATGAATTTTAATAACAGAAAATTTTCAATTTTTAATGACTCACAACCCCTAAACTTTTACTTTGGAGGAATGACTTATACTTATTTATAAAGATCAAACTACTTTCAACTTAAAGGATTTAACTTAATTTATTTAGAAGATAAAAGAAGTCAAAAATTTTACAAAAACGCTACAATTCTATTTTATATATTTTTAAAAAACAACTGCCGTTCCTGTATGGAGAATTACTTTATATAGAGCTAGTTTTATAATAGTTAATTAGAGCCTTCCCAAACTGCTTTTTAGAGACAGGCTGCCGACGGGGCCATAGAAAAAATTGGATGGGCCATAGAAAAATTATAAAAAAATTATACATTTAAAATTTCAATCGGTTTAAAAGTAAGCATCCGAATAGACAAACAAACAAACGGACAGAGTGAAACTGCAAAATTCTAATAATCTTCTAATCTAATAATTATGAAAAAATGTTTAATACTCGTATAAAATGATTAAAAAGAAAATTTACTTTAACTGTCAAAAAGTTTGATTTAAATAATTCCGCCAAACTGATTGCGTCAGGTGATTATTAAAACCGAAATATTTTTCCTAAAAATTTATTCTTTATTTTTACTTAACTATATAACAGTACTTACTTAAAGCGTATTGCTTATTGTGACTTTTAATGCGCCTTAATGACTTTTAATGTTGTGATTTGTTAATTTGATGCCTATTATAAAATCTTACCGTATAAAAGTACGTTAATCAAGGCATAACACGTAAATCGAAATTTTTTGGTATACTTATATTATAAACATGCACATATATAATATTTTATACAAAGTATAGACAAATATAAAAAAAAAAAATAACAATATGTAACAGAGATTTTTAAACATTTAATGATTCCATTTAAAGAAGATCTATTCCAATAAATATTCCATTTCGATTTCATTTTCATTTGTTCCAGAGTTTTATTTATTTATTTGTTTTTAATTTAATTTTTATTTAAATATTTAATTTAAATAATATTTTTTTAAAAATTTTAGTTTAAATTTTCATTTTGAACCAACTATTTTTGCAAATTTTTTAATCCACGTATTTGTTAAACGTTTTTTTTACTTTATTTTATTATTCTTTAATTTCTTTTAACTCGTGGAACCTATTGAAATTGTCTTCAACATAATTAAAAAATTTTTGCATATTACTTACAATCCTCTGGATGTTTTGTTGTCGAAAAACAACCATCGGCTGACATATATAATAATAATGCACCACCTGGTGGTAATTCTTTAAAACCGCTAGCTAAGAATACCAGTAGTTGACTAATTGAAGGCTTGTATAATAAATATTTATGCGGATTATCACGATAATGTCGTCTTTCACCGTTTTCTAAATAACCTTTTGAACCTGGAACACCGTATGGTGGCATACGACTAGCTGCCGGACTAGCATCATGTCCATGTATACCATGCATTGTACCATGTGATCCCATTGAGTGTACTGATTCAGTAGGTTCACGTTCTAATGTTTGTAACATCCTAAGATATTATGATATAAAAAAAATTTCGTACATATAATAAAATTAATTTTTTTGAAAATGTTATACAGGGTGTCCCATTTTATTTTTTCATTTATTTTTTGGATTAAAATTTTTATTTGAGATAACACCCTGTATATAAACTAATAATTATCTTACCTAAACATATCCATTGTTAACTCTGAAAATTTAGCTTGTTCACATGCTGAACCAACAATCAAAATTTCTTGTAAACTTAATGTCATATGAGGTGATCTTTCACATGGTGGTGTTGTTAATGGTGATAACCTGGAACCGGAACCACTATGGTGGTCAATTTTGTGGAGTCAACCTATTCGAAAATTTAACACAGATGGCCCGTGCTTTCGAATGGTATGACTGACACATTTTTTTTTTTTTTTTTGTATATTATGTGTATGCTTGTATGTAAGTTAATGTTTGGGTGTGTATGTATTAATATTTTTGAGTTTGTTATAATGTTGTGACTTTTGAGTGTGATAAAGAGGGGGATATGCGTGTAAAATGAAATATTTAAAAAAAAAATAAAATGAACGAAAAATAAATAATGTATGCTGCTAATGAAGAATAATGAATTTGGTTAAAATTATGAATGTATGAGGCTACAAGTGACAAATACATTGAATCATGTGTTGTTAAATGTTAAAATTAAAAGAAATAAAATAATAAAATTATATTGAAATTAATTAAAACAATAAAATATAACAAAAAATCCTAATTATACTTGCAATTACTTTTAAAGTTCGGTTAATATAGAAAGAGGATGAATGAACCAATATTTTAGACCATACTATATAATAATCGATTAAAAGACATTTGCCGTTTAGGACGTACAATGTTATTGAAATTAAAGGGCGAATGCACAGCTAATGAATGTAATTGAATACAAAATTCAATAGTTAAAAATACCCGAGAATTTTTCAAAAATAGTTTGAAGGGATTTTCAACACTTTAATTATTGATAAAACAATTTAGACTTTAGAGAGTTTTTTAAAGGCTAGGGCAATGGCATCAACCACTTGTCATATTCAACCATTTGTCATATCATAAAACCATGAATGGTGGTACATGTTTGGTGCAATAGGGTCCAGAATATTAAAAAAATGAATTATTTCCAATATAATTTGGAAAAAATGCTTTTAAGTTATTAAAGCCGGGTCCTCTAAAATTTTATTAGGACTTTTTCAGAAATCATCAAAAGAGCGAGGGAGTTCCAAGTTTATACAGACTATAGAATTTTAAGAATATGATGTATACATTTTTTTCTACTTTTATTATTAAAAATAAAAAAGTAAAAGAAAAACAAGCTATTGCACCAGGTAACATAAGGCGTTACCTTATATTTGAAATGTCAATAAAGATTTGATTAATAATATATGATAAGTACCAAAATATGCTGAAGTTTTGTGTTTATTTTAATATTAATCAACTAACATAATCCTTCAACCGAATCTAAATCAAAAAATTTAACTGCACCCCAGCAGCACCATGGCGAAACAAACTCTGATTTTTATGCATAGTATGCATTTATTAAAAATAAATTAACATTACATTCACATGTCAACACCACGACATTTCGACAGCCTATACGAAATTCTTCAAAGAATTGTCATTCAGATCAAAAAAATTGTTAATAAATTAAAAAAGTTTTGTATACAATGGACAGAGTTAGAAGAAATAGTTTTGTATAGATGGTGTTTTTTTTTTGTATATATATTTAGTTATTAATTAATCTAATCTAAATGTTCTTAATTACCTTTTATTTTGCAAAACACTTTTTTTTTATATTCTATATTTAAAATTAATTTTTATTTGTTTATTTTTAAAATATTTATTTAAATTTATTTTAAATTGGATTTATAACACTTTTGTGAAAGGGATGTGTTTTGTGTCGTGTTTTTTGTATAAAATAAAACAAAAAAAAAGGTAGACAAGAGAATTTAATAAAAATAATAAATGAAAGAAAAAACAAGAACATTTTGTTGCAGAATGAAGAAAGAAAATGAAACATATACCTATGAAAAGTAAAATACAATAATTAAACATAAAAAAATGAAACAGAAAAATTAAAGTAATAAAGATGCCATATATAACTACTAAATGGTAACACTACAAAAATATCACATTATATATTTTAATATTTTTATTTCATTGAGAAATATAAAATTGTTATAGTGATTTTGTTTTTTTTAGGTGAATAATGCAACACTAATGCACACATTTGAAATAAAAATTGAATTGGAATTGAATCGAAATATTAAAAATGAAAATGATGAAAATAAAATAATTGATAAATTATAAAATTAAAATAAAAGTTATATTTCAATTTCTTAAGCTTTATACATATGAAATAATAGTATAAAGGCACTATCACAGTCCGGTTAATTAACCAATTGCCTGTTATGGCTGTTCAAAAATTACTGTCATTCATGATTTGCTGAATGAATGGTCGAATAATTGGCGGGCAGTTAACTATAGTTAGTAATAGAATACGGTCAATTCTGTTTTTTCAATTTAAGGATGAATTGATTATAAATTGCAATATATTGATTCAGCCCTATAAATATGCAATTTTTCAATTTATTTTCATTCAGCCTTAGAAATATGCAATTTTTCAATTAATTTTCATTCAGTCCTAAGAATAAGCAATTTTTTAACAGTTCTTTTAGTTTTTTTCGTCCAGCTGATTCATAAATGTTACATGTTAAGTTTGTTCAGTTCTTCTATCACAGACACCTTTTAGATCAATATCAATTTTATTATATTTAAAAATCGTTTTGATTATTAACTCTAACTAGTCAGAAGTTTTAAGACTTAAGAAATTAAAAAAAGTTATGAAACATTTATTAAAAACAACATTTAAATTCAATGGTTTAATGAAAACTAAAAAAATTTAAAAATTATTTAAAAGAAAATGATTAAATCGAAATCAATGATTTTGATTGATTGATTCTTTTCTTTAATGAATATTGTCATGATACCGGGCCAATTCTTTAAAAAATTGTCTTTCAGTCACAATTTTCTGAAATATTTTCCTTCTAATAAGAGTAGAAAATATTTCTGAATATGTCATCTGATTTTTTTGTGTAGTCTTAAAGAATTAAACTTAATAAATAAACTTAAAGCTAAAAAATAATTTTAAATAATTAAATCTGCATATTATTTTTAACATCTTCCATTGTAAATATAAATTAATAATTATTTAAGGTAATTTTTTTTTAAAAATTGTTTAAAAATATAAATATATTGCGGTTAAAATTTAATAATTAATTAAAAAAGTATACAGTATACATATATAAGATATAAAAATCAAAATAATATTTATAACAAAATAAAATAGAATTAAATTGTATTGTGTCTTCAATTTAAACTTTTATTTAATAATTGCATAAGAAAACGAAAAAGTAAACATGAAAATAATTCCAAAATATCAATTTAAAACAGGTAACTTTTTACCTAAAAGATAATAATTTAGGTTGTAATTAATATTTTGAATAAAAAAAATTGCATACTTTTAAGGATAAACATAATTAATTAAGTATATTGTACAAAATAATAAGTATTTATAATAATAATTATATATAATTATATTTAGTTTCAGTTATATTTGTTATAATTGTAGTTATATTTATTAATCTTAATATTATACGTCTTAAATTTTGATATAATATTATTAATCCTAGAAATATGCAATACATAATTATATTTTTTTGATATTTATGCATAAAACGTTATGTATTATGTAAGTATAATATTTAAATATGTATTTTTAAACAATTTTTATATTTTTCAAAATATATTGTAATTTTATTAAATTGCAAAGAAACTGTTTTTGGAATATAATCACCCAACTTTGGCATACACTGGACTTTTTTTTCAAATATAATGCAGAATTTTTTTTTCTTTTTTTAATTTATATAAAAATAAATATTTTTAAATATATAAAAAATAACAAAATTCAAAAATTAATTATTGTGAGGGGTTCAAACCCTGACGTTTTCCAATGCCTCCAAAGCATTTACAAAAAAAAAAAAAAAAAAAACAAATAACAAAAATTAAATTGAACAAACTGAACAAAACTATATACTATATAATACAATTTTTTTTTTTGGTATTAATTAATTAAAATATGAAAAACTCAAATATTTTTTTAAAACTAAAGGTTTAATACTTCTAGTATTTATGTTAAAACTTGATTAAGTATTTACTACTCACTCAAATAATATAATAACTTGATAAAATGTTAGAGACTTTATTTTTTATTAATATTTTTTTAGTTATTCAAAATATTTTTATTGAATAATAATATCTGACACTAAAGAAATTTTATCTTTGGGTAGTTTTATGTTGGAGCTACGATAGGTGATAAGAGCGTCGATAACAGCTTAACGTACAAAATTTATATTGTTTTTCGATGATCAAAGGGATGCTCCAATATAAGTACCTCGATTTAAAGCATATATACATTTTTCTATGCTATGCTCTTATCGACGCTCTTACCACTTATCGCAGCTCCAATGTAAACCTACTTTTAGGCTGAATTTTGTTCAAGTCACATATTTTAAAATATATTTGTATCTTGTTTTAAATAAAATTTAAATTGAAAATATATTAATATCTAAATTTAGGATATATTAAAATTAAGCTAGACATTTCTTCATTATAATGCCACAATGGGCTGAAAAAATTTTGACAAAATTCAATTGAACTCGATTGAAATAAAATAATTAAGTCTTTAACATTTTATTAATTGTTAATTATAAAAGAAAAATTACAAAATAAATTAACTATAAATGTTATTAATAAATTTTTATTAAAATAAAATTATTAAATAATAAATAAGAAGTTATAAAACTTTTATAAAAAAAAAAATAAAACTAAACATAAATCAGTTAATAAAAATTAAATATAGAGAAAGAATTATAACTAAAATTAGAGTCATGTAAATAAAACAGAATAAATTTTTGTTAGTATATTGATTAGTGTATTAATTGTTTCTTATTAAAAAAATGTTTATAAAATTGTGCAAACAATATTTTATTTTGATTAGATAGTTCAAAAAAATTAATTAAAATTATTTTTAATTATTTAAATAAAAAAAACAAGTAAAGAAACAGTCAGTCGGTGCAACCGACTTAGAAATACCCTACACCTATTTGGTTCAAATTTAAGGACATATCCATAAGTCATTTTAACACCATAGAAGCTGTTATTAATTTGATCGTAAGACATAGCTAACCAAATTAACTGTATAATACTAAAAACATTTTCTAATTACCCTATCTATTAAAAAATACTACAAATTCTTACTAATTTATCTATTTAAAAATATTAAAAAACAAACAAACTTGAAATAAATGAAAATATATTTATTCCAATTCAATTACAAAATGAAAAAATTCTAATTATTAAATTTTGTGATAAAAAGATAATCAAAGCATAATATATTTAATAATCCAAATTTTTAAAAATTGCAATTATTTTAAATGGTTAGTTTATATACCTAATAGAAAAGCTTATAAACGCAAAATATGCAATAAATGTATTTCTAAAATACAATTAAAAATTTACACCTTTTCATATATTTCATTTAAATATAAAAATAAATTTTACATAAATGCAGCAAGTACCTTTGAACATAGCTGAACCACTACAATTAAGTCTAGATTTCGGAGACACATAGGACATAAGAAATATATTCTTTGGCTTCGAAATTAAACTCGACCACAACCAATTCCCATGGTACTTTCATTACTAGTAACCTACTGTTAAATTTCATCAAAATACCGGCATTATTTTTTGAGTTATGGTGTTTGTAAGATATATGTTTGTTAGTCCTTGAACTTTTCAAGGGTTCCAGGACCCGAAATTATGGTACGATTTCGCCCATATGCAGTCCCGTCATACTTTCAATACTAGTTAACCCTTGTACACAATTGGAACGCTCTAACTTAATTTGAAGTTACTAGTTTTATTAATTTCGATGATAAGCTTTTACACATTGGGGGTCTAAGAGAGGTTCTGAACCACCACTCCAATTGATCCCAAATTAGGGGGGCACGCAAGAAATAGTAAAGAACACCCTTGTGGCAAATTGGAAGCTTCTTCATTTGTTTCAAGTTACTATCTTTATTAATTTCGAAAATATGCTTTAAGGGCCTAAGAACTGAGTGGCTGGTCCCCGATCCACTACTCCAATGGGGCCCAAATTTCAAAGACACTTGCGAAATAGGAAGGGACACCCTGATACCAAATTTGGAGGTTCTATCTTCATTGGTTTCGGAATTATGCTCGTTTGGCCTAAATTCGATCAAAAAGTTCTAAGTTCCGAACCCATTGTCCAATCCTCACCGTACGTAATCACCGCCGTAATTTCGCTGCCAATAACCTACAGCACAAATTTCGCCTCATTAGTTGTTGAGTTATCGTGATTTTTTATATATGTTCCTTAGCCCTGACATCGATTAAAAGGTCCGGAATCCGAACCGTTGGGCTGATTTCGCCCTTATATAGTCCGCGCTGTACTTATAGTACTAGTTAATCCTTGTACACAATTTGAACGGTCTATCCTAATTTTAAGTAACTATTTTTAGTAATTTCGATTATAAGCCTTTAAAACTTGGGAGGTCTGAGAGGGGTACAGAACCACCACTCCAATTGATCCCAAATTAGGGGAACACGCAAGAGATAGTAAAGAACACTCTTGTGGTAAATTGGAAGCTTCTACATTTTTTCAAGTTGTTATCTTTATTAATTTTAAAGATATGCTTTAAGGTCTTCGGAAATGTGTGGCTGGTTCCCGACCCACTACTCCAATGGGACCCAAATTCACAAGACACTTAGGAAATAGGAAGGGACACCCTGATACTAAATTTGGAGGTTCTATCTTCATTGGTTTCGGAATTATGCTCGTTTGGCCTAAATTCGATCAAAAAGTTCTAGGTTCCGAACCCATGGTCCAATCCCGACCTTACGCAATTCCCGAAGTAGTTTCATTACTAGTAACCTACAGCACAAATTTGATGAAGATAGCGTCATTAGTTGTTGAGTTATCGTGATTTTTTATATTTGTTCGTTAGCCCTGAAACCGATTAAAAGGTCCAGAATCCGAACCCATGGGCCGATTTCGCCCATATGCAATCCCCGCCGTACTTTCAGTCCTAGTAACCTACAGTTAAAATTTCATCAAGATAGCTCCTTTATTTTTTGAGTTATCGTGCCTACGGACGGACGGACGGACGGACGGACGGACGGACGGACATGGCTATATCGACTAAGGCGGTCACGCTGATCACAAATATATATACTTTTCCATATCTAGCTCGCTTCCTTTAGGTGGTTACAAACACCATACCAAAGTTAATATACCCCTTTACCTATTCTATAGGTGTAGGGTATAACAAGAAAAATTTAAATTTAAAATAAAATTTATAATATTTTGAAAGTGTTTTTAAGTGTAAATTATTTTTTTTTAATTTAAAATTTTAATTTTAATAATTTTAAAACTGAAGAGTTTTTAATTTTATTTAATAGTAAAAAAATTAAAGATTAATTTAGAAGAAAAAGTAATAGAAGATGATGGAAAGTTATTTTTTGTATATTATGTACAAAAATAAAAGCATGTACTAAAGTTAGATTATAATATTTATTAATGTATATATATATATATTAAATTTAAAATATTATTTTGGTATTTATCAAAAAAAGGAAGGAAATAGGATGAAAATTAGTTTTTTTTTATATATATATAACAAATTTTATAAAATTCTACCCAGCTATTCTATATATTTAGATAATTATGAACATTTTGTAACATTATTTTGGTTTTTTGGTATCATTTTATATTTAAAACATAAAGGGAAAGCAACAAAAATATGTTTTAAAAGTATAAAGTAAAAAAAACAATAAACTATAAATTTAATTAACTGGTGTGTACCTATATATATTAAATATTACTTCTAAGTAAAAAAAAAAAAACATTGGAGCTTCTATATATATATAAAATGTAGTCTAACATATGCAATTATTTAATATTTTTTTTTATTTATGAATAAATCTTTTAATATTTTATATCGCGCAAATTTATTATTTTAAATTTGAAAATGGAGTTTCAATTAAATAAACTTAAAACCGCATTGTTTAAGTCATACAATATTAACAAAAGAATATTTAACAAAACGTAGTAAAATTCATTGGTTATACATATGACTGACGCATCCAAAAAATATTTTATTATTTATAAATGCTAAAAACTTTTGCAGCTGCTTTAGATTTGCTGCATATTAAATGCATATTAAATAATTAAAATTAAATTATTTATTTATTTATTTATATATTTGTAGTACCAGACAATAGTAAATATTGCATGATAATAATAATCCTTTACCTATTAGACATTTCAATTTCTTAATAAATTATTTTTAATATACACTATATTTTGTCTATAAGATATGATCCGACAAGGGTTATAATCCGAGACTTTTCGATTGAAAAGCCGCCACTTTACCACATAGCTATCGGTCAAATTTAAATCACTTAACAATGTTATTTTATTACAAAATTAACTTATTAAATTTTTAAATATTATTTTTCAGTAATAATATTTGAATATTGAAATCAATTGAATGCGGTGAATTAAAAATTTTGAAGTTTTTTGTTATTTGAATTTTTATGAACAGTTTATTTGAAAATAAGAAACAAAAATTTTCAAAATTATTTTATTTCAATAAACAGTTTTTATTTTCAACTAGTTGTTCGCCCGTCACAGAATGACGGATGGACAACTAAAAGAACTGTTTCTAATCAACAACTATTTCTAATTTCATTATTAACATCTACATATAATGTATATCAATATCATTTTCTTAAATAAAATGGCAACCGTTAAATTCTGTATTATATACACAGATTATGCTTCGATTCTAGTAATAAATAGAAAAGTGTATAAAAGTATAGGTACGTGTGAAATTGGAAAAAAGCCAAAAAAATGAATTCTGACTTTATTCCAGGGAAAATTTGAAATTACTTTAATTATTTTGCTTTTCAAAGCAAAGCACCAAATCGTAAATTGGACATAATTCAGTATTTCACTGAAAGTAATGAAGACTTACAACATGAAGTCTTCATTACTTTCTTCATTACTTTGTTCCTGTAAAGCATAGTCTTAATTTTTAATATCAAAATGTTTTAATACATATTTATATAAAATTTCCAGAAAATACTCTGTGAGTTTTTAAAACTGAAATTAATTATTTCATAAACATTTAAATTCATAAAAAGAAACTTTTTCTTAATTTTTTTTTATTAAAAATAAATAATATATATGTGGCCTGCTTATGATAATTTATGATATTTTATTTTCTAAAATAAAACACATCCAACAAAACATTAATATTTTATTTTTTTTTATAATTCAACACTCCCAACAAGACATATTTAATTGAATGCGTTTGTTACACCTCATTTCCTGGACAAAAATATTAATAATAATAATAATTTTGTATTTTTGCTTAATTTTATAAAAAATTTAAATTCAAAAAAAAATATCGAATGATATCCTTATGAAAATCTTTTCCAAGCTTATGACTATATTTTGACTTTTATAAATGTCAAAATATGATTATTTTTTCGAATCCTAAAAATCATAAAAAAACTCACAATAGCTGATTTGCAACTGTGTTGAAGACTAATTATATTAAAAATTTTAAGAATTATTTTTTTATAAGTCTTACAATAAATCAGACATAATTTATTTCAATAAACTATTCATTAGAGTAAAGGTGCGTTAAGTGATAAGAGTGTGTATAAGAGCATAGCATAGAAAATTTATACTGTTTATCGATGATCAAAGCGATGCTCCAATATAAACACCTCTATTTATATCATGTATATAGTTTTCTACGCTATGATCTTATCGAGCCTCTTATTACTTATCTCAGTTCCAACATAAACGCACCCTAAGAGATTTTTAATTTATTTAATTATTTTTAGCTTAGCCGATCTTACTCAGAAAATTTAAAAATTTTACTACTCTTTACTCTTTCTTTTGATAATCTTTGATAACAATCTTCAAATCAATCCATTTTATCAATTAATTCTAAATGTTAAAATTACAAGAAAGTTTCATATAATAAATCTGGACAATTACAATATGAAATTCTAAACGGAGGATAGAAATTCACCTTTTCCATTCTCAATAACTTTAAACGAATATATTTTCTAACCTCTTGTCAATTATTCAATTTGAATCTACAAGTTAAAATAATTAAACTTTGCATATGTCAGACATTTTAAAAGAAATTTTCATTTTAAATATTAAAAAAAAAACATCATATATTTACACTATTTATAAAATTTAAATTAAAAATTTATTTTAGCTCCAATTTTATTTATTTTTCTTTTCTTGGGAATTGAAAATTAAAATGAAATTAAATTGAAAATTTTCTTTTTAAAATTTTTTTAATTAATTAATTAATTTTTTTTTTTTTTTTTATTTCTTTTAAATTATTTTCTGTTTAATTTACCATTGGAAAGCACGGGCTTGAACTACTCTACTAAATATATATATAAATATATTTATTATATATTATATATTATATATGTACATATAATATATTATATACATATATTTATATATTAATATTTATTTTTTTTCTTTTTTTTTTATCTATATATATATTTATATATTTGATATATTTGATATGGAAAATCTCATTGCTAACCTGTGTGATAATACAATTGGATTTGAATCGGCATGTAAAACTGCAACTGCTGCTTCAGCTTTAATAAATCCTTTAATTTCATCTAATACTAAAGACCATTCTAAATGATCTTCTGGTTCATACCTAAAATAAAAAATGTTTTATAAATTTATAAAATCGTTTAAGATCTTAACAAAAGACTTCAATTCAATTGATTTTTGAATGAAATTTTTTAAATGATTTATATATATATAAAATAAAAAAATAAAAAAAATTGTTTACGTTTGTGTATACTCCTCTATTTGCTTTTCTAATTCCGATACCAATTCTCTCACTAATTTCATTTTCTTTAATAATAAGCATACAACTATAAATCTGGCATAATATCTTAATTTTTTAACCATTAAATCGGGTCGATCTTCTTTAATTGCTCTTGAATAATAAGCTCGCCCTCTAATTGCTGCATAAAATTGATACGCTTCATTCAGGTAATTTGTTTCACTTGTTCTAAGGCTATAAATATATAATTAAAAAAAGAAATCAAAAATTATAACCAAAATTTTAATTTTAAATCAATTTTTTAAATTTTGAAAATAAACTCACTAATAATGATAGTACAGTTGACCAATTTTACTAGCTATTTCTCCAATTTGCCATCTTTTTAAACCATATTTTGAATCTAATACCATACGATGTTGTTGTTGAAATTTCCATAATTTTGTATATACATCAAATGTACGACCAAAATATGCTTGCCATTGACGATGTCCATATTGTGGCAAATCCCTAGATAAGACAGAACTATGATCAGTTATAGAAAATTAATTTAATACTTTTGTAATTTAAAATAAAAAAAAAAAACAATTGTGATAAAATTTAATAAAAAATCTTATTTTATTCTCCACAGTAAAACTTTGCTGCTTCTTAAGAATTAATTGGATATAAGAAAGTTTTGCGAAATTCTTAAAAGCAATTAATCACAATTCTTTTTTTTTTTTTTTTTTTTGTGAGAATTTCACTACAATTTCTTTTTTGATTTTTAAAAATTACCTTAAACCATTAAAAAGTTGCTTAGATTTTTCAAGCAAATGACAGAATTCTAATACAATTTTTCTATCTGTCTCTTCAGTTGACTCCATTTTAACCATATCGTCAAACTTGTCCTAATAAC
The DNA here is from genome assembly GCA_963082915.1 of Dolichopus griseipennis. Classification (NCBI taxonomy): domain Eukaryota; kingdom Metazoa; phylum Arthropoda; class Insecta; order Diptera; family Dolichopodidae; genus Dolichopus; species Dolichopus griseipennis. The sequence continues at coordinate 105,764,751 of OY720443.1, read as the reverse complement.
CTTCATTCGTTAATTGCATTAAATAGAAAATAGAAAAAATAAAATTTGATTGTAATTAAATTTTTATTTAATTTTTTGTTTTAATAATTAAATTATAGTTTTGAATTAATTAAAAAACTCAAATAAATTACAAAAAATTATAATAGAAACTAAAACAAATTAAGTTGGCGCCAAAAATTCTAAAAAATTAACCATGATCTAAAAATTCAAATTGAATGCAGCTATGCATTAAAAAAAAATAATAAATATATATATATATATATATATATTTAATATTGGTGAATGTCAATTTTAGAAAAATTAGGTTAACTTTAATAAATTCATAATCGTACGTACCTTCACGCAATCAAAAAATTAACATAAAAATTTCAACAATAAAAAAAACCCTTACAAGAAACTAAAGCCGGTAATTATTGACTTAATTGCATACTTATAGGAGGAAACAAAAATAAAAAACACCGTAACTATACATATTACGGTATTTTTACATATTATTAATACTATTAAGCAAAAATAATAAGATATAGTATGTATGTACATCACAAATTCTTAGGTAGTAAAGTACTATATATACATATATATTATATATATATACTTTTATTAATAAATAATTTATGAAGTGGTAGTTATGACATTATTATAATTTTTACATATTTACATATCTTCACAGATACACATACACAATATGTACGTATGTATAGTATATAGTTTATTAAAAAAAAACAAAAACTACAAATTAAATTTATTTGCACGTATATAACAGAAAAACATCAAAAATAAATCCCGTGACAAAAAATTAATATGAATTGTTGTTTTATTAATGAAACACACCACCAAAACGGAAGTACAAAAAAAATACCAAAAATTATTTTAAAAAAAACTAACGATATTTTTGCGAACACCGATTCACTGTTCCACTACTGTTTTTTTTGTTTTCGTTTTTGTTTTTTGTGATTTGACAGTGATGGCGAATATACTGCTAATGACGACAAATATGAAAAATAATAATAATAAAAAGTTTTTTATTTTTTCATCTGATAAGCTTTTATTTAATTCTTTGTACACTGTACATATGTATGTACGTATGTTTTTAGTTCTTTTACATAAAAATTTAAAAAAAAAGCATTGAACTCTAGACGATATCGAGTTAAATAAAATACTAACTCATATAAGCACCCTCGTCATATCCACCCACTGTGATTATTTTTAGTTTTTCGTTTATTTTCGTTTTACATTTTTAAAATATTTTTTTTTTTTTTTTTCTTTCTTGTGAACATTCTTATGTACATTCTTATATATAGTGTATCATTTTAGCAGTTGACATGTATTTATTATGTTTCAAAATTATTATCGTCATTTAAATTGCAGTAAAATATAGAAAATATTACAAAATATAATATTAATGTTTTATAAAACAGTGTTTTAACTTAAGCTATGCGTGCCAAAATAAGCATACAAAATGCCAAAATAAAACTTGCTGTTGTGGTTTTGATATGGGGGATAGGATGTGCCATCCAAAAAAATAGGCCTTGCGACCCGTTCTTTATACTTTCAATACTTTCTATCAATTTTTAAGTAATATTATTTATTTTGTTTATATTATATCTTTGTATATTTTAAATTATATTTAGTCACCATGGGGATGTAAAGTAAAATTATTTTTTAATAATTTTTTTTTTCAATTAAAAAAATACATGTCCGGGAATCAAGCCAGTATCCCCCCGGTTAGTAAGCCAATTGCTTACTTACTCACCCATCGAGGCCCCAAAATAAGACTTAATAAAATAATTTGTCCATAACTATAAGCAATTTGTAGAAAAATTATTGAGATATGATAAAGTCTTTAAGCAATTTTTTTTGAAAAATTAGGAAGTTTTGTCAGAATATTTAATTTAAATACCGTTATTTGGATTAAAATTAAATTCAACTTGCATATATATTCGTTCGTATTTGATAATTTCCAAACAAATACTTTGTTATAAGCAAAATATCGTACGGACTAGTTACCTTTTATTAAAAAATGAGTTAAAATTAATTGGCATATTATCTCAATGGGGTTTTAAATTAAATAGAAGTTAATAGCAAAAACTTAAACAAAAATTACACATGATTAAAGTGGTAAATGGATAAGATTGGCCTTTCTTCCATTGCCCATTAAATTTTTTTTGTATAATATACTTTGAATGACGTAATTGCATACTTTTAGGAACAAATATTAAATTTTAAAAATTTTTATACATACTTGATACAATTTCATTTAATAGTTAAATACAACTGCCCTCACTTATTAAGCTATCAATTTGGAAAGTCATACCTATTAAAAATTGGAACCATGGCAGGCAATGGGTTAAAAAGACACATTTATGGATACAAAATATTAATTTATTATCGAATCAGACGAGAACTACTAAAACAAATAAAATATTTCAAAACTTTACATAAAATTCTATAATCCACATAAAAAAAAAATATTAATATGTATATATTTATAAAGGTATATAAATATATATATATATAGCCGTGCAATTTTTTTTTTTCATTTCATACTATTAATAGAAATTGTTTTATTAGATGTTATATGGGGGATTTTATGGAATTTGGTTAAGTAATTTGGTCAAGTACCATGAACCCAAATACGTAATAAATTGAAATTATGTGTACACACGTAAACTTCAACTAATCATTGAAAAACGAATAACCGGTCAACATTTTCTACTAAAAATAAAATATTATTAAAATTTTGGAGAGAAATTACAAAATAAGAAATGGGGAAAATTTTAAGGGATATTTTTTTTATGTTTTTGGTTTTTTTGTTTTTTTTTATAAAATTAACATTATTATACAACATAATTTCATAATTATTTCTAGTTACAAAAAAGTAAATTTTCTAATAAATGGAATGGAGGGTGTTAATTTTCAAATCGAAATTTTTGACATTTTCATGGGTAACAAATTGACTTTTGAATATATATATATATAAATAGTATGAATGATTTAGCAAATTACACAATTAGCTTTTATCCATTATTTGAATTTTTTTTAAGAAATGAAAGGGGAATAGTAAAATTATTATGTTCTAATAAGTTTATTTATTTTTATTATGTTCTAATAAGTCTATATTTTTCAAAGCTTTATTCCTTTTTAGTATTTTAAACCGACCCTAAAATTCGTTAGCTTCATACAGAGATCCATTAAAGTACTTAATTATATTACAAAACAAATTTTGAAATAAAATGATCCCTTTAAAACCTTTTGTTAGATTTATTTTAACGACTGAATGGAAGGGATGGGTACTTAGATTTTCGATCTCTCATTTAAGTAATTATCTCAAAGTAATTGATAACGGATTATACTATGATTATAATATAACCTTTTCCCTACATTACAGTCCCTCTTTTTTCAACATATAGCACATTATCACAGAATCCTTTTGAATGACTGTAATATTATAAGATCAACTTTTTACGATTTGGTTTCTAATAGAAAAATTTTGCAGTTGTTCTTAACACCAAATAAAAAAAAAAAAGGTTTTAGGTGTTAATTGTTTCACTGTTTCACAGGAAACCATTCATACATGTTGGAACAGGACGTAATTTTATATCCGTGTTATTAGAATTGATCTTAATGAATTCCACATATAATCTAAATATGAGATATAGGTTGAATAATATGTGAAACGTCCAAGATTTTCAATATATATACAATTATATTTTGATTATATTGGAATAATTTTGTATTTAAGTTAAATGGTATTCTATATCTGTGAGTTATATTATTCAATTAAATTATTTATATATATTTTGTTTTTGTTTAAATTGTTATATTAATGTATTTATTTTTTTTAAAGATATTAGAAATTAGAAACCGGGTCTTTCGTATATAAGTCGGCACTCTAATCACAAAGCTACCCAACCGTAATTGGAAAAATTTCAAAGTTTGTAATAAAATAAAATTGTCTAAGGAAACAGTCATTAAACCCATATGTAAATATTTTAATATTATTTAGCAAAAAAACAAACCAAATTATGGTGGTCAAAAATTTGTTTCATTTTAAAAATATTAAACATCTTTTATATTAAATTTATTAATAATTACATATACCATATTAATAAAGGTTTACTTCTTTGAGTTCCAATTAATAACCATATGGTTATATGATACATTCTCCACTCTAGAACCCACATTTTATTCAAGAATATCAAATTGCATAAAGAAAAGGTTTCTGGTTTTTACAAATATGTTTTTTATAAATTGGCAGAGAGCCTTAAAAAAAAATCCATATTAAGTCCACATAAGAAAAAAATAACGGTGAATCCTGTAAAATGTTTTGTTTGTCATATTCAATAATAATTCAATAACAAAACAAAACATATATGTAAACAAAGATTAAGAAAATTTAAAGAAGCGAGGGAAGAGGTTTTTGCAATTTTAATATTGCACATTTCATTTTTTTTTTTGCAATTGTTTTTTATTTTTCATTTGTTTATTTCCAAGGTTATGGATATGGTTTTATTTCCACATTGAATTTGAAAGTCTAAAGAAGGATGACGGCAATTTAAAAATATTAAAGGAAAAATTGTTTCAGTATAATTAAACAAGAAATAATCAAGGTTTTTTTTATAAAATATACGTATATGTATAGAAAAAAAAAATTGTTAAATAAATGTTCTAAATGTTAAATTTAAAAAAAATATATAAAACTTTAAGACTAGTTGACACTAATTAAACAAAACAGGTCAACAAAAAAGTGTTTCAAATTTTAGTTGAAAAAAAACAAAAAACTAAACCCGATTAAATGTGCTGGAGGTTATTTTAAATATAAGGTTTGTGCATAGTTATTTGTTTATAGATTAATAACAAAAATATAAGAAAACTACAAAATTCAATATACTTCAATTGTTTCAAACTACTAAATTAGAACATCAAATAAGAAGAATGAATCGTTTAGAATATGTCTCCACCTACTATATTACGCATCAGGCCTCGGAATGGACCCGCAGGGAAAATGCAAAATAGGCAGACTTCAGCAGTTAGAAAATAAAAGAAAAAAAATAACGGTAAATGCTATTAAATATTTATGTGCCATATTTAATAATAATTCAATGATAAGACAGCTGAAAGAGTTGGGCTTAAATTAAGCAATTAGCCTAAAACACAGTGAGGTGGAAAAACTTTGCGGAAATCTTTATAAAAAAAATAAAAAAAACTTAAGTAGAACATAGAGAAATCAATATGAAAATAATAAAGATTCCAAGGAGAAGGAGCCTGAAGTTTTCATAGGTTCGAAAAATGCATTAAGTTTCCATTAAAGTGAACATGCATTACATTGCTATTTAATGTTCAGTACTATCAAAATTTCATTAGAACTAAATCATTTTTTTATAAGAGTTCATTTTAAAGAATGAATAATTTTACAACTCCTGTTGTGTAACCTTATGTAATACAATTTATATTATGGCATTTTAAAATAAACATATTTTATAAACTTAAATAAAAGATTTATTTATAATTTAAACAATATCATAAGTATTAAATAAAATAAAAAAAATAAAATAATACGAATATCTTATTAAAACAAAATAATAAAAAAATTTTTAATTAAATATAACAATTAAAAAAAAAAGAAATTGAAAAGAATGTATTGCAAAAATAAAGTCAATTAAAATTAGAATCAATCATTTATCTCTCAACCCAAAAAAATCAAATTAAAGTGATAGTTTAATAAAGCATCGAGAAGATATACAAACTCTTATATAAAACTTTTCTTTCCTTCAATTTTTAACAGATTCAGGAAAAAGAACAGAAAAATTGTTAACTTAAAAAAGAAATTAGAATCTCTTTAGAGCTTAAATCTTGTCTAAAAAAAGATTAATTAAACATCTGAATCTAAGGGGCTATCAACCTTTAAGTCTTTAGAGCCCTTTAAGTCTCACACAATTAATCTTAAATAATTTTATAGATATTCTTAAATCATAATAAATATATCGGAGCGTTCATATAGACCCGAGCTAACTAAATTAAAAGCTAAAATTGTCAAAGGAGTAGGCATTCCAGACTCAGTCTGGAAAAGATAGAGAAAAAAAAGAGTAAATATAGATTATCGCAAAATCGTTTAAAATAAATAAATAAATATAAATTAAATATACAGCAAGAATACCCAAAAATTGTGATTTTCAATTAACTGTTTCATACCTAGCCCAAAAATAGATGATCCTTAATAATGCTTCAGGAAACACACGATTTACAACAGTTGCATCGACCTAATTTCTACTTTCTATATGAAGGATTTCTGTTGAATTATTCACATATGTAAAAAAAAAATTCGATAGGATTTTAGAGTTGGATATGAAATCAGAGTATGATTCCCATTTTTTAGAACAAATATATAAATAATCTGGATTCCGTATTGGTACCGACTCAAACATTTATTGAAAAGGACTAAATGAACAATTCTAAACTGTTGTTAATATTGAAATCTCAGCATTTAATATGAATTTAGAAAATATCAAAACCAATATAATGTTAGGTAAAAGGATTGATGATCAATTAAATAAATATTATATTAATTAAACAATCAGAGATTTCAGAGAAATATATAATTACATATACAACTCGTTCTAACTAAACTTAATCATATACTACTGAGTACTTTCTCAGTTCTTACTCATCAATTCATTCACTTAATAACAATTATTATTATTTAATAACATATGGTTTAACCATCGTATAACTATATGAATATGGATACTATTTCAAATCTATAACATTTGTACATATATGCAATATTTAATTAAGAACTAGGGAATTGAAAAAAAAACGAAGTAAATTATAATTTCCCATTATTATAAAATTTAAAACAAAACGAACAAAAGTGTAGAGTAGACTGTGCCAACTCTAGGATACCCGCACGAACATAATATCGACAGCAGTTAATTCTACTACAATTTGGCAAAATTTTAACTACTTTTATAAAAGGTTTGCAGTAAATACTTTTGGCAAAATTTCAAATTCACAACTTATTAGAGTCAGTTATGTTTAAAAAGAAAAAATTTATAAGTTGTATGGCAGCTACTCGAGCCACATGCTGTGCTGCACAAGGCAAGGATTATATTTCATGCATACTTTGGCAATTAACAAATTAAACTTAACAACTTTTGACAACATGTTAAATGTTCAAGTTCATTAAATATTAAGCTATGTTCTTTTCGATTCTGATTCGATTCATATACTTGAGTCGATTCAAATTCTATTCATATACTATCTATTCCGCATGACTTTACAGTGTCACAAACATAATGCCAAATTTATTATACCTATTGAATTACGTTTATGCGGGCATAATTAAATGAAAAGAAAAATTTTAAATATAAATAAAAATCGTTTTAAAAACGCACGTGAATATACAATTGATTTGACATTTACTCACATTTTGTTTTTACTATTATATTGTGTCAGTTTATATTATTTCTTGATATTAATTTTATGAACTCATCATATATAAAACACAAATAACAACAACAACAACACGTACATTGATTAAAACAAAAACAAACAAACCAAAAAAAAACAAAAAAAAAAGGAAACAAAAAATAAATCAAATCCCTTAAAAAACGAGGAAGATTATAGTTGCCCTTGTCAACTTTTAGATACCCGTGCATACCCACTATGGTGTATAAAATAAACCGTAATTTACTTCCCTTATACATTTAACTCATTACCCCATAATTTTGACGTAAAAAAAAAAAAAAAACAAATTAACAAAAAAAAAAAAAAATCACAAAACAAAAAACAAAATTTTCTTTCATTGTCCCATAACTTTAGCTTAAAAAAAAATAAAAAAAAAAAAAAAGCAAAAAAGAAAAAAAAACAAAAAAAAAAATTGGCCCACCCTAAAAGTCCGATGGTCCGAGTGATGTCCAACTTTGCCAAGTAACTTGCCCTATTAATTTACCTGCCCAATTTTAATTTTAACCTTGTAGCTTTATTAGATTCACAGTTATTGAATCGAAAACTTTGTATGGCAGCCCCCCGAAAATGGGGCCCTAACATTTTGAAACTTCATATAAGTGCTCGATTCATTATATAACTAACCGTGTGTAATTTTCATCCACGTAGTATAATTAGTTTTGAAGAAATTCATATTGGTGCAAGGAAGTTGTATGGCAGCCCCCCGAAAATGGGGCCCTAACATTTTGAAACTTCATATAAGTGCCGGAGTCATTATAAAACTAACCGTGTGTAATTTTCATCTCCGTAGTATAAATAGTTTTGAAGAAATTCATATTGGTGCAAAAAAGTTGTATGGCAGCTCCCCGAAGCCTTGGTCCGATTTTAACCAAAAACAATAGGGAACCTAGAAATTGTCTAAAAATGACTTGGTGTGAATTTCAAGACTCTAGCTTTTTTAGTTTTTGAGTTATCGTGCTGACGGACGGACGGACGGACGGACGGACGGACGGACGGACGGACGGACGGACGGACGGACGGACGGACGGACGGACGGACACACATAGCTAGATCGATTCACTTTCCGATGCTGATTCGATACGTACCCTTGACACTATATCTAGCTCTTATATTTCGATGCGTTACAAACGGAGGAGTAATTTTAATATACCCGATGTTCATATATGTATGCACGGGTATAAAAATTCTCTTTAGTCTCAATATTAAAAATTTGTTGTTTTTGTAAAATTTTATTGTTTACAAAGAATGTGTGTAGTGTAATTTTTTCGTATATTTGCCTTTAGTGTCTGAATATATGGTGTTAAATTAAGGGTTGGGGTAGCTATTGCGCCTGTATTTAAAAAAAAAAAACCAAAAGTAAAAATAAAAGAATAGGTAAACATTTATTCCATATAACTTCAATATTAATTTTTTTATTAAAACTATATATACACTCACACAAACATTTATATACAAAAGTATACATATATATAAATGTAGGTACACGTATTAAATTCGTTATTGCATTTACTATGAAAATTATATTGAAGTATTTATTTAAAAGATACACTTAGTTTCTTTGATTTAGATATAGGGAAAATAATTTGGTGTCAAACAAACCATGTCCAAATATAACTGGAAAAAATGCTGTTTTAAAGCAAGAAAAAGTCAAAAAGTAGTTCCCAAAAAAATTAAACACAGCGATAAATGAAAAAGAGAGAAGAGTGTACTCTTTTAACTCTGCGATACCCGCACAACAATATAATAAATATTAAATAAAGTCATTATGAAGTTTGGTGAAATTTTACCCACTCACTTTTGTTATTTTCAGAGTTATGCTTATATAAAAAAAAAAAAGGAGTAGTTTGGCAGCTACCCGAACTCACTACAGTAGTTCGGATACCTTTTCTGCGTCACAAACATAATGGCAAATTTAGTATACCGTCAGAACTATGTTCGTGCGGTTATAATAACATATCAAAAGAGATTCTTTTTTTTTAAAGGTGCATAAGACATTCAACAAATAATTTGGACTATAAACTATATATGTAGGTATTGCTTTTGTTATGGAGTTGATTATACTCGGCTGTAAGTATTGTATATGGTTATGGATAAACATATTTTATATTTCGTACGTCAACTAATATCTCACACATTAGTTATAAGCTATAGGATATGTTTTATCTTATGCCGGAGTTGGAACTCAAAACCTTCCTTATTTATATAAACTATTTTTACTGGAACTTCTTCATTATACCCGTATGACTATAAAGTCAAAGGGTATAATAAATTTGCCATTACGTTTGTGGCGCAGTGAAGGAAGGGGGGTAGATATAGACTCAAGTGTATGGATCGGATCAGAATCGAAAAAAAAAAATCGATTTAGCTATGTATGTCCGTCCGTCCGTCCGCACGATAACTCAAAAACTAAAGGAGCTAGGATCTTGAAATTTTCGTAAATTCGTTTTTTTGCAATAGCCGTCATCACTATTTAAATCCAGCCATTTTGGTCCTTGGGTTCGGGTGGCTGCCATACAACTTCTTTTTTTATATGGGTATTTCTCTGTACCTATTACAGCTACGTGTCTGAAATTTTGCCAAAAATAATTTAGTGTAATGGCCAAAGTTACTGCAAAATTTGGTTGGTCTACTGCAAAGGGTTCGAGGAGCTTCCATACAGCTCCTTCTTTTCTATGAGCATTACTCTATACCTATTAAAGTTGGGTGTCTGAAATTTTGCCAAAAATAGTTTAGTGTAATGGCCAAAGTTACTGCAAAATTTGGTTGGTTGGTTACAACTCCTTCTTTTATATGAGCATTTTATTTCACCTAATAAAGCTGGTATGTTTGAAATTTTACCAAAAGTAATTAATGTTTATAATAATAATGATATAAAGTTTATATAACGGTCATACGGGTATCCCAGAGTTGACACAGTCTACTCTACTACACTCTTCCTCGTTTTTTAATTCAATTTTGTTATTTTTTTCAAATTAACAAGTCGACACGACATAATTTAAAAACCCTAGTTGACAATTCTGTAGTAGAAGTTGAAAAAAAAAACATATTAAGCTAAGTCCCAAAAATCGCCTAATAAATTTTTAGAAACTCTATTTTTTAAGGCGGACTTAAGAATCGAAGTTTTTTAACTTTTCTTCCTGTATTTTGTTTCCAGTATAAAATCTGTAAGTCCATTTTTTCTAATATGTTGGGCCGCTTACTCAATCCCAAAAACCAGGTCTGTTTCAAAACAGGCCGATTGAATTTAAAATTATAGGACTATTTGTATTTGGAAAAAGATCAAATTTATTTAAAAATAGGCAAATTTCATATGAATACATTTTAAAGGACCAAGCTCATGTATAAATGGTATATATACTTACTTTTGAAACAAAAGTAAAATTTCAATAAATCTACAAAGAAAATCTGAGTAAATTACAAATCAAAAAATAACAAATAAAAGATCGCATTAATTATAACTGTCGGTAAACTAATGAACTCAAGTGTATTTACATACATTTTTACTTCCTTTATATTACTTTAATATACTGAACACATATAGTGGTGGCATGGCAGCTAAAAGATTTTTTTCACTTTCGTAAGAGCTACGATAATTTGCGATATATAAGAAAAACAAAATAACTAAAAAATTAAAATATTTAAGTGTACACAAATATATAAATGGAGGTGTATTTTGGAATAAAAACAAAAATTTAAGGGAGTTAGTAAAAGGAAACTCATAAAAACAGGAGAAAAGCAGCAAACAAAATCTAAATAGTATATGTAAAATAAATGTTTTAAAAAGTAATAAACTCTTTCATCAATTAAAAGTTGTTTGGGTGCACTTTAAAAATTTTCAGATGTTAAAATCTCTAAAACCGTATTTTCAATTTTAACTTCACACGGTTTCATAAATGATTTATTTTTAAAACTCATCACATATTTTAAAATTTCTAAAGTAAATGCGAAGGAGTTAAAATATGTCAAAATTTTGGGTTTATTTAAGATAACGGTATATAACTTCTTCAAAAGTCAATCTATAGAATCTAGCCTAGAAGCTTAAATAAACCTAATTTCAATTTTCCTCAAATTGATTAAAATGTTCAAAACAATTTATTTTCAAAAATTTAATTCAGCATAAATTAGAAAGTTTCATACTAATGCGCCCTTAGATGATGGAAATGAAATATAATGTTTTGGATTTACATAACGGTAACACTTACATATACACAAATTTTAACAATTAGACGGATGGAATAAAACTGAAAAGAATATTTTCTAAAATTTTTTTAAAAGCGTGCTAAGAAAAGTAGAAAATAACAGTACTTTTAATGTGCATATATTAATTTATTTTTTTAGTGTGGGGGATTGTATACATGCCTTTCTTTTTGTATTTTATTGTAAATTCAAATTTTAAGGGTGATTCCGTTAAAAAATAAATTATTACTCATTTTTTTAGCTTGATAAGGTTTTAAAAATTTTTAATCGAAAAGATTTTAATCGAAATAAATATACATATTACATATATATTTATATGTATTGATTTTATTTTTAAGATAAATAACGATGATTCATTTTCCAAGATAAATCTTAGTAGTTATATGCATTACTCATGTATAGAGATTTCATTTAACATTATAATGTGTCATATTTTATATTATTGTAACTAGAGTAGAGGTATACTTACATTTCTTGTTATATGAATTAAAAAAAAAGTGTGATGTTGTTAAAATAAAGAAGGCAACTATTGGACTAATTTTTAAAGATTTGACTATTTAATTCAAAAGTGAATCATTGATGGAACGCATAGTTTAAAAAAAAGAAGAGCTTTTTTCGGTATTTAGCTGCTAAGCTTTGTCTCACCCATAATTTTTTATTTTAATTTTTGATAGACACCCTGTACGTTTGAAGAAGTAAAGTTTTTAAAAAAATATTGAGTTGAATATTGCAAGATCTACCATTACGTTTTTTTTCCCCCCCCTGAGGAGCATAGGGCCTTCACAAAGCTTCTGTTCGAGGCTTTGTTTCTGTCTCGTTAATCGTTTGTTCACTAAGCTAGATGACAGATTTACTGTAGCTATTCCACATGATATTCAAAAGAAGAAGACGACGCCAAATTTCTCCGCAAGCTGTCACTGCGTTTTCCTAGATTTTGAATACTACTATCTCTTGACGTACAGAATAGATGTTTGTTGGGTTATGTCATGTCGCATATGCATATGTCAATAGTGTCAATTTGGCAGATGCATATGTTTATATAAATAAAGTTAATTTTTTTATTTATTATTAAGCTATAGGTTATAGGGGAACACGATTAGATAATATTTTATATTTTATTTGTTTATTAATTATTATTTTTCTATTTTTAGACTATTTGATATTTAATTATAAGTTATTTTTATATAATTTTATATTGCTATATACTATTTATTGATTTCACCCAGCCGAGGATCGAACCCTAGACCTTTCGCATGACCACTGCTCCATCAGCTGGATTTTACCGTTACGTTAGGTTATTTCAAACTAAAAATAAATCAACTTTGGCAGAATTTTCTGGAATAAGCTTAAATGTTCAACTTAAACAATAAGCCAGGAAGAAGAAAATGTTATGTATAAAACTATAATATGTATATGCCAATTTCATATTTTTTTTATATATAAATAATGTTTGAAACATTTTAATCTTAAAAGCATTAATTAGTGTCAAATAAAACGAACATCGCCATACCAATTTTCTAGTATAACTTATGTAAATAAGATTCGAGAAACACACAAATGTCTAGAAGCACAAAATTTGAGAATATTTGACGCCGGTGTAAAAAAACCTTTAAATGTGGAAATAAATTTTGGTTTTATCAAGAAGTATTTAAGAATCATTTACTGGCCAAAAGCAAAAAGTATCTACATCAAAGTTCTTTAACAGCTTCTCAAAGTACAACTAATTGGGCAACATATTGAAACAAAAAATTTGAGTGGATAGGGTACATGCTAGGAAAGTCACGAGAACACATAATAAGATAAGCACTAATCCGAACAATACCTTGATTGGAAAAAAATGATCGGAGAAATTGAAAATGCCTTGCGGATCCTATCCTATTCTATTTTTCAAGAGAAGTCACAAGTGAAAAAAAATAAGAATCGAGAACTATGTTTCAGCACAATATAAAAATATATTTACAGTTTACAGTTTTGAAAATATATATATAAATAATATATATACAGGGTGTTTCACGAGTAAACGGCATCCTTGTAAGGGATGATGGGGGAGATAAAAACAAGCAAAAAACTTAGTATTAAGTGAGGTCTATTTCTGACGGTTTTCGAGATAACGGGATTTATAAATTTTTTCTAGTTTTATGTTTATGTTTAAATGGAAAATACAAAAATATTTAAATTGAAGGCTGTATAACTTTTTATTTAAAAGTTACCCAGCCTATTTTCATGTTGTGTTAAATAGCTAATTTATTGAGCTTCCAAAAATGGTGTTAAGGTTGATCTTAAGTTTGTTAGTTCCTAAATTATAAACAAAAAGTAGAGAAATTTTATAAATCCCGTTACCTCGAAAACTGTTAAGAATAGACTTCACTTAATACTAAGTTTTTTGCTTTTTTTATCTTCTCTATTACCACTTACAAGGATGCCGTTTATACGTGAAACACCCTGTATGTACAAATATATGTATATTAAAATAAAATTTATAATTTAATAGATAGAAAAATAAAATACAAAAGACATAAATAAAATAATGAATAATAAAAAAAGAATATTCTAAATTATCAATATTAATAATTTAGTATAAATAAAATTTTAAATAAAATATAATATAAGTGTTTTTTAAATACTTACATAATTGTTTTAATTTCGCTTTGTTCTATTTTATTTTTTATTGTGGATTTAATTATTACAGGCATAAACTATTAATTTTTTTTATTTATTTTTTTTTCCTATTTATTAAATTTTTTATTATTATTTTATTAATTAATATATTTATTCTATTAAATTTTTTTTTTTTTGTTTGTATTATATTTTTAAATTATATTTATTTTTTTTTTAATTCCAAATATGTACGTATGTTGTACGTTTGTTTGTATACATATTTAAATTAATATATACAAATGTACATATATTAATTAATTAATTTAGCTAAATAATTATAAACTAATATTGTATATTTAGTATATGTAATACATTTATTTTAAATATATTTTGTTTTATATTAATTTTATTATATTAATAAGATATTAATTTTATTAATAAGATTTTATTTCCATTGCATAGAAAGAAACATCACAGTTTTAATATATTATATTTTTTTTTTATTTTATTTCAAAAATTTATTATTTTTTGTTGTATTTGTTTTTTTGCGAATTTGTGAATGAATCACCCAACCTATTTAAAAAATGAGTGAGATAGAAAAAAGTATATATGAATAAGAAATTTTTTTTAAAAATAGTAGATAAATTATACATATATATGTCTAGGCTATATATAATATACATAAAAAAAACTAAAATGAGATTAAAAATTATTTAATTTAATTAAAAGATAGACGATGGACGAAATAAAACAATAATTGCAAAAATAAATAAACACAAAAAATTTAATTCAAATATAGCATATTTATTATGTGCAGACATAATATATGTATGTCATATAAATAATACATATATATCTAATATATCATGGAATAAATATTTGTAAATAAACAGGTTATTTTTCATAATAATGAGATTTTAGATATTTTGTACAAGTATATGCAACTTCTGGGTGACACGGTGCATAAGGTTTCTACTGCAAAGGAATCGAGTAGCTGCCATACAACTCCTTCTTTTATATGAGCATTACACTACACCTAATAAAGCTGGTATGTTTGAAATTTTACCAAAAGTAATTAATGTTTATAATTATAATGCTATAACGTTTATATAACAATCATACGGGTATCTCAGAGTTGACACAGTCTACTACACTCTTCCTCGTTTTTTTTAAATTTGAATATGTTGAAGTTAAATATATATTGTTAGTTAAATATTTATTTATTTATGAGTATTTATAAAATAAATTAAATTAAATAAAAACTCATTTTTGAATTTTTTTAATTTTGTTCAACATAGCTAAACTTTTTTTAATAAAATTGTTTTAAAACGAAAATAGAAGCAGCAAAAGTTCTTTACTTTGTAAAATAATCGAACAAGAAAAGTGATCGACCAATATGATATTTATATATACAATTCAAATTAAGATATTTTAAAGTTTCTAGTGTTTTTTGAATTGTTAATTTAATTCTTCAAGTTACTAATAAATTATTAATTGTAGCAGCTCTAAGCATTATGATTATTATATATAAAAATTAGCTCTCAAAGAATTATTTTGTATTACGAATCATTTCCGATTCCTATTTCGAACTTTTTATGCCTATTTTTAAAAATTCTAATTTTTAACTAGGTGTCTCTCATTTATTATTGTCTTAAATTGATCCAAAACTAGCCACATTAAATATTGATGACGTGATTATAAATATACGGGTATATGAAAATGTATCTTTATTTAAATATGAATCTTTAAGAAACTTTTATTTTCAATTAAATTACGTCGTAATAGTGGACAATCGATCTTTGCACAAACAAGTAAATAAATAAAAACTAAAATTAAATTTTCATAAAACTTATAACAAAAACTGTCATTTCTATCGCATTAAAATGATTTTTCTATAAAGAAGAAAATAGCTATTAATTTGTGTGTAAGTGTGTGTGTGTCATTTAATAGCCGCTGTGCGAGAAATAAAAACTGTTTCTAATTAATCCAATCATTAAAAATTAAACCAAAAAAAAAAATTGTACCAAGTAAGCAAGGTATATATATAAAAATGGTATATAAAAAATAACAATATATAATTGAATATAAAAAAAAAAAATTAGGTCAGAATATAAGAAACTATATAATAATCTCCTATATATCATTTTAATATACATAATATATGATATCGTACACATTTTTAAATAAATAAGCGAATAGTACAGCAAAAAAATTTCACTATTTTATGTCTATTATCAAGTCACTAAATATTTTCTATAAATTTTAATTTTACTATTTAATTGTAATATTTAATTAAAAATTTAATCTATTATTGAGCGTTTAAGTGAAATGATGTGTATATGAAGTAAATAATAAACAATTGATGAAAAAAATCAAGGGTTTTTAAAAAAGCACATTTTCAAAATTATATAGTGTTTCATACTGTGTTTAATTTTGGGAATTAATGATTTAAAAAATGGGAATATTTTAAGTCATAATAGTCCTTTAATCCGTAAAGTTCCCAAACAAACAATTTTTTCAAACTTATGATTTTCGAGGATCTTATACCTCACCTCCTTCCTTCCAAAATTTTGAGGTTTTAGGAATTAAATTGTGACTTCCTCCAAAATTTCGAATTTTTCTTAGAATTTAATTATCTAAGGAAAACTGGTTCAAACTAAGAGACACATTTTTTAATTTTAAGGACCCCCTTTAAATTTATTTTATATATTACTAAAAAGAAGTTCGGACGGGTATTTAAGTTACAGGTACTTAAATATAACAAAATTTCGATTTTCGACCTTTACAGCTCCTAAACAGGGAGCGTGACTACAAATTGACTTAACCAGCTCTTACTAATTTCTGGCGATCTAACTTCTCCTAAAATTGCAAGTTTCTAACTAAAGCCGTTCAGAAGGTATGTTGGGTCAAGAATCTTGCAAAAATTGAGTTTCACATAACGGTAAATTTTAGTACCCTACATT
Organism: Dolichopus griseipennis; assembly: GCA_963082915.1. NCBI lineage: Eukaryota > Metazoa > Arthropoda > Insecta > Diptera > Dolichopodidae > Dolichopus > Dolichopus griseipennis. The sequence goes on along the minus strand of OY720443.1, from coordinate 105,747,526 downwards.
TCAAAAATTTTAAACTCTTATAAATGCAGATGGCTTAGACCGTTTTTAGATTGAAAATAAACCTAAAACAGCTCTTGTTATACAATTTAAATTTAGGGATTTTTCAGCCAGCAGACTTAAAATTGTACTATAGTACAATGCACTGAAGAAATTCGCTCGTCTTAGACTAATTACTTGTATTTGAAGAAATAAGAAATTTTAGTGAAATTTAAAGGGAAATTACTCGGTTTTTTATTTACTTAATGTTTAATTATTTGAAGAACAAAATTAATAAAAGAAATATTTATATATTTATTATAGATATGTAGTACAAAAGAGAGTAAACTTCTATTATTATTATTAGATAGACAACATGATTAAATATTCAGAATAAATGAACTCAATTTCAAAAGTCTTATAAAATTATTTAATGAATCACTTGTTAATTTCAATATATTCATTATTTTTAAAATGAAATATCAAATATTTTTAAAACTGGAACAGAAAGTTTGATGAGTAATAATGTCAACTTTGACATTTCACAAATTAAAATATAAATATTGTTTAGAGTTTCTTAATTATCATATTTTTATAATTCATTCATTTTTTTTTAATTTATCTAAGCACTATAGGCATATAATATTTGAATTATTATATTAAATTTTTAAGATAAGAAGTACTTCTGCACTACTGAATGGAAGTACTGTTTTTAATTTCAACTGAATTTAATATGAGTGATGGAAAAAATTCATCAGTTTTTCATTAACACTTTTCAAGTTTTTCTACTTCCTTTCAGCACTTTTTCCGTACTTTTTCAGTGGTGAAAGGAAGTAGTTTTTCAGAACTTTTTCAGCAATTTTTCAGTGATGAATGGAAGTAGTTCTTTTCAGCACTTTTTTCAATACTTTTTCAGTATAGCGAATATAATAAGTTTCTCAGTCCTGTTTCAGTATCTTTTCTAATATTAATTTTACTATTTGTTAAAATCTATTTGTAAATTAAACCATGTTGGTACCTATTTAGTATTGTTTTTTTATTCAAAATTTTTTAACCCAAAAATGTAATAATAACTTCCGCCATTTAAGTTTTTACTCCAATTACTAATTACTATTGGTGCAATAAGGTAACATTCTATTTTATTAGGTATAGAAAGTAACTGTACAACATAAATTTATGTTTCATTAATTTTACGGAACTTCAGTACTGTTTCACTATTTTTCATTATTTATCAAGGTTTTTTATTATTATTCTAAAAAAATGTAAAAATTCGTAACTGCTGAACTCAGGTTAACAGGATATTTGTGATACCGAACAATATTTTCAAATTCAAATCAATCTTTTTGAGAATTTAACGATATATGCCGTTAACAACGGTACTATAAGTCTATCAAAGAACTTTTTTGAAGTCCTCTGGTCCTTAATATATTTAAGTATAGAAGAAAACGATAATAAGAACTTTATTAACTCATAAATTTATTTAAAACAGAATCTGTATATATAAATACACAAATAAAAAAATAAACATATATACGTCTATATATATATTAATATATACCTAATATTGAATTGTATAGAAAAATAGCATTTATATTGCAAGAAAAAAAAACAAAAAAATAAAAATAAAAACAAAACATAAATAAAAATAAGGATTAAGGAAACACCCTCTATACTTGACCGAAATATATTTTTTATTATAATTATAATTATTTATTTTTGTCTACATTTTTTTTTATTATTTATTTTTATTTTTGTTTTTAGATCAAAAGAAGTTTTTTTTTATATATATGATATTTTAACTACAATTATAGATTTAAAATTTAGAAATAATGTTTACATATATATATATATATATATGTATATTTAAGTAATATCCGAATATCCGACACAGGGCAAATAAAAATCCTCTTCTTCTTTAAAATTATTTGTTATAAATCTTTCTTTGAAATTAATCATTTTATAAATAAATCTAAAATTTATTTACATAATTATATATATATATATTATTTAATTATATTTTTATTTTTTTATAAAAATTTTTATTAAAACAAATAAGAGACCATGAAAATATATACAAATATAAATTTTTTTAAATACAAGAATACACCATTGAAGAAAATGCAAAAATAAAAAAAAAAAGTTAATCTGACTGAAGGTAAGAAAAGAACAACCACACAAAACAACAACAAAAGAAATGATTGGTATACTATTTATATGGTATATATTATATATAAAAGAAATATTGAGGTTAAAATTACACATATATTAATGATTTTTTTTACACATATTAATACATATATGCATAGAAATAATTATATGTATGTATGTATATATATATTGAAAAAAATAAAAATAAATTACATTTATCCTAAATTTAAATTTTCTATCTGAAAATTTTGCATTTTACATATATATATATACTAACTATACGTGTATATATACTCGTATTTTGAATATACAAGACAAAATAGAAATATAGAAGCCGATAGTTTAAAACTCTAAGTTCATAGAAGTTGTATTTAAAAAATAAGTAAAAAAAACTGAACTTTTTTTCCAAATAATAGTGAAAGGAGAGAAAAACAATTGCATACAAATAGGAGTAAAACAGATTTTTTTTTTTTTTATAATTAATTAATGAATGAAATCAAATTGTAAAACCCCTTTTTTTCTAATAATTTAAATGCAATTTGAGTTCTTCATCACATTTGTAATATTTCTATAATATATGTATGTACATTCAATATATACATAATATATAAATATATATGTACATTTAAAACATTCAATATTTTTTTTTTTTTAATAGTAACAACACACACAAATTAATTCTTAAATATTTCTTCTATTTTTTAAGAATTTTAAGAATTCTTAATTTAAATTTCCATTATTTTTATTAAAATTGTAAACTTGGTTGTATTTTTTTTAATTTATTAAAATGTAAAACTTGTTTTTTTTTTTATTTATTTTTCTTTTAAATATTTCGTTAAAAAATTCGAAATTTTATATATTTTTTTTTATACATTTTATTATTCTCTTGTTTGTAAAAATGTAATGAACCCGGAAATATCCTGAATACAGTGCTGATGATGGTGATTCGATATAAAAAAAACAAAAAATAAAAAAAAAAAAAAAAACAAAATAACAAGAACAATGCAAAAAAAAAAGGATATTACATTCGCGTGTTTTTCTTTTTTATTTTAATTCTCAACATACGAATATGCATGACGTCCCTTTTTTTTATAAATCATTTATTTCTTTTTTTAATTTTTAATTCATTTTTTTTTTTTATTTTAAATTTTTATTTCCAATTTAATCATAAGAAATTTTGATTTAATTTTTCTCAATTTTGATTTAACAAAATTTGACAAAATGACATTTCGAAAAAAAAAAAAAAAGTTTCCTTTTTGGTAAATCACTATACGGAAAAAAAAGGACAATTAGAAACAGGCAGGCAATAAAAAAAAAAAAAAAAAAAACTAAAAATGTGCTAAAAAATCTTTTTTTTTTTCACTTTATCTTTAAATTTTTCTACACATTTAAAAAATTATTTAAAAAAAACTAAAATTAACTTAATTATTAAAACTATAAAATAAGGAAAACAAATTTCATAGTAAAAATTTTTACTTTACTTTTTTTTCAATTTATTTTATTTTTAAATTTTTTCTTAACAAATTCGAATTCCATTTCTTTACCGTTCCGAATTTTCCAATAATTTCAACTCTTTTATTTTATTATATTCCTTTAATTTATTATAATATCAAAACTTTTTGCAATTTAATTTTAACTATAGCGATTTTCCATTCTAAATTTTTTATTTATATTTTTTTTTTTAATTTTTTAATCAATTACTATAAAATATTTATTCGTTTTAACATCATAATGGCGTCGGGATTTAAAAAACACACCAAAAAAAAAATTTTTTTCTCTTTCTAATTTATTCTTATTTTTCTTTTTTTTTTTTTTTTTAAATATATTTAATTCTTTCTACACACTTCAAGTTTGTAGTTTTACTCTATAGGTATAAAAAGTACTAAAAGAAAATATTTTAAACGAAATGTATATATATTCAGAAATTCAGAAATTCGACATTGTATTTATAATAAAAATAAATTTAAAATTGGAATGTTTCAACCCCATTGAATTTTTCAGATTTTGTAAAATGAAAGTAAAAATTACGGAATGTATTAATGTTAAGAAAGTTGTTTGTATGAAAAAGTTATTAAATATTATATTATAAATGTAACAGATGGTGTGGTGCATTTATTTATTTATTTATAGTAACAGACAATAGTAAATATTGCCTGATAATATTAATCCTTCGTCAATTTGACATTTGGACTTATTATTAAATTATTGTAATATACACCGACCAGGATGTATAAATATGATCCGACCAGGGTTTGAACCCGAGACTTTTCGATTGAAAAGCCGCTACTTAACCATTGATCTATCGGTCAGATAGGTGCATTTGTTTAGAAATTATTTGTCGAGGATATGCGGGTTAGATTGCTGGATGATACAGATCATATAAAAATAATAATTGATAAATTAAATAGTAACTTTTCTTTACAAAATCTCCATGACGACCAAATATAATTTAAATAAAAAATATATAACATTTTTTATAAATTAATAGAAGGTATTGGATATTAGATGCATAACAGATCGCAAGGCCTAGAGTCAGGATGGCTTATGCATTTATGCAACAACAACATATATATGTAGTAATAGTTAGTCCGATTGGTAACAAATGTTAAAAATTTAAGATTTTTAACACTACTTGCAATAGTTTAAGAGGTTAATTCTTATGATTCTTTTTAATGGATATATCTTAAAGAGTTTAAACAACTTCTAAATCCAACTTTTAAGATAATTTATTCAGATCCTATTACATAATATTACAATTACATTTAGTTTCTAAATTGATTTTTAATTTCTAATTTCTGTTTTTTTTACGAAGTCACTACTTTCCGTGTACTGAATGAATTCACATGAATACTCTCTCAAAAAAAAAAAAAGTATCGTTATAAATTTTCCTAACGAAATTTCCAAACAAATACAAATAACGAAATAAAAAAAAATAAAAATATATATACAAAAATTTTTTATTAAATAACAGTGTATTAGAGTTTTATTTGTAAATTCCATTGGGGTTGTAAAAATTATTATTTTTTTGTTTTTTTTTTTTTTTGTAAGCCTTTTTTACATTCTCATTATACCCGTATGACTATATAGTCAAAGGGTATAATAAATTTGCCATTACGTTTGTGACGCAGAGAAGGAGGGGGGGTAGATATAGACTCAAGTGTATGGATCGGATCAGAATCGAAAAAAAAATCGATTTAGCTATGTATGTCCGTCCGTCTGTCCGTCCGTCTGTCCGTCCGTCTGTCCGTCCGTCCGCACGATAACTCAAAAACTAAAGGAGCTAGGATCTTGAAATTTTCGAAAATTCGTTTTTTTGCAATAGCCGTCATCGCTATTTAAATCCAGCCATTTTGGTCCATGGGTTCGGGTAGCTGCCATACAACTTCCTTTTTTATATGAGTACTTCTCTGTACCTATTACAGCTACGTGTCTGAAATTTTGGCAAAAGTAGTTTAGTTTTATGGCCAAAGTTTCTGCAAAATTTGGTTGGTCTACTGCAAAGGGTTCGAGTAGCTGCCATACAACTTCTTATTTTATATGAGCATTACTCTAGTCTATACCTATTGAAGTTGGGTGTCTGAAATCTTGCCAAAAATAGTTTAGTGTAATGGCCAAAGTTACTGCAAAATTTGGTTGCTCTACTGCCAAGAGTTCGAGTAGCTGCCATACAACTCCTTCTTTTATAAGAGCATTACACTACACCTAATAAATCTGATATGTTTGAAATTTTGCCAAAAGTAATTAATGTTTATAATAATAATGATATAATGTTTATATAACGGTCATACGGGTATCCCAGAGTTGACACAGTCTACTCTACTACACTCTTCCTCGTTTTTTTACTCTATTTGAATTTAATATAAACTGTCGTTGATTTTATTTGGTAATATGTGTTTTTGTTGTTATTGTTATTATTATTGTATTATGGTATCCTTTTTATTGTTACTACAAGGATAAAAATACAATCACTTAATACTATTGAAATTTATTTTTATACTTATCAATGTATTAGTTTTGTGTACAACAAATACATTAAAAAAGTACTAAAAAGTATTTGAATTTTAAATATAATAAAAGTTTCAATATTATTTTTAATACTTTGACTTTATATACCATGCACTCTTTTGGTCAGTTTTAGAACTAAGTTGAATATTGAAGATTAACCTAAAAAAATTAAGATTATAAATGTAAGTACAAAAGCCAAATTTAAGAAGCCATTTTATTTCAAACTATATACATATTTACCTAATAATACTAATATGAAACATAAGTTCACAATATTGAATATATTTTACACAATGTCATTATTAAATAGGAGTAGCTATCTCTAGGCGAACATTTAATTGCAGGATATACCGAAGATTCATACCACACCTACTAAAATAATAATTTATAGTAAAAAATAAGTGTTGATTAAACAAAGCTACTTTTGGGAATTAGGATTAGTACCTTGGCAAAAATTTAAAAAAAAATTTATAATCTAATCTAATTGAAAATTTTTATGCGTACAACAAAATGGTACATACCATTTTTTATTTATTATTTGCTCTAATTGTCCATTACCGGTAATTTTGACATTCATTTGACATTTGTATTTACATTAGAAAATGAACAGAAGAATATTCCCATTATTTCGTTTGATAATTCGGAGCAAGGGTTAACTCCTTCAAATCTATTTTTCTACATTTATTTTATTAAATCTCTTTATATTTGTAGGTACAATAATGTCAGACGAAGTTGCAAAGGCTCAGGTAGCCCAAAAAGGTGAAGATACTATTTTTGGAAAAATTTTAAGAAAAGAAATACCATGTAAATTTATACATGAAGATGATAAGGTGTGTAAATATTTAATTGAAATTTTTTATTCAATATTTATCTTTTTAAAAATAACTTGTCTACAGTGTGTAGCCTTTCATGATGTTAGCCCTCAAGCACCAGTTCATTTCTTGGTTATTCCACGGAAACCAATAGCTCAATTATCATTAGCTGGTGAAGAAGATACTGAACTTTTGGGACATTTAATGTTAGTTGGAAAAAAAGTTGCAAAAGATTTAGGAATCTCTGATGATGGCTTTCGTGTTGTTATAAATGATGGTAAAAATGGTGCTCAATCTGTATTTCATCTTCATTTGCATTTCTTGGGTGGTCGCCAATTGAAATGGCCACCAGGTTAATTTTATAATTTAAAAAAAAAAAAATTTTGGGTAAATGGAATAAAATATAACTTTATTAGAAATAAAAATATTTAAATTATTCTATAATTGGACTTCTAAAAGTATTTGATGAAAATGATGCTAAACTAATATCAGGTGAATTAAATGGGGTACTTGTAAAATTTGCTAAACGCCTTCTTTCGCCATATGTACTATTTGAATCTTTGGAATAATGTTTCTTTTCAATTACTTTATCAAAAAACCGTGACAATTTAACAGAATCTGTAGTACCAGCTGCTAAACTACTTCTTGGATCATGACAATTTAACCAGATTTCTTCTGCACCACATTGCTCAGCAATTCCACCGTTTTTTTGCAAATGTTTTGAGCGTCGCTTTTCATCTAATAAATCTAATTTAGTACCAACAACTAATATGGGTATTTGTGTTGTTCCTAAAAATTGTTCTGAATCAAATTGATCTGCATCTATTGAACTTAATGATGGTAATTTTAAAAAATCTTTCTTTTCATCTTTATTTAGAATTTCAAATAACCATTCACGTAAATTTTCATGACTTTTACGATTTGTTAAATCATGTACTAAAATAATACCATTAATTGAATTATAAAATACGCCACGAGTATTTTTATGGCTTAAAGATCCACCAATATCCCAAAATTCTATGAAAAATGTATTTTGTGCTGGTGTACCTTCTTTATATTCATGTAATTTAACTTCTATTGAACAACCAACTGTCCAACCTGGCATTTTTAATGCTTCATTATTAGCTATTAAATGTGTTAAACATGTCTTTCCTACACCTAAAATTATAAATTTTTTATGCTGGAATGTATGGATCAAATTATTTTGAAAATTGCAAACTTTAAAAATACAAATTCGCAACTCTTAATACAGCCCTGTAATTGACATTCCTTTATAAGTTTTTGGTCTCCACAAACTCTCCACCAACTTAGCCTGCCAAAAACATGGCGTATTAAGAGCGCGTATGAATTTTTGTGTGCTCGTTTTAATGGTGATTAAGTAAATAAATAAAATTTCAATAAACATAAAAATACAATTAAAGGTTTAATAAATAATTAAGGTACCGGAATCACCAAGAAGTATTACACGAACTTTATCAATTTTTGCCATAAATGAAATTTTAACATTAAGGAACTCCACATCTACTCAAAAAAGCGTAAGTTGAAAAACTAAAATAAAAATTTCATATGTGTCAAAAAAAATTTATTTGGAGATATCTACAAAAACAAAATGACATTGCCAGCTGATTCTAGTTATATATTGTAGATTGTGTGTTAGTTATTATTATTTAATTTGATTAATAGTTTATGTATGTTGGCAATAGTGTTTTTTTTATTCGTAATTTTGTAGGTACCAGAAACTAGAAAATTAAAAACATTTGTTTTGGTTCTTTTTTTTTGGTTTTGTTGTGCAACAAGTTTTCTATTTTATTTTTAAGTTTGTTTTGTTTTTCGTGATTAATGATAAGAAATAAAAAACCGAATTTTGAATATTAGAAAAGATTACAAATTTTTATTGATCTTCTTTATATACAACTCCAACTTGTTTTCTTAATTCATCTTCAATATGAGCCAATAACAAGGATTCGTTATGATTCATATGATCACTTTGTATTTTACCTTCTAATATACATTTTCTAGCCTCTTCAGCTTCATAACGTAAACCAACTGAATTAACAAAATTTGTTTTAAATTTTGATTCCGGTAGAACCCATGTTTTCTCTTTACCATCAATATCAATAATAGTTGTAGGACACCAGAAATTTTTTAACTGCAAAATAATTCTTTTTATTTAATTATCAATATTGCAAAAGTTATAAAAACTTACAGTAATACAAGCTTTTGATCCTTTGATAACTGCAGCATTACTTAATGGTTTTTTTGCAGAAAATTTTATATTTGAAACAGCAGTTTCTGAATAAATAAGTTTAGCATTCACTTCAATATCTGAAATTGAATTCAATTTTGTTATAAAAATTAATTTATTGTTTATATTTTTGTTATTCTTACCAACTCCTTCACTATTTAATTCACCTTTAGCTTCAATGTATTTTGGTGGTTGTTGAAAAGCCCATTGACTTACTTGTATTGTATATATTCCAATATCAAGAATAGTTCCACCACCAAGTTCTTTTTTTCTATTATTAAAATCAACAATATAAATTTAACAAATTTAAATATTTAGTAGAATTAAACTTACTGAACTCTTTCAGCTTCATTTAAATCAAAACCAAATTGAACGTCAACTTGTTCAATATTACCTAATAAACCAGTTTCAATTTGTTTTCGAATATATTGATAAGCTGGAAAATATCTAGACCAAACAGCTTCCATTAAAAATAATTTTTTACGTTCAGCATATGTTATTAATTTTCTAGCTTGTTTTTCATTCATACATAATGGTTTCTCACATAACACATGTTTACCATTTTCTAACATCATTATACCAATATCATAATGTTGAGGATGAATAGCACCAATATAAACAATTTCTATTAATAAAAAAAAAAAAAAAAATGTGTTACTTGTAAAAATTCAGTTATTCAATTTTTTTTCTTACGAATCTCAGGATCTTTAGCGAGTTTTTCATAACTATCATATGTCTTTGGTATTTCGAATGTTTTAGCAAAATCTTCAGCTCTTTTCAAATCTCTTGCAGCAACAGCTACTATACTATGTTCATCTTCAGGTAAAGTTGAAAGTGCAACAGCAAAATCATGACTTTAAAAAATGTCACAAGTAAAGGATTGATTATAAATTAATAATTTAAATAATCACCTAATTTTTCCAGCTGAAGCAATGCCCCATTTCAAAGCCATTTTCTAATTTTTTAGCTATTTATGAAATAACCAAACTAGTACTAATACCCTTTATAGGTAAAACAATTTAATACTTCTATTTATATCAGCCTTTTTTTTTGTAAAGTAGATAAATAAAATTTAATTGAACGCCAGTTCTTATCAATTTACAAATATAACTTATCAATTTTATTGAGTTTGTCTCTGTTTACATAGCAATTAAAAATAATTAATTATACAAATTAAATGTAGAAAACTATTGAAAAACTATTAAATATTTGTCGACCAAAATGACCCCTTAGGTAGTTGTCAAAATAAACCGAAAATAAAAAATTTATGCATGCACTTTTGGAGAGTTTATTCTTACGTTAACAACGAATATAACGATTTGTTTGAAATTTTTTAAAAGCTATTTTTTTAACGGTAATGTCCCTTTTTAATTTAACGTTTTTTTTTTTTTTTATTAGTTTTTCTATATTTATAAGATATGACTACTTCAGTAGCTGAGCCACGTTATGTTACAGAAATTCCAAGCAGTTTAAAACAGTTAGCACGATTAGTGGTTAGAGGATTTTATTCAATAGAAGATGCCTTGATAATTGATATGTTAGTAAGAAATCCATGTAAGTATTTTTCTAACTTTTTTTATTTAAATAAAAAAATTTAATTTAATAATTGCTACTTTAGGCATGAAAGAGGATGATATCTGTGAATTATTAAAATTTGAAAAAAAACAGTTAAGGTCGAGGATATCGACATTAAAAAATGATAAATTTTTACAAGTTCGATTAAAAATGGAAACTGGACCTGATGGTAAAGCTCAAAAAGTCAATTATTATTTTATTAATTACAAAACATTTGTAAATGTTGTCAAATATAAATTGGATTTAATGAGAAAACGAATGGAAACAGAAGAACGTGATGCAACGAGTCGTGCTAGCTTCAAATGTCCAATGTGTAGTAAAACTTTTACAGATTTAGAAGCCGATCAATTATTTGATCCAATGACACAAGAATTTCGTTGTACATTTTGCGGCAGTTCTGTTGAAGAAGATATGTCTGCTTTACCAAAGAAAGATTCAAGATTATTATTAGCTAAATTTAATGAACAATTACAACCATTATATGATTTGTTACGAGAAGTCGAAGGTATTAAATTGGCACCAGAATTATTGGAACCAGAACCAGTTGATTTGGATACAATTCGTGGCATTATTAAACCGAAATTGAATGCAGATGGAATAACCTGGTCTGGTGAAGCAACACGTAATCAAGGTTTCGCAGTTGAAGAAACCCGTGTTGATGTTAATGTTACAGGGGAAAATGATCCAGCAGATCAACAAGTAGCAAGAAAAGATCGTCCAGTTTGGATGACTGAAAGTACTATTATTACAAATGATGAAAACATTAGTTCAGATTCAATACTAGAACAAGCTGCACAAACAGCCTTAATATCAAATACAACACCGACAATTAATTCAAATAATCGTAGAAAAGATGAAGATATTATGTCAGTTTTATTACAACATGAAAAACAAACAAATAAAACTAATAATTCATTGAAAGGCTTAAGATCTGGTAATAACTCTAGTGATAGTAGTGATGATGAAAAGGATATAGAAAACACTGAAATTCGTAAGAAAATTATTTTTTACTTTAATTTATTTTGGTAAACTAGAAAATAATAATTAAAATCAATTTTATTTGTAGCAAATGTTGAATTTATTAATTCCGAATCAGATGATGATATCCCAACGGTATATGTTTCTGGAAGACCATATCCAATTGATGAAATAGATAATGAACTAATAGCTAAAATGACAAAACAAGAAAAGGATAATTATATTCAAGTATATCAAGAACATTATAGTCATATGTACGATTAAAAATCATTTAAAAAAAAAAAGATTTTTATTTAATTATGCGCTGTAAAAAATATAAAATAATATAAAAACAAAAAGCTTGTTATAAAGTTAAAAAAAACATAATAGAAAAATTAAAATCTTTATTTTGATAATGTAATTCAATAAAAACAAAAAATTTAAATTTTAAATACTATATGAGTTTTTTTTATATAATTTTTTGAGTTTGGTGTGACTCTCCACTTCACTTGTGGTAACACTGTTAAAAATTTGTAATGATGTTTTTGAGTCTATTTTTTTAGTACACACTACTGCAAGACTACACATTCCCTATATTTCATATGTTAATTGTCAGCTGTCAGTTGGAGTAGAATCTGGAATCATGGAACAAAGTAAAATTGTTGATAATATCAAAGCGATAAACATTGAAGAAAAACATGAAAAGGATGCAAAGGATAATGAACAAAATGAACCTAAACATTTCAAAAGGTATTATATTTTTTAAAAATATATTATAAAGTTCATTAATATGTATAAAATATCTGCTTAAACTATAAGTCATAGGTTTAAGCACATATTTATATAATTTATAAAATATCAATAGAGTAAAAATATATTTTTATTCAAAAGTCCGGTTTTTTCTAATATTTATAGTGAAGGTAAATTATATTTTCCAATTGAGGAAAATCATGATAGAATCTCTGAAGTAATAGGTACTGAAATTCTTAATAGAGTTCATCCAAGACTAATGGGAATAAAACCACAACTTAAAGAATTAATGTGAGTACTGAGTGATAAAAATTTGTCATTAAAATATTTAAGTTTATTAATGAATTTTTTTGAATTTTTTAGTTTTAAGCAAAACAAAATTTATTTGAACATATCAGCTGAAAAATTCAAATATACTGAGAGTAATATTTATTATGTTGAAAATTTGGTAAGTACTTATATTTAAATAGTTAAATTAACTTTTGGTAGAAATCATTTATCAATAGATTTTATTAACAATTTTTAAAAAGTTTGTGAAATAAAAATATATTGATTAGAAAATAAAATTCAGTCAAATAATAAAATGTAATGCTTCTAAGCTTTTACATGAGCCTAAAAACGGTTTATTTTAATTAGTAATTTTAACAATCTTAAATAAAAACTGAAGATTAAAATTTACTGTTTATTTTGTTCTCTTGGGTGCATTTTAATAGCTTTTATTTTTTTCAAATGAACACACAGTGACACACATTCGTTTATAATGTGTGTTCAGTATTCGTATTTTTCCTCTGCGTTTTTTTACCATATGCAACTCATTATAATATTTTAATTATAAATCCACCCATTTAATGAATTTATTTTTATTTTATTTCGGTCAATAAAAACTCATAATATAATTTATTTTATTAACTTATAATAGTGATAACTAATATATAAAACTAATAATAGTGATAAGAATAAATAATTTAAAAAAAATTAAATAAATGTATAATTATTTAATACTTTTTTTATTTCTTATTTTAGATGGAGCGAATAAAATTCTATCGTGAAAAATTAATACGAATTAGACGTACAATGATTGATATACATAAAAAATCTAAAACCCTCAAGGTAAATTAATTTAAATGAATATTATTTTTAAATATATAATGCAAGTATTTAACTTTGTTCAGAATTCGATATAAAATTTCCCAAAACTCTTTCCAATCATTAAATTTAACATAGTCGTGTTCCTTTATCAGGAGTATACTACTCTTTGATACTTTACGAAAAGTAAATGATAGGAGTTGATAACAATAAAACTGTTCAACCTTGTTCAACATACTTAAATGAACAAAATTTTATTGATTGTAAAAAAAAGTATTTTACTTATTTAAAAGAAAAAAAAATAAGTTAAAGTTAATTTAACTTTATTACTTAAAAACTCGCAGCATTCAATTTTTTAAAAAATGAAACAAAAAATATTAGAATACTACAATGAAACGATTTAATTTTAAAAAACAATAAAATAATATTCTTTATATTTATTTAATTTTAAAATTACTCTTTTATTATAAAATACTTTTTATTATTTTATTCTGTTTAATAAAACTTATGTACTTTGTTCTTTCAAATTTTAAATTCAACAAATATTTAAATTAAAATTTACATGTACTTACAAAGTAGTTAAATAAACCTTAGATTTTAGTTATTGCTGTATCATTTTATTACTTTTTATCATTTATAGTTATGTCAAGTACGACCTTATTTTCATAGTAAAATAATTTTGTTGTTTCAAAGCATTGCTTTGCTTACTTCCAAATTTATTGATTAGATTAGAAATAAATTAGGCAGGCAGAAAAAAAGACAATTCGAATAAAGCATAAGAATTAATTAAAACACATTTTTTTTTTGGAGTATTAAGTAAAGTAATGTGTAATACGATGGTTTAACTAAATTTTTTGTTTTCTTTTAGAATCGAGCTGCGAATCTTCGTAAAAAAGCAGAAAATATATCTGTTAAAAAATAACAATAAGACTTTAAAAGAGACTGAAAATATAGGAAAAATATATAATATATAATAAAAAATATCATTTTGGTTTAATTTGAATTTAAAAATTTAAAAAATTATATTATTAATGGTTACAATTTTTATTTAGTTTAATAAGGAGTTTAAAAATTTATATATATATTTAATTTTTTAAATAAATTATGTCTAGTATGTATTTAAATTAAAAATTTTATTACATATTCAGAATATTAGAAAACAGTAATATTGTACAAAAAGAGAGTAAAAAGTTTAATTTTTATAATTTTTTTAAGAAATTTTTAATTTAAAATTTTTCATAAATTATGTTTTATAATTCAATAGACATTTATTTCAATAATATAGAAAGCTAAAATATTCATGAATCTGTAAACTTTTTCCAGTTTTTATTAACTTAATTTAAAATATTAAAAAATAATTTTTGAAATGTGCCTTAATAAATATGTATTATATATATTAAATGTGCCTTTATAATATATATAAATTTTTTTGTAAAACCTTTTTTATTCCATGTAAGAGTTGTTGATCGAATTAGAATATATGTTAACCATTAATATTTTTGTTGAATTTTTAATTATTGTTAATCTTTAAATATTAAATTATCTTTAACATTATGGAGCGAAACCTAGTTTTCCAATTAATATAAAAAAAATTTTTTTTAACAAAGGATTCGAAACTTTCAACAAAATTGTTTTTTTTTTTCAGTATTCGTAAATAAATTATTCATAATTATTAAAAAATTACAATTTTTGTATTATCACAAATGCAAATATTTATTATATTTAGAAAAAAAAAAGATATAGTATAAGTATAAAATTATAGAAATATAAGTATGTAATACAAACATTTTAAAATTTTATTCACTTAGAAAATTTGATTTTTTTGTACTACATTTTACTTTTATTAAAATCAATAAAAACAAAATTAGAATAAAGAATACAAAACAAATAACTAAGTAATTGAAATAAAAAGAATAGTTTTTTTTATTAAATAATATTAATAAATTTCTTATAAAAATAAAAATACAATCAATATCAATAACAATTAATAATTAATTTCATTCACTTTACAAATTAAAAAATTTATGAATTTTTATATTTAATCATACACATTACTTTTATGTATTTTTCTTTCACATGATTTACAAAATTCATGCAAAATATATAACAGATTTGATAAAATTAATGCAAATTGTTCGTTAAATAATAATATACTATGCACTATAGATAAAGAATTAAAAAAAAAAATTAATTGATAAATCGTTGCACATATCAAACTTTTTGTCAAATTGGAAATTAGAAATAATAATTGTAGTTATTGTAAAAAGATATTTTTTAGTTTAATTTATTTACTATTTAAATTATCCTATTTTAATTTAAGAAAACTTATATAATAAATTCTATTTCAAACAAATATGTGCGTGTTTGCTCTACTGCTTCAATGTATTAACATAAATTTATTAAAAATAGATTATTTTTAACCGAGTTTTAAAGTTTTTATTACAATTGATAACAACTTTTTTAAATAAAATATTTGATTGTATACTAAATAACTTATTGTTGAACATAAACTGTAATTCAATAGAAAACATTTTGAAATCGATATGTGCATTATTTTCCAATTAAATATAAAAGAAGTGTAAACAAATAAATAATATTAAAGAACCCAATAAAAATTAAAAAAAAAATACATATTTAATACAAAAGAAATGTAAAAAAAAAACACATGCATTATTACAAATTTCCTTATGTTTGCAGTAATAAAGTTCACAAATAAAAAAATGCGAAAAGATCAATATTAAATTTTTTTGATAACATATATCAACTACCAACATACATTTTATACATATTTTCTACTTTCTAATTAATTTTATATTTCTAATAATCAATCAATTAATATTTAGGCTTCCTCATCATCCAATAACATTGTAGGAGAGTTGTAATTGGTTGTGTAACCTAAAATATTAAATTAAAAAATAAATAAAAAAAATAAGAAATATGAAAAGAAAAAAATATAATTTAAAAAGAAAAAAAACAAGAAAAGAAAGAAAAGAGTTAAATTATGATTAATCTATTAAGGATTGATTGAAGAAATTCTAATTGTATTTAAAATTAAAACTGCACTTTCCTTGCATATATAAATATTATATATTTTTATATAGTAAGCTCTTTGAATAAACAACTTAATCACTTATATACCTGAAATAATTTTCTAGTTTTAACAGACACACTCCGCCACGGTTTTTAAATAATTTACCTATAAACAAAGTATATTTCGCATTACATGTCCACAATATCAAAACCAATCATGAAATTTGAATAGTTAATAGTTACAGAAAATAATGGAAGAATATTACATAAGGGGAACTTTAAAGATTGAGATTTTCAGTAATGTTGATCTAAGAAGTAGTGTTGAGTAATTCTTCCAATTCAAATAGCAATCATTTAGGTTGTAGTTGATCTTTTTTTTATTACGAGTCATCTTAAATGATTTTAATCATTTAGATATAAGAAATGAATAGGAATTAAAGATTACCCTTGCAACTGGCTTAATTGTACAGTTGCATTATTTTTTAAGAAAACATTATTACCCGTAAAAAAAATCGCAAGTTTTTAATTTTTTAGTACAAAATTTCTTTTTATATTTTTTTTACTTCATGTTTTAACAATTTTATAAATAAGACGTAAAAAACCGAAATTAAAAATATATATTCTATTCAATGATCATGCATGTCTTAGAAAAATAATATCAAAATTTTTTAAAGTTATTTAAAAAAAAACTTATTTACTGAGATCAATCTCAGTAAATTTATCTATTTCAATTTTATTAGTTTCTTCATTATCACCAATACCACTACTTATTATTTTTGGATTTTCCTTTTTTAAATTTGTTTTGTTATCATCATGATCAGATGGTACAACATTCTTCTTTATTTTTTTCTTACCCGAATCTCGTCCATTTAAAATATATTGTATAAAAACATGCAACATGAATACACCAAATGCACAAACTCCATATATAAGGAAAGTTGTACTACCACCCACCGCCCCAAATAATAATCCACCAATAAAACTTCCAATTGATACACCAACTCCTTCAAATATAGCACCAACCATACCCTAAAATATTTTTTAAATTTATTCTTAATATTTCTATTAAAAAAATGTCCCACCTGTAATGTTGCTTCAGTACCTGGTGGAGCAACAATACTTGCATACGAAGCCATTGTTGAATAAAATATTCCAAATGTAACGCCATTTAATAATTCAATTGGTAATACCCACCATGGATTTGTTAATAATGAATATAAAATAAATCTTAAACTAAAACCAAATAATACTAAACTCATAGCATGTATATGACCAATTTTTTTTAATATCCAACCAGATAAAAAGAAAAATGGTAATTCACCACCAAAACATTGTATACCCATTACTAATCCTTGCAATGTTTTCATATAATTTGCTTCACATTTAGGTTTATTATCAATACTGGCTAAATCTTCTAAATGCCAAAATAAAAAATTCCATATCAAGGCAGTACACAATCCAACTGCTATACACCATAAAAAAAATATTATAATACGAAAAGATAAAAATAGTTTACCAACATCTTTAACAATGCTAGTTGAAAAATTTGATTCTGTAAACTATACAAGAAAATATTATTTAATTAAAGTTATTATCAAAATAAAAGAAACTTACTTCTAATTTTGTGGATGCAAACATATCAATTGCAATAATTACAAATGTCATATAAAAAACTATTGTGTAATCTTTAATAGCACTTCCTCCTGACATTTTATCAACTAATAAACCAGCAATAATTGAAAAAATACCCCATCCCACAGCACCCCATAATCTTTGATTACCATATAAATGATGACGTTCACCCAACATAACAAAACAAATAGCATCACCAACACTAACAACAACAGCCATGCCAGCCCAACTTGTTATTAATAAACCAAAAAATGCCCAAAATTGATATAATGATGTTACACTATCATTTTCAATTACATCAACTTCTTTTAATGTTATCGTTAAAAACTCATCTATACATTTTAATTCACAGTTTGTTTTAAATAATTTTTGTGTTGCATTTGATGGACAATACATATTTGTTGTTTTATCATTCATAACACCACTATATTCCCGAAAAAAAATACAATCTCCTTGTACTAATATATGACTCATGTTAATCATTGCTTGGTATTCAAAGGTTTTTAGTTCTTTATTGCATTTACTAGAATCTGTAACATTCCAATAATTACAAATTGTATTCCAATGATCTGGTGTTGCTTCACATGTTAAATTACATAAAATTTCTTTATTTTTATAATGTTGCTCAATTTTTTGTTCTATACATTTATCCCACTGCGAATTTTTTGGGCAATATCGAATTTCATTTACACCTTAAAAAATTAATTGAAAAGCAAAATTGAATATTGCTAACCTAAGCAATCGTTTTAAAATTAAAAATATGTTTTTATCATAAGTATAAGTTAGCTTAATAGCTTAAAAAAAAATATTTAACAAAAAAACCTTTAAGTAAGCAAGAAATATATTACTTTAATTAGTGCGCAAAGTAGTAAATGCTTATCGTTATGTAGTACCTACACTTCATTTAAAATTTATTTTTATTTACCTTCGTTGCAGTCTAGTTCAACTTTTGTAGGTTTAGGCACAGATGGTATAAACATAATACAAAAAAATGATATCGCTGTTAATAACTGTGCTAATATAAATAATAATTTATGTCTTTGGTATTTATCTGCTATCCAACCAAATAATGGCTTTGCTAACATTCCAATAACTGGTAATATTGTATACATTGTTCCAACAACAACTGTAGAAAAACCTAATTGACGTGCCAATGTTGGCATAAAAGGCACAACTGGAGCAGTTCCTTTTAATCGCATAAAATTGAAAAAAAATTGTAATTAATTGTAAATTGAATAGAAAATTTAGTACCTGCATTAAATAAAAAATAATGAACCTTTATTGGCAAAAGTTGCTTATCTACTTTCGTTTTCATATTTTTTTCTAATTCAATGTATAAAATTTTATAAAAATAAACTGTTTCAGCGTAGTTTAAGTTTAATTAATTTATTTCTAGTTCCTTTTAAATTTGCAAAACTCGTTTTTAAAATAACATACAAATTGCAATAATAAATGACATTTTTGTATTTTTTTATTTAATTTCGGATATGTATTAACAATGTTTTAAACTAATCTTAATAAACTGCTATCATTGAATCCAATTGAATTATTCAATTGAGATTAGAATTAATACTACTTAAAAATTCTTGAATTGTGCAAGAATTTATCTGATATCTCGGTTGAATTTTTTTAATTTGAACATAGAGTAAAAAAAAAAATAAAAACAAAATTCACGGTATAAAATGTCAAATTGTCAAAAAACCTGTGGAGAATTTACAAATGTCAAAATATTTTTAAATTTAAAATTTATAAAACAATTCTCCATTCAATTTATTTTTCAATTTTATTTAAAAAAAAAAATAAACATATTTTCTTGAGTAATCTTTTAAATTTTTTTAATTCAATACAAAATTTTTCTTATTCTCGAAAAGATTAAACATTTATTTTAATAAAATAATAAATTAATTAAAAAACTTTTTGAAATATTTTGTTTGGTAATTTGGTAATAATGTGATTTTGACAGTTCTTTTTTAATCAGAGTTTATTTTTTTATGTTATTTTGTTTGTTTTTTTTTTTTTTTTTTGGAGATTATCTTTTATCTTTGTCTTACAAAGTAAAATCAATTTGAAATTCTTAAATTCCGAATATAACCATTGTCAAGTGATGTAAATTTTGCTGACTATTATTCCATTTTTTTTCTTTATTATTTTTTATTCTCATTCTCAATTTATATATTTAATATTAAAAACAATTACATTAAAAGCAATTTAAAAAAGTGTGAATTATAAATATTTTAAATAATAATAACATTTTAAAAATTCAAAATAGAAAAAAACAAAGTGATAATTGAAAAATTCTAGTGGATTTTTGTGAAATAGCTGGAAAAAAAAAACAATAATAAAAAGTAAGTAATTTTATGAAATTCTTAATTTGTTTATATTTCAAACTCTAGATCTAATCGGATGATCAACCAAAATATGCTAATTTTTACCTATAATTTAATTTCACCTTCAAAATAATAAAAAAAAACAAAAACAAAATATGGTCAGTAGAAAAATATACGAATTCGAAGAAAATAATATAAAAAATCTGACGTAGAATTTAAAAATCCGTAAAGAAAAAGTTTTAATTTTAAATTCTTATCAGTCTGTAAAAAAAAAGAGATTATTTATTAAAAAGGGTAAAAAGCAAAAAAAAATTATTTAGATATCAATATTTGTACATATATGTATGTACATTTATTGTATTTATTTTTAGTAGAAAAAAAAATTGCGTTTTATATAATTTTGCAGGGAAAAAAAATTAAAATTTTAGTGGCTTCTTTACATTTTTTTTTATACATATTGAAACCAGTGTTATTTAAACTAAATATTTAAAAAAAAATATTCGATTTATTAACATATGTAACTACCATATTTATGTATTTAAATTCCAATTTTTTTATCCAAATTTGATATAAATTTAATTAATTTTCTTCATATGGTGAATAAATGTTGTTTCCCATTAAAAAGTTATTCTTCAAATCATGAATGATGTCCTTTATATTTCGTATACCTATTATTTTGGTCATAAATTTGATGTTTTTAAGACCTGAATAAATTTTTATTCATAACTCATCTTACAAATGTAATTATATTACAAAAAAAAGTTCTATGATAATCATTAATTGAATATTAATTATATTTTCTACTTAAGAATAGATTAATAATAATATTTAGTTTGAAAAGCACTGAATTTTGTTGTATGGTGTATGTATGAATTGAATAAATAATTAAAAATAATCCAAAGTCTAGTTATTTTTTATTTTGTAATAGCTTAAATCAATGTTTAATAAAAGTCTGCATTAGGTATAGGATTAGGTTACTTAATATTCTCAGTCAAAATGAAGGGTTTAAGTTTGAAATATAGATGAAGAACATTTTGTAGAACCGATCTATTTTAAAAATATGTGTACTTACTTAAATCATAAAAGTTTATTAGGAAGATAATATAACATGATTAAAATTAGAATCAAAAAATTAAATATAACCCGGGGTTATTTGGTTAAACATATAAGTAGTAATAAACTGGTCCTATTTTTTTTGTTTTTAGTTTTACAGCTTACAGCTGCGGGTATTTTCCACTAAATATATATTTTAATTAAAAATTTAAATTAGTAGGTAAATTTGGTTCGTTGTTGCATTAACGCAAGTATGTTTTATATATCTTAAAAAATTTAAATATAAAAAATCTTGAAATGTGATACATTATTTGAAAAATAAAGTTCTTGTGATGTAGTACATAGTTAGTTTGTTCCGAGTTTTTTTTATAAAGTTCGCGGAATAAAGGTCGTACAAAATTATTAGATGTATTTTAATTTTAAATAAGTAACCCAAAATTTTTTCATTTTGTAAATAAATATATCATATGGTAAGTAGAACCAACTTACATAATTTATTACTTCGAAAGAATTTCGTTTTTAAATTCTTTTAGTTTCAAAATTTCATAGACAAAATCAAGCTCTTCCAAAAAATCTTTTTTATATATGCAATAATCTGGCAAGTGGCAGTACAGCTATGTACATCCTAAAAAATTAATTATAAACCTTTAGCGGACCAACAATTAATTCAATCCCTGATTTATAATACCTAAGTAGTATGTAGTTTTATATTAAATAAAATTATCTAAGAAAATGTAAACACCATAACTCTACTATTATTCATTTTTTTAGGTTTTTATTAGTTAATTTTGTAGTTTAGTGTTGAGTTTTTATGTTATCAAATGTTTCACTAAAATTCAAAAATGCTAATTATAGTTTGAATGATTCTTGTCTCAATTTCATTATGTATAGCGATGCAAAAGAGCAAACCAACTAATTACCTTTCATATTAAAAAAAAAAATGTATGTCAATTAATTAATTTTCCATTCTCTTTGCTGCATTAAAAAATAAAAAATTTAGTAACAAAACTTAGATAAATTTAAAATGATACAACTTGAATTATTATTGACAACATATAATAAGTACAAAAACCTTTTATCTCATAATTGTATTTTGTTCCCTTATACTATAATTATTCTTTATATTGCTTTAAAAAAATTTAAATTTTTTTATAGACTACATTCACTATTAAATAAAATTTACAGTTTTATAGACATGTAGTTATGTATTTGTATAACATTATTGAATTTACATTTCCTACGCTACCAATAACTATTATCTTTTTGGTTTTAAGCAAATTACTAAAAAGAATATAGTTTAAATTTGCTTATTAGTTTCATTTTGTCCGTTAATTTATCTATTCACAAAATTTTTGTTACGTTTGAGTTAGTGAAATTAAATTCAGGATGCAAAATATTTAAAAATTTTGCCAATTGTTAAACTTCAATTATAAGTAGTAATAATTTATCTAATTAGAGGATAAATATCACCCACAGAAATGAAACTCGCTGTGCCAAAGCTATTATTACTAAGATCTTGAATTCTTGAAAGTGCTTTTTTTCCATTTATTCTGCCACTTTATATCAATAATAATTAAAAAAAGCGATTCTTAATTAAATTATCTTTATACAAGTGTTTTCGTCATTGCTTGTACGTATATTAACTTTTAAATTTTTTAAAAATAGTGATCGGCAATATCATATGATCATAATAAAACACATACGCTTGCAGCTTAAAAGTTCTGTTTTAGATTTACATTTAGTTATTTACTTATAGTAATTAAGTTATTTACATAGTATTTCATGGTCTGGTATTATTTTGAATATATAAACAAACATTACTTTAATATTTCATTTACCTACAAAATTTTAATAAAAAACCAGTTGAATAGTTTATATATACATAGTTATAATTTTTTTTATAGGTATATTTAATAACCTGTATCTTAAAGATACAAGATACAAGATACAATAGCATTATAATTTTTTTTTTTGTGTTTGTGTTGTTTTTTTGTTTTTTTTTTGCAATTTTCCAAAGCTTCAAAGCTTACTTTTTATTCTGTCTAAAATATCAAAATTAAAATTTAAAACTGATCGTTAAGAACTTCAAGAGCATTGTTTTAACTTTTTGTTTTTTTTTAAATATGGTTTGTTATCCTCAATTATTAACGTCTGGGTGCAATGCACCCATTTTAAATTTAAAACAATGTGGTAAATTACATATTTAGTTAACTTTAACTTTATTGAGTGAGCACAACACAAGGGTTTGGGTGTTTTACACCTACATTATGTAACGTATCTGTTTCTACTTTAAGTTTTTATATTTTTTTCAATATGTCAATTTCAGTTTTAACAATTTTTAATTTGAATATTGGCTTGTTAAGTCATAATATTTGAGCTTTATGGAATGTTAGTAAATTGTAATAAATTATAATTTTTTTCTATCAGCAGGCAAAGGATGTTAATGAATTTAAAACACCCCGTTAAATTTTTGTTCAGACGATTCTTCCAAAGGCGATTGTTATATAATGAAAACTATATATTATATATAAATACGATTTTATAAATTCTATCTTACTACATACCAATGATATTTTCATTTTATAATTCTAGTTGGCAACTTTAATAATAATTGTAAGGAAAACTTAAGTTTTACTAAAGTATATATACAATTACATTAATTTAATTATTTAGTTTATGGTACAAGAGTAGTTAATACTAAAGTATGTAGTGTAGATTGTTTAATTTTTTCTTAAAATTACGGGATATGATCGTAATCACTTGGCTCTGCGGTTTATAGTAGTCTGCTCGCGAAGCTGCATGTGCACCAGTCTTTATACTCTGTTAGTAAAGTAATTTAATTTTTGATGCAAGAAATTTAAAAAATCAGTAAATTTATTTAAATGCTATTACTAAAATTTAAAACGTTATGTACTTTGACTTAGTATTACAACGCCAGGGTTAAATTTTTATTTTACTTGATTTAAAATTTTTCTAAAAAAGCTTTTTTATAAATTATTCAACCATAAAATTAACAAAAACAAAAAGTTCGTTATGTTACAGCACTTACTACTACTACTTGCTTCAAAAGTGCAATTTACTGTTGTTACGCTTTTAGCACACAGTAAAACTTAATTTTTTTAATGTTATTTTTGTGAAATGCATTACAATGTTGTTGCTACGGTATTGCTGCTGCTGCAGCTGTTGCTTCTGTTATTTTTCAACGAACCAAAACGGAAAATAAAAACTAAAATACAAAAACAAAAGCGAAAAAAAAAGCTCAAAAATTAAAAATATTAAATAACAGTCACCAGTATTTTGACCCATCAACCAAATTTAATACTCTACAATTCAATATGTATATATATATTTATGATATATATATATTGAAACTATCAATTCAAGGCTAAATTTTTTTATACATATTTTGATAAAAAGGTTATTCTGTTGCTCATTTCAGTTTACAACTAAAAACAAAAAAGTAAAAATAGGTAAACAGCTTCAATTCTGTTTTTGTTGTTATTTTTTGTTTTTTTTTTGTAATAATTTTGTTATTTTGTTTTTAATTTAAAATCTTAACTTTAACTATGCTTCAGTTAAACTTTAGAAATACAACAATATGGATATATTCGATATATTAGGTAGAATTTTTTTTTTTAATTTATTTCAAATTCTAATTCTAAAAAAAAAGCGTTTTTTGAAAGTAAAATAAAGTTCAAATACATATGTAGTTACTTAATTAAAAACTTGTTCTAATTTTATTCAATTTATTTTTGATTTATTTTATTTTAATCGAATTAAAAGTGATACATACAATGTAAAAATTGTTTAAATAATCTTTTAAAAAATTTAGAACATTAATTAAATTATTTAATAATATAATCTGATATGACGAATAATTAAAAGAAAAACTGGTTTAATAAAATTACAAATATATGTTTATATGTATATATACGAGTATAATATATGTATGCATTTATCTAATGGTTCTTAGTTTTTAATAAAAAAAAACAAAATTGTTTTGATAAATATTTTTTTTTTTTGCAATTTAATGAAAAGTTTTATATTTTAGTTTTGAAAGTGACTTCTTTATTAATAATATAACAATGTATTGTAAAGGTACTTTACCTACAGATAATAGGTATATTTTACAGATACTACTCATATATTGTAATTAAGTATCTTTAAATTTTTAAAATGTAAATTTAAAATTTAGATAAATTGTTGGAAAATTGAATTCTTTACGAAGTGGGTACATACATCTGTTTATTAAAAAGTATAAGTGTCCAATTTAAGGGTATCTATCAGAGGTGACAAAAATTTGAAAAATTTTTCATAACTTCCATTTTTTTTCAAAACTTCTGATTTTAACTTTCAATAATTTGTTTGTCGCTTGAAAATTGGCGATATGACACTGATGACTGTTAAAGTTTATATAAAAATTAATAATGCGTAAAATTTACTGAATTTCATAAGAAGCTGTTCGTTTAATTAAGTTGTTTTTTTGTTTAATTTTTTATTTATAAGCTTTAATAACTTTTTTAACAATTTTGGTATAAAAAATTTCAATATTAAAAATTTAATACTAATAAAAAGCCAAAAATTCTTACTAATGAAATCATCATTAGTAAAAATGACTTTTAAAAACCTTTAATTTTATAAAAAAACAATTAAATTACTTTCCAAAATAAAAAAATAGACTGCTATTCGACATTAGGTTTAAATTAATCGCTTAATTAAATAATAATTATAATATAAACAAATAATTTAATTGAATATAACTTACAGATATAGAATACCATATAACTCAAATACAAAATATTATAATATAAACAAAAATAGAATTGTATTTATTGAAAATCTAAGACGTTTCTACATGTAGTAGTTCTACTTATTTTCAATAAACATAAGTTCATCTCATGTTTCAATTGTATGTGGAATTCATTTAGATTAATTCTAATAATACGAATATAATATAACCCACTGTTATAACATGTACCATTGGTATAGCAAGGCTTATTAACCTAACAGTTATGAAAATAAAAATGTCTTTATTTTATTACTTTAAAGTTTAAAGATTCAATATCTTAAATCAAATTCAATATCTCTGACGTTTGATTTCCAAGCAATAATGTTGATAAAAATCTAAATCTTGATAGAACAGAATACTTTTGAGTGCTTTTTTTTATTATTATTTAAGAAATTAAATTGCAATCAGTCTAATTCCATAAGTACATGATGAAGAAGGATGAACCTTTTATATTTTTACTAGAATTGATTTTATTGCATTTCACACACAATTTAAATATGGGATAGTATTAGGCCTTATAACATATAGAAACGTCTTAGATACAATTTAATTTATTTTAATAATTTGATTTTTGGATTATCGGATATTCCTATATCTATGATTTATATTATTCATTTAAATTATTTGTTTATATTTTGTATTATTTATTGATTGTGCCATTAATTTGAATTGAAAGACGAATAGTAGCTGAGAACCAGATACAAGTTTTTTACTTTTACATTTTTCAGTCGTATTCAAACAAAATATTTTATCTGTGAAATTTAATTCTTTGGAATCTGATTGAAACTATTTTGCGAATATTTTTATAACAATTATAATTTTCGCAATATTGAACAATTTACCATATTAATATCGTAATCGATTTTGGTATGAGTAGAAATGTATGAGGGAATTCAATAATGAGTTTTATCACTTAAATATGATCTAATATGATGAATAGCCATGGGACTTCTAATACCTAACCATAATAATTTATTCTAAAGATAAAATATAAATAAACAAATTGAAATTGCACATCCTTTTTACAAAGTTATTATTTTGAATATTTTGTGTTATTTTAAATTTCTATTCCATCTGTCAATTGTCATACACTCATTTTTTAACTATAGATAATTAACTCAATTTTCTAATGAGGTGAACACTTGAATCAATAATTAGTTTTAATTGGAATTTATCTGTATAGTAAATATTTTTTACTAATTTGTAAACAATTAGAATAAAAACAATAAAAATTCAAACGAATTTCAAGGAGGGGGTGATCCAGTAACAAAATATGATTTTTTTTTTGAAAATAATTCAATTCATTTAAACATATGTTTTGGTTTTTTTTTTTATAAATTGTTTTTTCTTAAAAAATTCTTTTGTTATGATGAACATATGTATGCGTACATATGTTTATGTGTGTATATAATCATAAAAAAAATATCTGTTGACTATCATTTAATATCCGTCAGATTTTAATATTTTAAATTGGAAGTTATATTGAAACAAAAAATAATAAATACTAGGTGCGTGATCAAAATTCCTATTTAAATAAAATTATAAATATTATGAGATATTTTTTAAAATTTAAATATTCATTACAGATTTTTTACTCTCAGTTCAATTTTTTTTCATATTTATTTTTTTTGGCTTTGAAAATACAAAATTGGTTTTAATATAACTTTTAGTTTATAACTGGGTATTGATTTTGTTTTAACATTTTTATTTATATATTAATATAATTTATTGATATTTTATTGTATTTATTCAATAATATTAATAAGTAAAATTATACAAAAATAGTTTTTAATGTGCGATTGGATGAATTATTAATAAGAAATTCTAAAAATAATTATAATATTTAATTATTGATTATTTATTGACGATTAACGTGTTAAAAAATTCGATTTAAAACTTTGAAGTAAAATTGAAAAAAAAATAGAAAATGCAAATAGTTGTAAAAATGAAAAGCTTTTTAGCAAAATCAGTTAAAAAACGATGAAGAGTGTAGTAGAGTAGACTGTGTCAACTCTATTTTTGTCAAAATTTCAGACACGCAGCTGCCATAGAAGTTGTATGGCAGGTACTCGAACACGTGGACCAAAATGGCTGGATTTAAATAGCGATTCCGGTTTTTGCATAAAAACGAATTTGTGAAAATTTGATAATCCTAGATCCTTTATTTTTTGAGTTATCGTGATGACGGACGGACGGTCATAACTATATAGTCATAAGGGTATATAAACTCAATTGTTTCGAGATTTTTCTATCTTATTTGTTGTCATTGGTTACTAACATAACGGTTTTTTTAGAACTATTATAGTTATTTGCAGTAGCTAAGTGCCTTATCGTCGTTTTTTAGGTGTCTTATCATAAGAGCCTTGATGTTATACAGGAACCACTGTGCCATAAAGGTCAAATAGAGGACACATTAGGATCTTAGAATTTTTTTATTTAATTGATATGAAAAATTTTTTCACAATTTTAAAAAGCTAAACTTGCAATACCTTGCAATTGATTAAATGTGGTTAAAACAAAATTAAACCCCTGATGAAAATCCAACAAAACTTCATTGAAAATTAACTTTTTTTTATAAAATGAAGCATAAGATTTTTCGGATTTACCAATCAAAGATTTTACGATATTAAAGTTATCATCCGTCATATTGATTTTTGTAATCTAATATTCTGATCGTATTTTTAAATTGGTTTGTAAGAATTATGAAATTTGAGAAATTTAAAAATTAAATTATTTACTTTTGAGGTAGAATTAACATGTTTCCATTTGAATTTTAATTTTCCAAATGGCTATTTATCAGCAAAAAATTATTTGTTGTTGTTTTGAAGGGGGGAAATCGGGTCTCAGTCACACCTAGGCCTCGCGGCCCGCTGTGCACCCCTGTTTTCAGAGTCGCTCATATATTAATATAGCGTCTCGTTGAGCCACGCTATACCCCTCATGAATCTTATTAATTATATATTACAGAATTGAATTTATCCCAGTCTCTTTTTCCTAAGATCCTAAGTCTTAAGCCTTCCAGCGTTTCGCATTTCCATAGAACGTTGAGGACCGTTTCGTTCTCCTTTCTACAGCCTCTGTACGTTCATCAAATGAAATTATTTTAGTTTAAAACTTATTTAACAGCTGTTATATTACTATCCCTTGTTGTATTAGTATTCAAAATTTCAAAAATTTATAAAATTCTTAAAATGCTTAAAATATACATAATGTTATCTCGTAAAAATTCTTTGATTTTGTTAGTTGTAATTGTAATACATTGTGCAACATACTTACGAGTCTTTCAAATTTGGCTTTAATTTTATTTGCATTAGTTATTTTTGAAAACTAATCCTCTGATAATTAAATGAAAAACAATACCCTTATTTATTTAACACTTTGGTATTTGTTTTAAGTTGGAATAAGTAAATTGTAATATTCTTCTAAATTACGCTAAATATTTCAACTCTTATTTAAAATTTTAAATAAATGGTGTATTATGAGTACATATAGTATTAAAATTATATTATTTATTCATAATTTTGTTATTAAAATATATTGAGTAGAATTTTAATAAGTTAAGGAAATTACCTTGACTAAATTTAATATGTATATATATATAGACATTTTTTTTAATATCGAATTCAAATGTTTAACACGTTTACACGTTTTAGGTTCATAAAAATATTTTTCTTGATTTCAATATAAAAATAAGTTCTAGAAAACAATTAAAATATCTCATATTTATAAAAATTCTAATAATTGTATTTAATTTTCTTGTAGAGCAACATGCTGCGGTAAAATTTTTAACGTTTTTCGAATGTGGATCATACTATCTGTAAATTTTTAATTAGATTTTTTAATTTTTATTATAGTAATACTTGAAATAAGTAATTTATATTAATTAAAGATAGGTTCTAAACATAATTTGATAAATAGAACTTTCATGATTTCATAAACTTTCTTTAGTTATCACGTGATTTAATCAATTAATTTTTTTCAAAAACCCCAGATTGAGAAGAAGGTTATAGGAAGCTACATTATTATAAGTTCAAACTATACTTCTTTCCAGACTTGGGTAAATTACAATTACAAAGATTTCAATTACAATTACTTGTAATTTTAATTATAATTTTTTCAATTACAAATTAAATGTAATTGTAATTGAAATATTTCCATTACAATTACATATAATTGTAATTTGAAAATTTTTAATTACAAATACATTTAATTTGTAATTGAAGTCTTTCCATTACAATTTTATGTAATTGTAATGGAAATATTTCAATTACAATTACATATAATGAAAAAAAGTAATTGAAATAAAAATAATTCGCTAGAAAGCTATAATGAATTATTTTTGGTAATAATAGCAATCAAAATATATGTTTAGCTATCGATTGTACTACTTCTTTTAATATTAAAATAAATCTATCTTAACTACATTAAATTAGTTATATCCATTATAAACAGTGGTGATCATAGAAATTGCCAATCTTTGTATATTTCTTTTTTTCTGAGGTTTAGAACAAGCTAAAAATTCTCCTCCCTAAAGCAAAAAAACCAATAGGCATAAATCTTCCGAAATTATAAAAAATATATTACAATGTTCATTAAAAAATCCTGTTGTGACACGATGAAATTCGATGGAATATAGTGTCCAACAAATTTTAAACAAGTGAGGAAAAAAACCAAGGGTTTTTAAAAAGCACATTTTCAAAATTATATAGGGTTTGTTACTGAGTATTTTATTAGTTATTTTTATAAAAATATTTATAAAAATTAATAATAATCGCATAAATAAATAATACCCGGTTGAGCCTTATACAGGAAACCTGTTAATAAGTGCGAAATATAATGTTGGAGCTTCAATGTTAACATTTAATTTTGGAAAAACTTACACTGGTGAATAAGTTACCGTTTTAAAAACCATAAAAGTTTTAATTTTTAAGACCTCTACTAGCCATTCAATAGGAAATCAATCGTGAACTCCACCAAATTTTGCAATTTTATCTAGAATTTTATTATCTAAGCAAAAATGATGAACCTAAGAGACAATTTCTTCAATTTAAAGAAATCGTTTCAAACATAAGAAAAACCTTTAATGTATGTTGAAATGTAATGATGCAGCTGTAAATTTTGTACATTTGTAAAAAAATATTTGAACAGGTATTCAAGTTAATTTTAATACCATAGCTTGAACCGTTTAGAAGATATGTGGGATCAAAAATTTTGCAAAAAATGAGTTTTGCTTAATGGTAAATTTTAGTACCGTATGGCAACCGTAAACATTTGCATTAAAAAATTTATAAAGTCTATAAAACCAGCTATCTTTTGCCGTTTTCAGATTGAAAATACACTTAACAAAACTCTGGTTATAATAATTTAAAAATAGGGCTTATTAAAATTTTGGGCCTGTAGCTCTCCTAAGAAATTATTTTTTTTTTGTAATATCTCCCCTTGGTTAAAATTTCTTTACTCTATTCAAACGGTGTAAAAGTTTTTGTAAACATACGGACGGACGGACGGACAGAATGAAGCTATATAGGCACATTTCTACAAAATTTTTTGAAAATGTGCTAAAAAAGAAAATGTTTTAAATGAACTTTGTACGGAATTTCTGTAACAGATTTTACATATTTAAAAGAATATGTAAAAATTATGACTCCTTTTGCAGAAATTCTGAATTTTTTCCAAGGAGAATAAGGTATTTATTATGGGATGTTAATACCATCATTAGCAGCATTAAAGGTTTAAACAGATAAAATTGCCAACAATAATGAACTAAGATATTTAGGTAATGTTTTGGCTAACATGCAGCAAAGTCTTGTAGAAAGATTTAATGCTTTTTTTTACCTAACGGGAGAACCGCACGAAGCAATTGTTGCTGCAATGTCGTATCCCAATATAAAACTAAATTGGTTTAAAGTTCTGGCTCCATTCTTTTCTGGTACTAGAAAAGATATAGAAGACATATTTATTGAATATTGTACCAGATATCAATTATATTCAATTGAAAATAATGATGCCAATTCTTCAAATAAATATATTAATCGATATATTTGATTTCGGTGAAGATAATTCAGAAGGTTTGTAGATTTTGGAAAAATGTAACTTTTGTAGTTTAAAAACGTATCATTCAAAATACTTATTTTAATGCCAATTCCTTAGAATTTAAATTGAAAAATTAATGGAGGAATATTTGGGCGATCAAATACTCCTTTAGCATTTTCTACTCCAGTCGAAAGACTGTTTTCTTTTTCTGACATAGTATCAACTCCTAGACGTCAAAATTTAAATTACTTAAATTTTGAAAAGTTAGTTTTATTGAAAGCTAACAAAAATTATTGTTAATATTTAATTTTATATTGTTATTTAAAAAAAAAAATTTAAAGTACATTTATATACAATTGGTTAAGAAAAAATTTTTTTCTGTATTGTTACCATGTTAAGTAATTGAATAATAATATATATTAATCTCATTTAACTTTTCTAAAATTACTTTCTCTCAATTAATTTTTGTCCATTACATGTAATTGAATTTCTTCCATTACAAATTACATTTAATAGTAATTGAGAAATTTTAATTAATATTATATGTAATTGTAATGGCAAGACTTCAATTACAAATTAAATGTAATTGTAATTAATAATTTTCAAATTACAATTATATGTAATTGTAATTGTTTAGGGTTCAATTACAATTACTTTTAAATGTAATTTGAGGTGTAATTAATTACAAAATTTAATTAATTAGTTCCAAGTCTGCTTCTTTCTAAATATTAAAAAAAAAATTAAAGAATTAAGTATCTTTGTTCTATTTAATTCAGGTTGAATATTGAAATTGCTTTATATACAAACTAATTATTTTGTATTCAGAAATTTAAATTGAAAGATAAATAGAAATGACTAATTTTTCGAATCAATCCAGTATTTCCAAATTCCATGGAAAATTTTAAAATTGGTTTTTCCTTGAGAAACTTTTATTAGAGGAAAAATATTGGTTTTCCCTTCATTTTAAATTGTTATCTAAATTTTTAAAAAAAATTAGTTTCTATTAGCTTTAATTTTTTAAAGGTAAATACAGGGTGTAACATGTAACACGAACCATTCATGTTATGCGAACATTTAATCTTTACCACAAACGAACTTCAGTTTTAGTTTATGAAGTGGATAAAAATGTGTCCCACGACAATTATTTGTCAAATTTTATTATTAGATGATATACGGTTATCGTCATCTGGGGATTTTAAGAACTTTTCAAGAATGGATATTGAAGCATTTGAAGAATTGCTATGAGTTATGAGAACAGCTATTGATCTAAATTTAAAATTTTCAGTGAATATACATATATTTTTAAGATTTCTATATATTAGCCCATTCGATTATTTATTTTGACCCTATACAATAGAGATATAGTGATTTTACGAATAGTCGTACATTTCCGTTAAGTTGTAACTAATATCTAAAGTTTTGAAAAATAAAATATCATTGGTAAATTATTTGGAATTGTGAAAGAACATTATGTAAAAAAAAAACTTGATTGCAAAAATTTGGAAATTTGCAATTATTAAAATAAAATTACTTAATTGATTTATAATTAGGTAAAAACGAAAGAAAACCAAAATATTGTAAGATTTTTGTAATATATGTGAAGTTTTTTAGTTTCAAAAATAAAAAAAACAAAAAATATTAATTTATGTGAATATTTACTAAATTTTATTGGTAAGGTGTAGGTAGATTTTTTAATTCAAATTTGCCGATTTGAAAGGGACTAAAACACTTAACTAATAATTACCTATAGTTTTATTTCTCATATTATGTAAATTGTAAATGAAAAATATGATAAATGGATGTTATTTCTCTTTTAATTTACCTTTCACCTTTTTGTAAAATAGGACCTCGGGTTGTTGTTAATTCTCATAAATAGATGATATTTTTGAAGAATCTTAAAGTTATATTCGAAAAAAGATGGATACTCTCCTGTTCCAGAATTTTGAATTTAACTGTAAAATCTCTCCTTTTCTCACAAACATATCTTCTAAATACATATATAATTTCGTATGCCCAATTTTTTATTGGGAAATAGCGCCCAAACTATAAGGTTTTCATAAGTTATACTTTGAATTAAAGGTTAAGATGATGCGGGATCGGGAAAATTATAACCGTGTCTGTAAGACCAATAGTTTTGGAGATATATCGCTACATAACTTTAGAATTACCATCATCCAAATTTTAAATAGAAGTGCAAAATATTTTAATTAAATCATACATATATATATATTAAAAAAAATTGTTTGACATAGATTTTGATTTAAAATTTATATATGAATTAAGAAAAAATATGGATATTTATATCAATTTAATATATTTTTATACACAAATTCAACAAATCAATATTAACTTAAATTTTAAATATAGTACCATGATAAAATAATCAGTATCTTATCTTAGTAAGTAGGCATAATAATATGGAAATCTATGCTTTAAAAATATTTAAAACCGTATTGTTTAACATTGACAACCCTTGCTAACCTTCATAAAAAAGTTATTTAAATAGGTACAACACTATATGTATTACTAAAATTTTTAAAAATTTTTTGTACAGTTACTATATGCCTACAGAGTGAACCAGCATGAAATAGTCACAAGGACAAACTTTTGACAAAATCGAGATTTATTTACCTCCATCTGTTTTCACCCATTGACAAATGACATCTATACGTAAAATTTAGTAGAGCCAAATCTGCAAATGTTGTGAGAGTTCAAATTGACCATACCAAATTATAAGATCAGTTCGAAAAGCACGTGGAATATTACACCAAAAATAAAGTTTATCGCGAAGCTTTATATGTTATGATTTTTTACATTTCAAAGGAAGGTCTAATTCCTGTTTTCGCTATGATTACACAGTTAATTACGCGATTACGCGTACAGGTCATTATTGTATATAAATATTCTGCAAATGAATACCCTTGTTACTGTGGCGTGTTATTTATCTTTCAATTCAATCTTCGACACATTCTCGAAAAGTTGAAAAGTAAAAGAGAAAATAAACATGCCCTATTTTGTTTCTTATTTAATATGAAATAACGCCCTGGAGTCCTATTTTTTATTTACCACCGCCTGTATTTTGCAAGATATTTTTCTACGACTCCGTAGAAATTCCTAAATTGGTTTTTGGTTTCTTATATTATGATAAAAGTCAAGCAAACAGTTTCAGACCTATAACATGAAATTTAACTCATAACTGTTATATAACTCTTAACAACTTACCTGTTATTGTACATTTTTTTTTAGTTTATTTACTGTATTCTTGAATTTTAATCTAAAAGTTAATAGAAAAGACATTTCTAACAATTTTCTTTTATTCGTATTAATGGCCAATAATCTTAAACGAATAATCAATATTGATAAAACTTTTAGATCTTTTTAGAATGTTGTGGTTTAAACCACAGATTCCAGGTAGCAGATGAAATCATTTTTCTAAAATTATAAATCGTGCAATATGGGTTACATTATAGAACCGGCAATGTTTGGGCTTAATTTGTTATATTCTGCGGTTTAAAAATCAATTTGGAATAAAACCGTTTCGGTTCAATTTTTAATGCATTGAAAGTCTTATTTTGAATATTTTTTTTTATTAAAACTTGTAAAAATTCATTTTATATAAATGAGAATTAAGTTTTTATTAATTGTCATTGAAATTTTTTTTTTTTTGAAAGTGTGTAAATGTCTAGAAAATGCATAAACCTACGTGTATTTAAACTAGTTTTAAAATTTATTTAAAATTTTAGATAAAATAAAAATAAAATAACAGATATTAAATAATAGAGTGGGGTCTAGGTTAACAATCCCTTCTTTTCTTCAATCTCCTCTTTATCATTTTTATTTCACTATAGTCTAATATTATTTCTTGTCTCTTTCTTGCAGTATTTGATTCTTAATTTCATCTAATTATGATCCAACAATAGTTGAATATAAAATAAAAATCTTATGAAGGTTAAACATATGTGTTTAGTATTTGTATCTATATTATGTTGTATATGTATCTATTATGGTAAAATTTAAGTCTCTAATGTTAAAACAAAACTGTCAATCTATACCGCATATTTAATTAGAAATACTTAAATTGTTGTTTTTATATTTTTTTTGTTATTTTTTTTTTTTCTACGAACATATCCAAAAAAAACGAGGAAGAGTGTAGTAGAGTAAACTGTGTTAACTCTGGGATACCCGTATGACCGTAACATATACATTATATCATCTGGTTAATTACTTTTGGAAAAATTTCAAACATACAGCTTTATTAGGTGGAGAGTAATGCTCATATAAAAGAAGGAGTTGTATGGCAGCTACTCGAACCTTCTGTAATAGACCAACCAAATTTTGCTGCAGTTTTGGCCATTACACTAAACTATTTTTGGAAAAATTTCAGACACCAAGCTTCATTAGGTGTAGTGTTATGCTCATATAAAAGAATGAGTTGTATGGCAGCTACTCGAACCCTCTACAGTAGACCAACCAAACTTTGCAGAAACTTTGCGCATTACACTAAAATACTTTTAGCAAAATTTCTGTCACGTAGCTGTAATAGGTACAGAGTAATACTCATATAAAAAAAGAAGTTGTATGGCAGGTACTCGAACACGTGGACAAAAATGGCTGGACTTAAATAGCGATTCCGGTTCTTGCATAAAAACGA
Source organism: Dolichopus griseipennis (assembly GCA_963082915.1). Taxonomy (NCBI): domain Eukaryota; kingdom Metazoa; phylum Arthropoda; class Insecta; order Diptera; family Dolichopodidae; genus Dolichopus; species Dolichopus griseipennis. The sequence continues at coordinate 105,710,457 of OY720443.1, read as the reverse complement.
ATTTGTGAAAATTTGATAATCCTAGATCCTTTATTTTTTGAGTTATCGTGATGACGAACGGACGAACATACATAGCTAAATCGATTTATTTTTCGATTCTGATCCGATCCATACACTTGAGTCTATATCTACCCTCCCTCCTTCTCTGCGTCACAAACGTAATGGCAAATTTATTATACCCTTTGACTATATAGTCATACGGGTATAAAAACAACAAAGAAAGAAAAAAAAAAAAAATTGTTTTGCCGGAAAGAAAATTTATTATATGGAGATCGACTCAGTCGGTGTGTATTTGTAAATTATTTTGTTTGGTCGTTCTGTTTTTGGTAAATTGACCTTGACCATTTAAATTTTCTTACTTTACTTGTTTCTTTTGTTAATTGTATTTGTCTTTTTACATTCATCTTTTTCTTTTGTATTTTTTTTTTTTTTTTTTTTTTGGTCAAGTTTTACTTTTCTTTGCACTCAAATTCAAGTTGTATTTGATTTCAGTTTACATTTAATTTTCTTCCCGAGCGCAACTTCATATAATATGAATGTATATGTTCAAGTTCAAAGGGTATACTAAATTTGCCATACCGTTTATGACTGCATATAGACTTAAAGATATGGATCGGATAAAATCGAAAAGTAAATCGATCTAGATTATGTATGTCCGTTCGTCCCTATGATAACTCAAAAATAAAGTGCTAGGATTCTTAAATTTTCAAATTTGTTTTTATGCAAGAGCCGCGGCATTTCTATTGTAATCCAGGCAGCTTGCTCAACGCGTTCTAGTATCTATTTTTTTTTTTTAATGGTAATAACTCTAAACTTAACAAAGCTGGGTATATCAAAAATTTTGCTATTTTAATTAAAATATTTTAGCTTTATGGTGAAACTTTGGGCAAAATATAGTTAGTCTTGTGTAGAGATCATTAAGGTGAAATTATATTCCATACTTAGTGTTAGAAATTTTCCATTTTGTATATTTTATTAAAGTTATTAACTTTTTAAACACCATTGGTCGACCTTGTATTATGTATCATAATTATTATGATTGTATTATTTATAATAAACCGATGTGTTATTGAAATCGATGTTTTAGACTTTAGAGAATAAAATATTTCAAAAAGATGGTATCAAGCATTTCATATAAATATTAATGTTTTGCGAAATGATTTTTAAATATAAATACGCATATATATATTTTTTTTTCTTTATAAAACTTTCCTAAAAATAATTCAATTAAATATCTGATATAATAAAAATTTAAAAAAAGATGAAATTTAGTCGTTTCTTAAAAAAAATTTTTAGTTCTTTATTTATAAATTTAATTACCTTTTCACCATTCAGGAACATAAGGAACATGAAGAAAAAACGCTGGTACCAAATTTGAAGATCTTATCTTTAAGTTTCTATTTTTATTAATTTCGAAGATAAGCTAATAAGTCTAAGAGAGTTACTTGAACCACCACTCCAATTCAGCCAAAGGAATTTCGAGGAGACAAAGAAAATAGTAAAGAACACTCTTATATGAAATTTGAAGCTTCTACATTTTTTTCATGTTACTATCTTTATTAATTTCAAAGATACACGGAGAGAAATTCAAGAATATATTTTTCGCATAAAGAATATATTATTCCAAAATCAAGTTCAAAATTGTGCCCAACTTTGCTAAAGAATAATATAGCCTTCGATGAGAATAACATATTCGCGATTGAAAACTGCGAATATTATTCCTACTTTGGAATAACATTTTCTTATTTTTTTCTTTGTTACTTTAATTTTATTCTTGCAAAAGAATAATAGAAACCTAGTTTATGCATGGAAATGCATATCTTATTCTCATAAGAGAATAATTCTTACAGTTTTAAGGAATAAAGCGGTCTTCACAAGGAATACATTTTTCATTTAAAAGAATATTTCCTGCTTTCAAAGGGAATTATTTGTACGGTATATGAATTAATTAATGAATATATTATTCATAGAAAAGAGTATTTTTTATGCTTTTTTGGGAATAATTTATCGGTACAAATAATAAATTTGATTGTTACATATGGAAATAAAAAGATTTAATATTTTTTTAATCCATTTTTTTATTATAAATAAATTATTATAAATTAAAAATCATCCATCTTTCAACAATTTCGTCTACTGAACTGAACTTTTTATCAACTTCTGCCTTCCTTGCAGTAAAAGTATTTTTCCATTTACATTGGCTGTATTCCAAGGACTAGTATGATGCAATAACCATTCTAAATCATCTTTGAATAAGTCATCATTTTCTGTCAATACTTCATAATTTTCTTTATCTATAAAAAAGAAATGTAGGAATAAGAGAATATTTAAAAGGAAGTAAATAATTACAAGATGATTTCGATTTACATCGTAGCTGTACATTAAACAAACCATTTTTCTTATAGGATTCCGATAGTCCTCTATATTTCCTTGAATGGAACTTGAATTTTCACTGGAACTGACTTTCATCTCCATATCGTCATTTGTTAAAACATCAAAAAAATTCTAGTAAACCAAAATGTTAATATTTTGAAGCACTTTAGAAATTAAAAACAGTAATTTATCGTACTTACTTATTAAACTTTTTATAATTTTTTTGGATCTCAATTGGTAATAACAATATATAAATATTTTTATTTTTTTGTATAGAAACATAGTTTTTTTATTTTTTAACTATTCAGAAAATATTTTAAATATACACAAAAAAAGTTATAACCGTACTCTTTAAAAATAAATCTTAAAGTGACTATTGACTGTACTAGAATAAAATTCATTGAATACAAAATTCGAATACAGCTGTTGCAACAAAACAAAACAACAAATGTTTTTTATTCTTAACTTGAGAAGAAAACATTCATAAGCGACCATAAATTATTCTTAATAGGAATACTTTCTAACGGTAAAAGATCATCTTTTTTCCGCGTGCTTGATGTCAAAAAATTATTCCTAATACGAATAATGTATTCTTAACAAAATCAAACTTTTTACAGGGCTAAGTTATTCTTAAAAAGAATATTTTATCCTTTATATATTTTGGTTTTAGTTGATAAAAAGTAAGCTATAATAATTTAGTTTATTCCTTAAAAGAATAATTGATAATTTTTGAACTTAATATTTTTAAATACACTTTTATTCTTAATAGGAATAATATGTTAGAATTTAGAAATCAATATTCATAGTAAGAATAAATTTTACTCTAGTTAAAATAGTTGGTTTTATTCCTAAGAAATGAATGATTTGTGCTATTAAATTTCTCTCCGTGTATGCTTTAAGGTCTTGGGAGTTGTGTGGTTAGTACCCGAATCACTACTCCAATTGGTCCAATTGGTTTTGTCTTCATTAATTTCGAAATTATGCTCGTTTGGCCTCAATTCGATTAAAAACTTCTAGAATCCAAACCTAAGGTCCAAACTTGGTTGAATGCAATCCCCGTACTACTTTCATTACTAGTAACCTACAGTATAAATTTCATGAAGATAGCGTCATTAGTTTTTGAGTTATCGCGCTTACGGACGGACGTACATCACTAAATCGACTCAAGAGATTACGCTGATCACAAATGTATATACTTTTCCATGTCTTGCTTGCTTTTTTTTCGGCGGTTACAAACACCATACCAAAAAAAAATTCCCCTTTTACCTATTTCATAGGTGTAGGGTATAATAATGTATATAGGTAATATAATAGATAGGTTAGATTTTTTTTTGAAAATAAGAAGCTCTTTAGTGTTAAAACTTTTTTTTAGGTATAATTAAGATTAAAATTTTTTTTCCAGCTTCGGGGGAAAACGTATAATAAGGCCTGGTGTGCAATTCGTTTACGTATAGCTGAGTAAGTGGTTTTGTTTAAATTAAAACAAACTGTTAAACATTTGTTTTTCATATTTAAATAATCGATATACTATTTTTACTTCCGAGAAGTAAAGAAAATCAATTTAAAAAAAAACGAGGAAGAGTGTAGTAGAGTAGACTGCGTCAACTTTGGGATAACCGTATGACCGTAATACAGACATTACATCATCCGGTTAATTACTTTTGCAAATGAGCAAAGGAAAATATAAGTTGTACGAAAGCTCTTCCACAACACCGATTATATTTTATTCACACGTTAGCCATTACAGTTAAATTCAGACATCCAGTTTTATTAGATATAGGGTAATGCTCTTATAAAAGAAAAGTTGTATGAAAGCTACTGGAACCCACTGCAATAGACCAACCTAATTTTACAAACTTTGGCCATAAAACTAAACTTAAATATTATATATATATATATGTAAATATTAGGAACTTATTATGAATGTAAATATGTCTTTATAAAATAAACTCTCTTTCAGGTTGGTGGTAGACTGGAATTGGGGCAGGGCAATGGTTGGAATCAGTAGGAGAAGTGGCCACCGCTTTTGGCCACCCAATCCTTCAAGTATATTAAGGTTAAGTTTTTGACGTCTTGGTTTTGGTATAAAGTTAATTTCGGTTTAAGATTATTCGTGGTTCCTGATTAGAATATTTTACCTTTTCTTTTTAATCCCCTCATTCTCTTTGCGGACACCCCGTTTTCTGGCCAGAGTAAACTCGTTCAGAAATGCTCTGCGTCGTGAGCTCCATCGTCTCAGAACTCATGCCACAAGCATCACATCCCAAAATTTGGAATGAATGTGTTTTTGAAATTTGAGAGTAAATAGAGTAAATGTTTCGTGTATCTGTAATGCACCTCCCAAAGCAAGTTACACATCAATTATATGTTTTAAATGTAATAAAAATTTTTATGTTTTCATATTAAATTAAATTCCTATAGTTATTACTTAATCAGTGGTTTCGACTAATTGTTGTTTCATTACTTGTTTTTTGAATATTTTTATATATCTGTTTATAAAATATCAATTTACTTTTTGGATAATTAATATTTTAAAATTATTTCATTGATGTACATTTAAAAATTCATAAAATCTTACGATTCTCAGCATATTAAAAGAAAAATGACAAAATATAAATGTAATATTAAGGTTATAAAATAGTATTTATACATATTTTTTAATTAGCATTAATAGGTATTTAGTTATAAAGATATGAATCAAAAATTAATCAAAATTAAGCTGTAAGTATTAAGTTTACAATAAGTATATTTTTACCAAATATAATGGTCAATTAAAATTAAAGTGGTGGAGAGAAAACATATCTTTTAAAAAAGATTCCCAAACCTTTCCGAAGATTATACGAATTTTTTAAGAATGGATAAATAGTTTAATTGTTTACCCTATACATACTGAACGATATGATAGCCGCTAATTATCAAAATTCAAGAATTTATCAATCGGTAGCTAATATGTTTTTAACTTTTTATTTAGTCCCATTATTATGCGGGTTCCATTAATATTTGTGTTTCTATTGTACAATTGTTACCCAATCTCAATTAATAATGTTAAAAAATTCTCATCAAAATTTATCCACAATAACTACTTATATTTCAATAATTTTAAATACTAAAAATTCATTCTCATCATTATAAATCAATCAAATTTGTACTTTCCAATACAAGTTATTCACTATTGATACTCTGATCTATCGATTTAAATGGAGAGTTATCAAATCGATTTTTAAATGAAATTTTTAATGATTTTTTTTTTAAATGATGGCATATTTTTTAAAGGATAAAAAAACTTGGAATACTAAACCTTCTAGTAGTGCGCGATTCATATTAGCGCAGCATAATGGTTGATGAATAACGATGAGACATAAATAACCATCAACGATTGAATGGAAATCCTAGAAGGAATAAGTTCACTGTCATGCAACTTCTATTGTAGTGGTGTGGCGCGAAATCCCTTTGTGGACATTCGTTGCCTGGCTAGAACAAATCTGTCCAGCCATACCCCGCAAACGTATGGAGGTAATGTGTTCCTAACCTATATATAAGTTCGAAAAACTTTTACCCTATATGAATGAGATTTGGAGTTGCCAGTGGTGTATTACGAAGCAGGGTTGGTATAATATGATCAATGTCTTAAGTAATTACCTACTACATATTTATAGAACAGATAATTAACTCCTACATTTGGACGGTGATGTTAAGTTTTTTGTAAAGTTAATATCATTGATAACACGTGATAATCTTCTTTTTATATTATTAAGATATTGAAGTACGTTGCTGGGTGCTCTAGCAAATACGTGAGAACTACAAACCTAATCAATTATTTACGTGAGAACTACAAACCTAATCAATTATTTGAATTTTTCATATTTTTAAATGAATTATTTCATTTTAACATATTACAGGATTTTAAATGACAACAAATGGAAATAAAAAACCAGGTCATAAAATTTTTAATATTGATTTTATTTTTAATTTCATTTCCTTTTATTTTAGTTTTGAGTGTCAATACTTGGTTGTCGGTAGTTGGTATCATTAATTTGTCTTTTTAAAACTCATTTGTCTGTTAAAAGTACATAATGTTTAGACCCACACATTATACCTACGATCCTAGTAAAATATTCTATATTCTATAATAGAAAAATGCAATATATGCCCCTTGATTTATTTTAAAAGTTTTTTTCTTTATTCTTTTGGTGAATGTATATTTACAATTTTATTATTTTATTTTTTAATCTAATTATGAGTAAAATTAAGTGCAAAAATTCAGAAATAACATTCATTTTGAGACTACAATAAAAAAATCGATTGAAAATTGCTGTAAAATCAGTTGTGAAAAAAAAAATAATTTTCGAAAGGGAAAAGTTTTTTAAAAGTTTAACAGATACTATGCATTTTGAATTAAATTTAGTGTAAAAAGACTAAATATATGATTGTGGTTCAAAGATTAACTTAGTAAAGTTTAGAGAAACTTTAAAGAGTTTTCTTTAAAAAATTAAAATTTTTAATTCCATTGTATGGTAACACTGTTAAAGTATTTAAAAAAAAAAGAAAATAATTGATGCATTAATTTGTTGTGATCTTATACCATAGGTACGTATTGAAATAGGAGGTGTTATATTGCACAGATCATATTTTTATTATTAGGTTTGATTTTAAAGTTCCAATACATTAGGTAGAAGAAGTGTTTAAGATTTTGAATAGATATAATTTTAACTCATAATTTTTATATGAATTTAGCTATCAGTTTATAATTTGAAAAAATTTCATAAATCCCTCGTTTAAAAATCAAAATGATGTTTGCCAGGTTCAAGTACAAAATGCGATCAGGAATGATGCAATTGTCATGAAAATAACTATTACTAATTAGGTTTTAAGAAGTGTTTCATTTTCTACCACCACTGAACTCATCAGTAAACTTTTAATGATTGTTATATGAATAACTAAGAAATAGAAATTTTTATGAAAATCTTCTTCATGATATAGTCTTATTAGTAATTAATTTATAATGTAGAACGGTGGATGAAGTAGAGAAGAACTGTGCCCCATCACAGCAATTTCACTTTACTTGCGTGCGGTATAATAATTTAATTTTTAATTAATATTACAAATTATTGTTTAAATACTTACCATATATAAATATTATTAATTTTTTTTAGATAAGGCTTTTAATAAGATGTCATCATTAGAAACGCCATATTCTGGAACTGGTATACCTTTTGCATCATCACTTTTTACTGATAATATTAACCATAATAATAATTTTCCAACAGAATCCAATATATTAAATACAGAATTAAATTTAAGTGGCAATTCAGCATTTAATATTAACAACAATAATATCAGCTCAACAACAACAGCGTCAACTTCATCAACGATCAATAGTGTTATTAAATCCCCACTTTTAAATATAAATAACAACGCAGAAGCATCAAATATGTCTAGCAGTAGTACGCCCGGTACAAGTTTTAATGGCAATACATCAACAGCAACCACAAATAATGTTAATAATAATAGTAATAAAAGTACTGATCCAATAAATAATAAAGGTGATAATAATAAAAAAGATGGCGGTGATGAAAATAAAAAAGATGATTCAATGTTTGAGTGTAACATTTGTTTGGATACAGCTAAAGATGCAGTTGTTAGTATGTGTGGACATTTATTTTGTTGGCCATGTTTACATCAATGGCTAGAGACACGCCCAACCAGAAAATTATGTCCAGTATGTAAAGCTGCAATTAGTAAAGAAAAGGTTATACCATTATATGGCAGGAATAGTACGAAACAAGAAGATCCAAGGTATATATTTAAGAAATTCTTTATTAAAAATTAAAATTGAATTTTTTTGGTTTTTTTTTTCTAGAAATAAAGTTCCACCTAGACCAGCTGGCCAAAGATCAGAACCAGAACCGTCACCTGGTTTTCAAGGATTCGGATTCGGTGATGGAGGTTTTCATATGTCTTTTGGTATTGGAGCATTTCCATTTGGTTATTTTGCATCTTCTTTCAATTTTGGAGAACCGAGAGCGGGACCAAGTAAGTTAATGGAAAATATAGATAAAACCGGTTATTAAAAATAAATAAATTATTTTTAGATCAGAGAGCCTCAGCACAATATGAAGAAGAACAGAATTTATCAAAAATATTTCTGTACTTAGCTGTTATTTGTATTGGTTGGTTATTATTTGCATAGCATGTTTGTATTTGTATCGAAATTATATCGCAATAAAAATTAAAAAAAAAAAAAACAATAAAAGGTGGAATAAATTAAAAATTAAAATTTGAAAATTATTTTTTTTTTTTTATTAATTTTTAAAATAAGTTTTTAAACCAATGTTTATTGAATTCAAAATTTATTTTTAAAAGTTTATTTTCGTATTTAAAAATATATATAAATATATACTATACATACTTATATGTATCACGGAAAACCGTAAATAATTTAAAAACAAAGTAGAAATACAAAAATGAATAAAAAATATTAATTGTAAATGAAATACAAAATTTTCATATTCTTATCATCGTCAGATCTGTATTGTTGAAAATTATTTAAGAGATAATAAAATCAAATAATAATAATACAAAATACATACTTTAATTTAAAAATTTATATAAAATATTTTTTTATACCAGGTGTGGAATTTCGCAATATTAACTATTAATTTTTAACATTTACTTAAGAACAGAAAAAATGTATTATGTAAGAGATTTTCAATCAATCTAAATACTAAAATAGTTACTACGGTGAATACAAAGCAGTTTAATAGAACTATCAAATCTCAGTTACAGTTTGAAGCATTTTATGTATGCAAGTAACTAGGTTGTTAAAACGTTTAAGATAAATTTGAATATTATTATTCATAATACGAAGGTAATAGACAATTTAACAGTTAATATGAACAAATTTTTGATGATAAAAGAAGCATATGCAAATTTATCATAACCATCAGGTCACAAAAGTCAACAAGTACATTTATTATCTGGAATAGTTACGTTTACCAACTCTTAGAATAGTTTTAGAATATTTGACAGTGTAGCTTCCTATAATTTGGCCATCCAAAGAAACATATATCTCTGCTATGCATGATATACATCCAAAATCAAATCAAACCATTCTATAAAATGAGAGTGTTTTGTATATCAAACTTTATTAATGAATCATATTATCGCATGCAATGATTTGTTGAGTTCTGAATAAATTTATTATTCTATAGTGTAATGAAGATCAATAATATTCGAACGTAACAAACTATATTGCACACCACTTAAGATGTAAATAAACGATTGGGTATATGTTCTTTTATATTTTTTTTATTTTAGGTACAAAATATAATATTGTAATATACTCGAAATACTTCGGTTAATAGTAAAATGTAGTTAGTTATACCCAATAGTACAAAAGTTGGAAATCGGAGTAGTTCCGCATTAGTTTTGTATAGCTGCCCATGGAGTAGCTAATCCATTTCATTTGAGATGAGTATATTGTAAATATTACTTTTTATATTACACACGTAGTAATTACCCCTTGCAACATTACTGAGAACTAGTTACAGAACTAATGGCAAAAAACTACTGCCAAACTCATTACTGAGAACTAGTTACAGAAGTAATGACAAGAAACTACTGCCAAACTCATTACTGAGAACTACAACTTTACAACTTCAAATTGGGACTAAACAATTTCAAATTGGAACTAAACAATTTTAAAATGGGAATAAACAATTTCAAAATATGAATAAACAATTTAAAATTGAGACTTAACACTTTCAAAAGGGGAAAAATAAATAATTTTTGCTGCAGTTAATTTAAAATATATTTAAAAATGTATTAATGTAGTTATGAATGAAAAGACATATCATTCATATTTATCACGTCCGGTATAAATTTTTTGAATATGAGCGACGTGCCGGTTACAATTAGGAACAGTAATCTTCGTAGATATGTTTTCGCGAATTATATGTTCTAGCAGTAGTAGACGAAACTCTGTTTGTTAAATTTGATCTACCTTCATCAGCTAGGATTCGCGGTAATTGGATAGTTAAATCTTTTTTGAATCCAGATTTTAAGTTTGACCAAACATATTAAATTGCATTTAACATTGGAATATATGGTGCGAGTTCTAGTAGGTGATTATTAAGAAATTATTCTTCTAGCAATACTTCCTCAATGGCAGCATGACATGGTGCATTATCAATCACCATTACGATTGAGGTTCTATATATATTTTGATCATTCCGAAGACAACGACGCATGAATTCTTTTGCTTCTGGTAGGCTACCATGTATTGCTACTTACGCTAAACGTAAGTAGCATGAGAAAAAATGACACCATGTAGAGCGCATATAGGAAATTTGCGCATTCGTAAGTAGCAACTTTGGTACCATGGTGTGCTACTTACGAACATTTTTGACGTTTATTATACTTTTTTCATTCGCTTGATAATTTGTTTGCGAAGGAGGTGTAATTTTTTAGTTTTTAACAATTAGTTAGTAGTTTTTAATAAACATGTAAGTATATACATACAATATATGTCATTTATAGAATTTATGATAATTAAAGATCTATGTTTAAGCACAAATTACTTTAACTATACTTTGTTTCAAACTAACAAAAATATTTTAAGGCAAACATTTTTTTATTCATTGTGATATAAACAACAATCTTTAATTTTTTTTGTGCATTAATATTATACTATTTACATTTATTTTGTAGGTCTAAGCAAACCACCAAGCCATCGCAATTTCAAATTATGGTGAACTTTATAATACAACATAAGGAATTAGCTCAAAGCTATTCACGAACAGTAGATGGCCGGGTTAAATACAATAAATACATATAATATAGTACATATAAAAATGCTTCCTTTGATAGCCGGAAATTTTTGATAAAACTAAATTGTAAAAAAATATAATCAATTATTAAAAATGAATCTTTTACTTAAAGAAGCCATAAAACTATTTACCTCTTGGTAGGCATTTGCATTATATTAGATTTTTCCCTAAGAATTTTTCTTTGAATTGGCACATTATTTTCTTCATCACTGTCACTTAAAAACAATGCTATGGAATCCATTTTTTTTTATTTAACTTTACTTTTTATTTAAAATTATGTTTTATTTTATATTTAAAAAAAATTTTATTTCACTTGTTTACAAATTTACGATTTTACAAACAAAAACAAATGTCTAATGTCAATTTTAAAAATTTTAGAAGGAAAAACAAATGTCAAAGTGGCAATTTTAAATATTTTCAATGGCAGCACAGTTTTTCGATGCGTTTTTGTTACATGGTACCAATTAATTTACGCATCGCAAATCAAATGCGCACATTTTTGCGATGCGCGTTTTTTACATGGTAGGGGCCCTGGTTTCTTAAATGTTCCTCTTCTAATTTTATGATGAATCAAACCCATATTACTTATACATCCAATTACATGTATATTGGATCCTCGACTGCCTGCTATAATCTGAGTGCAACGAGAGCCTTTGTTGTAAAGACCTTTGGTTCTCGATATATATAAATTGAAATAATTTCATCCATGTAGAGTATTGGGTGTATTGTTTGATTGATGTTCTAAAAGTTTGTGAACGTAATCACATCGTTTTATTTTATTGGTTTCAACGTTTGCTCTTTCTGGCTCTCTTCGAATGTGTTTTAACGTATACAGTAATCCATCTAAGTGTTTTCTCAAACATTCTATAGAATCAACAATTTGATGATTACTTTGGAATTTATCTATCAGTTGTTTCAAAGTTATTCTAGGATTTTCCTCAATATAACTTTCAATAAATACTCGATGTTCATTAGTTATTTTTATTCTCCGCAGAGCAACGTGTTGGTAAGCGTTCGAATATTGTTACGTTCGAATATTATTGAAGAACCAACAAATATCCGCTTACCACCACGTTGCTCTGCGGATATTTGTTGGTTCTTCACCTATCGATAGGCAGTAGATTTCTTTACGTCTAAAGTTTTTGCAACTATTCTCCTATCCTCGTTTTTATTGTACAATGCACATGTTTGCTTCCTTATATTTTCTGCTTCGACTTTCTTGATGTAAGACATGTTTAGGGATGAATTAATTACGACACTGTTAATAAAAAATGCTGTTTTTTGTTTTTCTGCTGTTTGCCTGCTAAAATTTAAAATTGTTATAATACTTTTTGTATAAAATATTTATTCCCATTTTGAAATTGTTTATTCCCAATTTGAAATTGTTTAGTCCCAACTTGAAGTTGTAAAGGTATAGTTACAGAACTAACTACAAGAAGGAACTACTTCCAAACTCATTCCTGAAAATGCTCAGATTTACTTGCAGAATTGATGACAAGTAAACTTCCAAATTTATTACTGAGAAATAGTTACAGAACATATACAGAATAAGTATTCAAAAATTCTGATAACTGCTAAATTTTGAAAATAGAATTGAATGTAACTGCTAAATTTAGAAAATAAAATACATAATATAATAGATTTTTTAATTCTTAAATGTAATATATATATATGTATGTAATAGGTATGTCTTTTTTAATCAGACTTATATATAACAAATTTCTGTAAGATATTTTATGTCATATGGCAATATTTTAACAATATAATAATTATACCAGTTTAATTATGACTATTGTGAATAGAATTAATGAATAAATAGAAAAAAAAAATTAGAGGAGAGGTCAGTTTGTTGGAGTCGATGTAAATTGTAAATGATAACATATTTTCTTAATTTAATAAAAATTGTAGATATCTAGTAATAATTTAATTAATATTTTTTTTGTGTTTTATTGAATATTACAAATTTAAGATTACATTTTTACTTTGTAGAAAAAATAATTAAAATATTTAAATTATTGACGATGATATTCATTCTTTGAATAAACTGTTTAAATTATTAAAAATAACATATTTTCGTTTTTTTCTATGTTCTTTATATATAACAATTATCTACACTGTATGTAGGTACGTACACAAAAATTAAAAAATGTTAGTTTTAAAATAAAATATTCAAATTATTAACAATAATATTCATCTTTTAAAGTGTCATTGTTATTGAAATGCTTAATAGAAATTTTTTCTTTATATTTTACTTATCATAAACAATAAATTTTTATTGTAAATTTAAATTTGATGATTAAAAACGTCCTAACAAGCAAATTCAGTTATAAATTTTAACATTTTAATTTCAATATTTATATAACAAAACTGAACTTTATTCGTCGAAATTCAAAAATGAAATGAACCCCGTAGACGATAAAAGAATTATGGCGCCTATATTTACTAAACAATATGACAAATATGTATAAGTAATATTGAAATGCTCCTTCAACGGTTACTACATTGTTTAATTAAAATTAAATTATCGATGCAATTTTGACTCTGGTCAGTGCATGGTCAAAGTAAACTTTATAATTGATGGGTAATACTTTTTGTTTCAAGCTTTCTTTCAACGATGAAAATTCAATTCACTTAATATTGAACGTATCAGGGGTGTAATGGCAATATAAAATAAAATGAATTAGTATCGAATTTTAAAATTTCCTCTAGTTTTTTAAGTAAAACTGGGTTAAAGAATGTTTTTAACCCTAAACGAGCAGAATGATTTAGTAACGCTAAAGGGCAAATTGGGCTTCAAAGGCCCCTGTAAAAAAGTAAGAGAAAATAAGTCAAAATATCTATTTATAATGCTTTTTTATTTTTTAAAAGTTTTATTCGTATTTTAATTTATATCTCTTAGAGTGAGACACAAAATAACAAAAGAATAAAATAAACAAAACAATAAAAAAAATATTAATTCATAATTAACTCGAAAGAAAATAATAACTGTGGGCCTCAGAGGCCCCACTTGCCTGTGTAATTAAGGGTTAATAAATAAAATTAACCATGAAATTGATATGGTAACGATTTCCTCATTAATTGAGTTATTAATATTTTGTATGTACATATTTATGTATATATGAAATACAACTGTGAGCAAAGTATAAAATGACAAAATCATAAAAACAGTTAAGAAAACAAACTAGCATTCGTATATGAACATCAGAAGGTAGATGTCGCTACTTTAAGTCTTTAAAAATTTTGTTGATTGTCAAATTGAATTGGAATTGTTTAAATTTGATTTTTTTTTTTTTTTTTTTGAACCAATCAGACTAAAACCTGTCAACATCAGCTACTTTCAAAATAGATACCATAATACCGTGGAGAGGGTGTCAAATGTTTAATTTTTCGTTAACAACAATATGACGTCGTGGCATAGTAGAAATATATTTTATATTTATTTAATAATATGTAGTTTAGCTATTTTAATAAATTCTCAACAATATCAACAACAACAACAACAACCACCACAACCTCCGATTGGTAGACCACAAGAATTACCAGATCATCCACAAGATGGTGTACAGTTTCAACAGGTAGAACCAGTAGTTCAAGGTGAAGCTCATAGACCATGGTATGAAAGTTTACCAGCTGTAGCTATGGATTATAAAGTTCATATTGATGCTGGAAAAGAAGATTGTTATTATCAATATGTACAACCCGGTGCAACGTTTTATGTTGCATTTAGTGTAAGAATTTTGTTTTAAATAGTTAAATTAAATATGTTTACGGTAATTTTTATAGAGTGAAAATTCCAATTTTATAATTTCTTCGAATTTGTTTCTGCTTAATCATGCATACAATTTTTTTTGTTCCTTTTTAAGGTTGTTCGGGGTGGTGATGGTATGGCTGGCTTTGCTGTGCGTAATCCAGCTGGACAGATTGTAAAACCATATCAATGGCAACCCTCTGCTGATTATACAGATCAAACTTCACCTGGTGGTTATTATTCTGTCTGTATAGATAATCAATTTTCAAGATTTGCTGGGAAATTAATTAATATTTACATAACGGTTGTAAAATATGATGCTTGGGATCAATACGCAAAAGAAATTGAAGAATTACAGTTAAATATGCAAAACTTTACTGTAATTAAAAATTGAATTTTAAAAATTTTAAAATAATTAATCGTATTTTTTTAATTTTTAGCAAGTAATTGGATCTGTAGAAAGAAGCATAAATGATATGTTAGCGTTTCAATCTCATAGTAAAAGTCGTGAAGCTAGAGATTATGCTTTATTAATTGACAATAATTCATATGTACAACAGTTTTCTCTAGTACAAATTCTTGTTATATTACTTACATGTTCAGTTCAGGTAATATTAATAAAAAGTTTTAATTAATTCTATACTTATAAATTTGTATTTTTTAGGTATTTTTTGTTAGAAAACTTTTTGATGTTAAAACTGGTTCGAGTGGTTCAAGAAACAGAATTTAAAATGCACAATTATAGGAATAATAAATAAAATATTGGACGACGATAAAAATAAATAGAACAAATGAACTGATAATGGAAACTAAAATGATTTTTTTCTTGAATTCATTCCCTTTTTAAAAAAAAAAATCATTCCTTTTTATATCTTGTTTTAAAATTAAATCATATTCCAGAGTACTTATGTATGTAATTGTTTTAAAAGTATTTTGTATGTTGGAAAATATAATTTATAGATACTTATTTTTATATTAAAAAATATTAATTATAATATAAGTGAAAAAAGAAAAGTAGTTGAGCTTGTTTTCTTTTTTATTATATTTAGATTGTAAATTATCTTATGAAAGAAAAAAATTGTAATTTTCAAAACATTTCAACATGATTTAAATGACAAAATTTACAATAAATTTAAAAATTTTTCCAATGCAAATTTTCTGCTAAATTTTCAAATATTTTTAACAGTTTTCAGGAAAAAATTCATGTTATATTCAATATAAAAGATTATTACATTTACTTTTGTTTGTATGTATTTGAAAAATCAGACTGAATAATAGAATATAAAAAGTTAATTACATATTCCCAATCAGTTAAATTAATTTATTGTAAATCCCTTAAATTTTATGCAAAAATTAACTTCTCTTTAAAAGAATTTCGTTCTATGCTTCGTTAATTATAAACAGGTTATAGCAATGAATTACATTTTAAAAACCACCATTCTACCACTAAGGATTTATATTAAAAATTTTTTAAACTAATTTCCCATAACTTTTTAATAACTTTAAAAATTGCAAATTCATCAGAATCTATTATGTTACGCGTAAAATTCATGTTTTTGTGTTACGCGTAACATGTTTTCCAAAAATCAAAAAATTTTGATATTTGAACGAACATTTTAAATTCGGCCGAACAAAATTTTGATATCTTAACGAACATTCGAACGTCCGTGTGTCGCATGTTGAATAGAATTTCAATCATAAAGCAAATTTTGAGGGCGAAACATCTCTGGAAATTAAGTAACGACTACATACTTTTTAATTTTATAGAATGAACAAAGATGAATGGCTTTTCTCTTAACTGTATTCTCTTATTAAATAAAAGGTTTAAAGATAATTAACAATTTTTCAAGTATTTCAAAGTCTATTCTGTGAAAGTTTTTAAAATTTAATGGTGACAATGGTTTGTGTAATGGTTTATCTAACAAACAAGACAATGGTCCACAGTTTAAAAAAATTGATAAAATAATTGTCGCGGTTGCATTTCTTTCCATTTTGAATCTTAAATGAAAACTGAAGTTCGGTACAACATTTTTAAGTGTACGGTTAAAATTAAATTTTCGGGTAACATATTACCGTGTATATACTTACCCCTTTACATTGGCATAGAATATAAAATTTTTTGTTTAGTAGGTAATTTTTAATATGGACAAAAAAGTGACTAACTTTTTGCCTCACATAATTTTTACAATTTGATATTCATACTTTCTACACTACTTTTTCTCATTATATAACACTTACTAAACTAATTTTTTAAAGATAATACTTTTGAAACCAAGTTTTCCAGCAATTAGAATAGATATTAAAAAAATATAGTTTTGTTTGAAAATTTTTAATTAATACAAATCTTGGTGCAAACTGTATTTATCCAAAAAAAAAAACTAAATTTTAAAAATTTTAAACACCACATTATAACTTAACAAAACATTGAGGAATTTATAATATTTAATTAAAAGTTACTAATTCCCTTGGTGTCCGAATATATTATATAGTAAAATATAAAATATGTAATGGATATGCTTCGATGTTAACATATAGATAAGGTTCTGTCAAAATAATTAAATTTTGTTTAAAAAATAATCATGACTCCGAAATAATTAGCCCTGTTCTCCCTGAGAAACCAAATATATAGTAAAAATATAGTAAAAATAAAGTATAAATAATTTGATCAACATTACTTCTTATTTAAAAAAAAGTATTCCCGCCACGGCTGAAGCGTTAATTTTCTGTTAGTCATGTGAAAAAATGAACAGACACTTAAAATTCTACTGATGTTGAATAAATAACGTAATTTCACTTTATTGCATATTTGTCGGCATTCTTTTTGAACATTTTATATACATATATACGCTTTAATTGAAAGAGTCTGATTAGAGATTTTTTTACAGAACCAAAACTTAAAAAAGTTAATGTAAAAGATGAATAATGAATACTTATAATGAACAGTAAGAGGAACTTCCTGAATTATTGCAACCACATTATCACTCTAAAAGCTTCCGAATAAGTCTAAAGGCATATAAAAAGAATATATATTTAAAATTGTTATTTGTATGCACAGGACCGGGGCTAAACTTTTCGGCACCCTGTACAATTTTGAAATTTTGTGCCCTAATAAACCCGTATCCACATCACCGGTGAGGCATTTTTTAGTGAGGTGTCCCACCCCACGGTAGGTATAATCCTCGTTTAAGCCTATTTGAATATTTTTAAACTCATAAATTAAAATATTAAAAAATTCAATAGACTCCGGAAAAATAAGATTTCGATACGATTTCGATTCGATTTTTTGTATTAATTTCGATTCGATTTTTTGTATCAATTTAATTTTCGAAACTTAAAAAAAATAAAAAAAACTTTTTATTAAATAATTTATATAACCTACTTAATTGGAAAGTTCAAAATTGTTTAGAACTTTGATCAAATCATAATATCAATACACTTTATATGTACCTAAAATGTTAAATTTTTCTAGGAGGAATCAAGGTATTTTCAAACTATTGCATTCCGTTATCGAAAATATATATATACAGGACCGAAGCTAAACTTTTCGGCGCACTGTACAAAGAGGTGGGCTTCCGATGCATTTATCTAGTGAGGTGTCCCACCCCACGAATTTTTTAAACTCAAAAATTAAAATATTAAAAAATTCAACCGACTCAAGAAAAATAAGATTTCGATTCGATTTTTTGTATCGATATTTTAAATCGTTTTTAGCATATTTTCAAAAAAGTTTGTAAAAATGTGCCTATAGTTTCACTCTGTTCGTCCGTCTGTCTGTCTGTCTGTCTGTATGTCTGTCCGTATGTTTACAAAAATTTTTACATCGTTTGAAATAGAGAAAAGAAATTTTAACCACGAGTAGGTTTTACAAAACAAATTATTTCGTAGAAGAATTTTTTTCTGTAGCCCCACCCGTTACGGAGCTGCAGCCCCCCAAAGTTGGGAAAAGCTTGTATTTTCAATCTGAAAACGGCAAAAGATAGCTGGTTTTATAAACTTTATAAATTTTTAAAAGACAAATGTTTAGGGTTGCCATATGGTACTAAAATTTACCATTATGCAAAACTCAATTTTTGCAAAATTTTTGGCTACACATATCTTCTTTACGGGCCAAGCTAGGGTCTTGAAATTTTGGGAGAAGTTAGATCCTTAGAAATAAGTAGAAGTCGGTTAACAAAATTTTTTTGTCACGTCCCCTGTTTTGCAGCTATAAGGGCCCAAAAATTTAAATTTTGCTATTTTTAAACACCTGCTACTTGAATACTTGTTTAAATTTTTTTTTGTTAATATACAAAATTTTAAGCTCCAACATTATACTTGAACATATTAAAACATTTTCTTAAATTTAAAAGCGGTTCTTTAAATTGAAGAAAGTGTCTGTCAGTTTTAACCATTTTTGCTTATATAGTAAAATTCTAAATAAAATTCCAAATTTTGCTAGAATTCACAATTTAATTCCTTGAACCTAAAAAAGTTGGGGGAAGGGGACTAGTGAGGATTAGATCCTTGAAAAGTTGGGCAACCTTCCCCATAGAAGGGGCTATTAGGACTTAAAAATTAAAAAAATTACGGTTTTTATAAGTAAGTAGTAACTTAGTCACCAACGTATATATTTCCTAAATTAAACGTTAACATTGAAGCTTCAACATTATATTCCGATAAGATACTCAGTATGAAACACTATAATATTATGAAAATGTGCTTTTTTAAAAACCCTTGGTTTTTTTCATCACTTGTTTGGTTACATTTCGATTCAACTTTTTGTTTCGATTTCGATTCAATTTTTTGTATCGATTTCGATTCGATTTTCGATTCAAATTCTTGAATCAATTTCGATTCGATTTATTTTATCGATTTCGATTCGATTTTCGATTTTTGTATCGATTTCGATTCGATTTTTGATTCAATTTTCGATTATTTTTTTTTTTTTTATAGTTTTTTTTTAAGCAAAAATTATGGGGTACGATGAGTCAAATTCGTTTTAATTATTTTATTTTCTTATATTTTTTTTTGTAATATCTGTAATAGCATAAAGAAATTAAATAACGGTTTATTTTATTTTATAGATCATAGTGAGTATGCACGGGTATCTTAAAGTTAACATTGGCGACTATAATGTTCCTCGTTTATTAGAAATTTAAAAATTTATGAATGTATGTATGATGCGCACTTTTTCAATTTTGGACATAGTGATAGATTATTTTTAAGCAACAAATTTTCGCATGCAATATTCTTAATGTAATTTTTTTTTTGCTTCTTCGATTGTTTCAAAATAATAATTAGAAATGAATAATACGAAATATGTGTGTGTTTTAATTTTGTATGACAAGTGCAAATAAAAAATTAGCACTCTAATATAAATAGTTATTGCATGTTTTATTGTTTATGTTTTTTATATGGCATATTGATATTCAATTAGAAAAATTTTTTTTTGATGCTTTAATATAATATGTTATAAAATATATATGATTTTGAATGTAATCATTTGAATATGAAATTATTTTATTTTTTTTTAAAGATATTTTTTTTGCAGTTGATAGATTAACAAATTATTATTTATTATATTAGTTAAAGTTTTCAGTTAAATACATATTTTTAGAAATATTTCTAATTTTTTTTTGCGAGGGAATGGAACGCTCGAAAGCCACCCATTGAAACTGTGCGGTATTTCGTTGGGTAGTGTGCGATTTTAACGCACCAAAACCACACCCTTTTTGAACCAAACTTTAGGAAGGAACCTGTGATACAAATGTACAGTTTGGTTACAGGGATGGGATATGAAAGGATTTTAGGATTATCGGAGGAATTAATTTATATAGGTATTTTTATAAAATTATTTAATATTTATTTAATTATTTATATTCAAAAAAATATGAGCCCTGAGTATGTATAATCTGTCATATATCTTTTTCATGTTTCTAAAAATTGAGTTAAATATCTGTTGAATTTTGAGTAACGATCACGTGTCTCCCAGCAAATCTATAATAATCAAAAAATAAAGATAGAAATTTTAAATTTGGACGAGTTAATGGTATTAAAATATGTCTGTTGCATTCACTTATACTCCTTTTTTTATTCCTTGTAATTATATAAAAATCTAATCTTTTATTTATTTTTTGTTGACATTAATTCTACATATGATAAATGAGTCCGCAATATTTTTTATAGCCATAGGCCTTTATAGGTTAGAATACAATTATTACATTATATATTAAATACTATGTGCGAGTTCATAGTTGCAGTACCTGCGCAACAAAAAAATTTTGAATTCGTAGTATCCTATGTTCAAAATATTCCTTAAATTTAAAAACTGTACATAGGGTTAACAATTACAATTCCCAACCCCTGGAACCTGGTTTTTAACTTAACATATTCTTTGAAGACAGGATAGTATAAATAAAAAAAAATTTTGTTGCGCAGGTACTGCAACTATGAACATGCGCTATGTTTATATTATTATATTATACCAC
This sequence comes from Dolichopus griseipennis, assembly GCA_963082915.1. Taxonomy (NCBI): domain Eukaryota; kingdom Metazoa; phylum Arthropoda; class Insecta; order Diptera; family Dolichopodidae; genus Dolichopus; species Dolichopus griseipennis. Next base: position 105,689,041 of record OY720443.1, on the reverse strand, counting down.
TATATATTGTTATATTTTATCGTAATGGGCATTTGTAATTGTAATGAAAACTTTTGCACTTTTTTTTTTAATAATTTTCCTTGGCATTTACGACTGAATGAGAATCGAACCCGGCTTCCTTTGATTAGTACCTTTTAATCTTTCCAAAGTCGGGGAAATTTATATCTTTGATACTAGATAATAACAAACACGAGCAGGGAATTAGTATAAAAAGAGAATTAATATAATTTAAAAAAAACATTTTTTATGAACATTTTCTCTATTTATTAAATTTGATACTTAGTACAGATTCTGTAATTATATTTGAAAACAATTTAAAGCGTTTTATTCATTGAAATACCAATTTGATTAATATGGAAATTTGAGCAATGACTCCAACTACATAATATTATATCTAATTCTTAATAGTGTATGACTATTATAGATTGGCTTGGCTGCATGCTGGGAAATACCGCCACATATTTTTGTAGCTAAATAAAAAGTTATTCCTATTATAACTTTTTTCTTCACGTTTTTTATGAATATGATTGTCCCATTTCAAAATACCATCAATTAATATTCCTAGATATTTAAAATTTACTACTTTTCAATAGTTGTATCTCCTATTTTATTTAGTATAATTTTCCTTATTTTTTCTTTGTGTTTTAAATAACAAATAGTTGGTTTTTTTTTAGCGTTTTTGCACAGTTAATTGAAATCTACCCAATTACATATAGCATTTAGATCTTTATTTAGTATATTTTTAAATTTTTTTACTGATCTAGCATTTGCTCTGATATTATAGTGTCATCTGCATAAACATTATAATTTGAAATAAAATTATTCTTCGGCATATTTATTATTTATAGAAGGTACAATAACGGTCCTAGCGGGGAGCCTTGTGGTACACCAGTTTTTATAATAAGTTCATCACTAAGAACTTCGTTCACTTTAACACACTGAGTGAAGTGCTTAGTGTTAAATAACTGTTTAATAAAAATTTACTACCTCTTATATTCAGTATATCTAGAAAATTAATTAGTCTACGATGATTTACTACCTTAAAAAAATTTTATAAGGTCAATAAATATTGCACCAACAAAATACCTTTCATCAAGTGCATCATAAATGTATTCAAACGTAACTGTTATTGCGTTATTCTGTACCGCTGTTCCTTCGGAAACCATATTGATTTGGATCAAAACCAATTATTTTTAAAATAAAATTTCTTATCCTTGTATTAATTACTTTTTCATATACTTTGGATATTGAGTTCAGGACTTTAAAATGCTAATTGAAATAAATATGTCAGTTTTTTGTTTTTTTTTTTTTTTTAAGTTTTTTTAGAGAAAACTATCATTTAATAAAAGAAATTAATCAAAAAAAGAAATAATAAAACAAGGAACAAATTAAAAAAAAAAATGAATTAATTTCAGTTCAAATAATTTTATTGTTTTTGAATTCATATTTAAATTTTTTGTTTAAATTAACAAGTAACAATCAGTTTTGAAAATTAAAAATGTTAAACACATTAAAGGGATCACAAGCTATTTTGCAAAATAAAAAAAAATTTGATAGATTCATAAAAATAATACCAAGTACAAATCAAGAAATAAATCCAAAAGCGAAAATATCAATATTTGGTGTTAACCGTACTTGTGTTGATATAGTTTCATCTCTAGTTTTAGGATTTATACCAGTGGAACTTTATGTTTTTGATAATTCTGAAATTAAATTAGATACTAGTATAAAGGATTTTCGATATTTTAAGGCAATTAATTCAAATTTAAGTTTACATTGTAGTACAGGTAAATTGATATTAATTATATTTATATTGTATATATACATTTAATTGTTCGAAGCTTGAAAATACTTGTTTTTTTTTGGAAAATTAAGTTTTATATAAAAAACCCCTAGAATACCAAATCCGCCGGTAGTGCGAGATTCCTAATAACGATGAGACTTGAAATCTAGAATTAATAAGCAGACTTCTTTTTCTAAATCACAAGTATACGGATAATGTGCTCCGCCATTTGGAGGTGCGACTTAAAAACGAGTTCGTATATTTCCGAGTTCAGGTTCAAAAAAACTTTACAATATTTCTGGTATCGGGCTGCTAAGCTTGGAAGAGCGAATTTTTGGCAAAACATTTTTTATATCTTCTCAATAGTTAATAAATAACCTAGCGCGCAGATATTTATAAAGCAGGCAATCTCTTATATTTTGATGGTGACTTAATGACGTTGTGTTTTGAGCTCCTTTTTTTTTCTGTATCTTATCTAGATATTGGAGTGGATAACTACCATGCCTAAGATCTTATAAGTATGCGGAATTTTAAATACTATATAACATTTCCAATAGAAAATCTTAAGAATCTACTATGCATTTAATAAAAAGTAATTAAGAGTATTTAAAACTTTTGAAATTTAACTTTTACTTAATTTATACTTAACTAGTTAAAAAATAATATATTTTAAATCTTTTTAAAATAATTTACTAAAATTAATTTATAACAAATATACAATAATTTTTTTTTTTTTTTTTTTTTTTAGATATTAAAAAAACTGCAAATTCTGATATTTGTATTATATGTTTTTCAGGAATGGAAAGAATTTTTTTATTAAATTTAGATGAAATTATAATTAATATAAATTTATATAAAGAAGTTATACCAGAAATTGTTAAATATAGTCCCAATGCAATATTAATTGTTGCAACATATCCGTTTTCAGTAATGACATATTATTGTTTAAAATTTTCAAAATTACCTGAGAATCGTGTATTAGGTATTGGTTCAGCAGTTGCAACTGCTGTATGTCGTCAATTATTATCAAAATATTTTGATATAAGTGTACATGATATTTATGGTTGGGTATCAACATATTTCACATTAGAAGGCTCAAAAGCAGTTCAAACAACTCCATGTTTATTGTGGTCTACAGTGATGATAGGTGGTGTTAATATTGACAGCATAGTGGATTTAACATTTAAAGAAAATTATGATATATTAAATAAACTAACTGAATTATATAAATTTTATGATTATTATAGTACGCATTGCAGAATTGTGCCAAAAATTGGGTCAGTATGCTACGAATTATGCCAATGTATATTAACAGATAGTCAAATAGCCATGTCATTATCTTGTAATATAAAAGGTCATTTTGGTATTCAATATTCAGTATATACAGGTTTACCATGTATTGTTGGCCGCAATGGTTACATAGAAGTTGTTAAAATGATATTAAGTGCTCGTGATATCGATGCAATAAGGGATAGCGCTATTTGCACTTATAAAACATTGGAAAAAATTGATGAAAAATTAAAATCTTATAATAAGGAAAAACAAAAGTCTATAACAAAATAAAATTATTCAAATTCTGTAATATTCATATGGATAATAAATTAAAATTTTTTTATTATCAGCCACATTCTTCAAGAGGCGCATATACTGCAGTCTCTAACTAATTTTTTTATAATTTTCTAAGACGCGTGAGAATATGTTTGTAATATACAGTTTTTCGCTTGTCAAAAATATTTTGTAAATTTCAGTTTTGTTTTTTTTAAAAATTAAACAATTGAAAAAAAAAATTTTTTTTTATTTTAAAAAGGAAATTGTTTTAAAATAAGAGTTTATTTATGCTATGGCAATACAATAATAGTTTGTTTGTCAATTTCATATAAGGTTTGTTTAGTTTTCAGGACAGGAAAGGACAGCACGAAATTAAATGAACACTTTAGAAACTAACTACGGGTGTTTTCGAAAGATCAGTACTAAATTTTCTAACAGAAAGTAGGTACTTAAGCTAAGCATTTTTTTTTATTAAGTACTGCTAAGTAAGTATTTACTTTTCAAAAATGAAAAATGGGGAGTTGCCAGTATTTTTGAAAAGTAAGTGGTGACAGTAAGTTAAGTTACAAATTTTTTAAAAATGCAAGTTTTTTTTCTTTACTGCCAGTTAAATAAAATATAATAATCCACAATAATTTTTATTCAATAGTCCACATTTTCAGGTTTTAAAATTGAATAAAAATTTATAAACAATTGTGAAAATAAAAAAAAAGCAATAAAAAAGTTAGAACAGAAAAGTACAAGTTACAACAGTTTTGAAAAACTAATGAACACAATAGTAGAACACTTTTTGACAGAAAAATACCTCTTCTAAAACTAATGAACGAAAAAACTTGTACTTTACTATTCTGGGCTGTTGTAGGTAGTCCTATAGAACTCACTAATAAGCACACAATTTCTTATAACAACTTTTAATTTTATTAATTTCCTAGCAGATTTACCCGACGTTGCCTGGAAACGTGCAAATGGTCAAATTTTAAATTAATATTTTATAATCTTATGTATAAAGCAAAAATTTTTTTTGTTTTTTATAGCGTATTGGCTCCATACTTGCTCAGTCAATTATCATGAAAATTTGTATATAAAGGTTTTTGGATACGGGGAGTGTTTTAGACTTTGGAACAGTTTCCAAATAGTTTTCAAACTTCTTTGTGAAGTAAAATTGGTGTGACCGATTGCATGCAAATTTTATGTACGTGTTGCTGTTAGACAAAGCAGTTCACTCCTTTAATAGACATGCAATTTGTTAATCGATATTTGGATGATGATGAATCTAAAAAAATTTAGAAAATCCACAAAAATTTTTAAAACACTTTTGTTGATTTCCGTTAATTTATTTACAAATTGTACTTTTGCTTTCAATTAATAACTCTTTGAGAGGCGCAGTAACACCCAACCGGGTATTATCTAATTTACATGTAAGTATTGTTATACCCGTATGACTATAGGTCAAAAGATTATACTAATATTTGTCATTAAGTTTGTGGCACAGAGAAACAGGGAAGTAGATATAGACTCAAAGATATGGATCGGATCAAAATCGAAAAGTGAATCGATCTAACTACGTGTGTCCATCCGTCCGCACTATAGCTAAAAAAATAAATAGCTAGGATTCTGAAATTTTCATTCTGAAATTCTTTTTAATTTAACATTCTGAAAATTTGTTTTAATGAAAGAGCCGTCATCATATTGCAGTGCAGTCAGTTAGCTCTACGGGTTAACATTTTTTTGGTCTACTGCAGAAGGTTCGAGTAGTTGCCAAAAAACTTCTTTATTTACAAGAGCATGAAATTTTCCCAAAAATATTTTAGCTTTATAGCCAAAGTTGGTGTAAAATTTAATTAGCGTAGATCAGTGGGTTCGATTTGCTGCCATACAACATCTTGTTTTATATGGGCATGATTTTATGTCAAGAGTAGTTAACTCGAATGACGAACGGCTGAATAAAATATAGTCGATGTACTGGAAAAGGTATAAAGAGGTGCTTTTCAACTTATATTTTGTTTTGTACTGAAACTGAAATTTTCCACTACACTCTTCCTCGTTTTTTTATGATTTTATGAAGGAAATGTAAGATTTTTTGGAAAGAGCGTTTTAAAATACTATGTATTTAAGCATAATATATACGAAATTGAACTTTACAAAAGTTAAGAGTTTTAAAAATATTGTTATAAAACTTTAGAAAAACTCATTAGGTATTGTGCCCAAACGGGTTATTATATCACAACCAAAGTATCTTATTCAGCTTTTGCACTATTCGAGGAGAGCAAAAAAAATAATTTTATTAAAGTGAGCTATTGCAATAAAGGGTAACTTACGGGAATACCAAATTCGAAAATTTCAAAACCAAATTACCCCGGTGGGATTTAATAATTAAACTCAAAGCTGATGCAAAATTTTCAATGAAGTTCATTTAACCGTTTAAACAAATAAAATTTATAGAAAACTTTATGGCGTTGCCGTGGCAAACGTGTCAATCGAACTCGGCTAAAATTTTTTGAAGCCTCTCTTTTGGATAGCAATATCAACTTGAAAAATTGGACACAAATCTGAAATAAAAATTGGGTGAATTTATTCCAATCAAGTTTTTACGGCGCTACGAACTAACGCCCAAGTCACTAACCCCCAAGTACAAAAATGAACTAATCCCCAATATTTTTTCAAATTTTAACTAGGGAATTAGTTAATTTTTTTTGGGGTTTATTTCATTTGAAGAATTTGGGTTTTAATTCATATGAATTAGACCCCAAAAATACGAAAAAGATTTTTGGGGATTAGTTCATATCTTTTGGGAGTTAGTTCATTTTATTTTGGGGGTTAGTTCATTTTTCTTTGGCGATTAGTTCATTTATTTTGGGAATTCTATTTAGGTTAGTGGTTATTTCAATTGAGGAAAATAATTAATAAACTGAATACAAAAATATCTATAAGTATTCTGTAAAAGGCGAACAAACCTGATTTTGAATCCAAATAGAAAATTCTTAGATACCGTCGAGTTCCCGCGGTCTGCTTGGTAGTCCTAGCGTGCGCGGCTGTAACCTGCCACTTCATTGTAGCACGACAGCGCGATACGACAGCAAACTCGAGCGCTCGACGGTGTGCGTGCACGGCTGTAACCGGACGCTCAATGGCAGCACTGATTGTAAATTATTGTAACCAATTCTAAAGTCTCTCCTAATTTCACGTGCATATTTAAAAAATAAATGCAAAATCAGGGTATTCTCATTCTCCGGAATATTTATCTATATGTATAAAAGAAATGCCGTACTAGGAGGGATTTTAGAATTGGATTCAAAATCAGGATTGCTGCTTTTTCCAGAATATTTATATATAAGTGTAAACGCTGGATTCTGATTAGGAGGGCTTATAGAGTTAGATTTAAGATCAAAATTGCCACTTTTTTCAGAATATGCATTTATTACATATATATATATATATATTCTGGAAAAAGGGAATACCCTGATTTTGAATGTCACGTACACTTAGATATGCATATATAAATTTTCTGGAAAAAGCAGCAATTTTAATTTTGAATCCAATTTTAAAATCCCCTAATTCAGACCCTGTACATTAGGAATGAATACATGCTTTTGATGAATTATTTCTGTTTTTTGGGGATTAGGTCATTATATTTGGGGGTTAGTTCATTATTTTTGGGATTTAGTTTATTTTATTTAGGGATTTTATTTAGGAAACCACAAAAATTCCAAAAATATTTTTGGGGATTAGTTCATATTTTTGGGGATTAGTTCATGTTTGTACTTGGGGTTAGTTCAGAATAAACTAAGACCCAAAAATAATTGGGGACTAGTTCATTTTTGACTTGGGGGTTAGTTACTTGGGTGTTAGTTCGTAGCGCCAGTTTTTACAACTAATTCCGCTAGCTAAATGCAACATTTATGCAAATTTTCAAGTCAACCAGTCAAACCGTTTCGAATCGACATAAAAAAAAACGAAAAAGCTTAAAACGGCCGTAGCCTGTTAACTTATAAAAACTTCACATAGCCTCCTCGGGCTCCCAGAATTATTGCTGTAAAATTTGGTAATAATCTGACCAGTGGTTTTCACGTGAAACCTGGTGATATATTGAACTTAAACTTCAAATTCATCATCGTAACGCTGTAAAAGAATAAAGTAAAACAAAAATTTTAAAAATTTTAGAACTATAATTTCAAATTGAACCATAAATTACATTATTATATTTCTTTAAATTCATTACAATTCTTATGAATATTGAAACAAAACTCAATTATTGCTTTCTTTTTGATAATTGATTTTTTTAAAAAAACAAAAAAGAGAGGCTTTTCTCAATATACATAAGAATCTCAAGTACATAAACATAATTTATTGTGATACTAACGAAGGAGATTCTTTTATGTGAACTAAACTTTTACTTTTTTTATAATTAGTAAATTTTTCATGTATAATTTTGTGTGCTTCCGAAACAAGTTTTGCTGCTCTTGCTAATTCATTTTTTTCAGTTTGCAATAACCTTAATTTAATATTTATATTATATCCATTTCGGTTTAAAACACATGGTAAACCAAGATATGCTGTATAGTTAATACCATTAAAACCTCTAATATTACATGATGTTGAAAATACAACTTTACTATTGGTTAAAATAGCTTTCACTATTGCGCATACTTCTTCTCCAATAATATAACCTTTATTCATAATTATTTCTGCTGATGTTTTTCGTAAAAAAGTTTCGCAAAGCCTAGTATATTTTCTTTCATTACTTAAATTAATTAAATCTTCTAATTTGACACTTCCTATTGCTACTGTTGACCATAATGGTGCACAATGCATTGAAAGGTATTCAGTATCACCTTTAATATGAGCATAACCTATAACCCAACCATGTATTTCTGAAGAAGAAACGCCTAAATCATTTGCAATCATATAACGAAATATACGTGTATAAGCTGTGGTGCCCAATCCTAATACACGATTATCTGGAAATTTAGAATATTTTACACAATAATATGTTAATATCGAGTATGGAAATGTTGAAACTATTAATATTGTCTTTGGATTATATTTAACAATTTCTGGGACATATTGTTCATATATTAATATATGTTCATACATCTTTTCTAGTGTATATTCCTTCCCTTTATTAGATTGAAAACATAATATACAAATATCAGAATTTGCAGTTTTTTTAATGTCTAGAAGAAATAAAAAAATTTAAAATTGAATAATTTTGTTTTTTTTTTTAAATTTATGCAAGATCATAAAAGATCTTATAATAAGATTTTATCGTATTTTGTAATTTTAAAAGCCTTTCTAAACAAGAAAGCCATTAAAATTAAAAAGATTTAAAAACAAACATTAAAATTCAATAAGGGTTGACTTAGACATATAATATAAATGTAATATTTTTAATTTAAATTACCAGTTACTAGTTTTAATTTAAGATTATTATACATAAATTTAAAATATATCAAGCCATAAAAATTTTCATCCAATTGATTTTGATCTTCATCAAAAACTACTATTTCATCTGGAGCAAAATTAAAAAGAAGATTCACTACAATTTTTGCAGAAACTGGATTAGCACCAAATATTGATACTTTTTTTGACGATTTTGTTAATTGAACTTTAGTTTTATCGTCTTCATCATTTATTTTATAAATCAATTTTTTTCGTGAATTCATAATTTCAAATTTATTTGTTTGTATATATATATATATATGTATATATATTTTCTTTAACAGTTGCTTTACACAATTTAACACAAAATTTGATTAAATACGAGAAGAATACAAAGAATTCCAATTCTTCTAATTTGATAAAAATAAAATTTTGTAGTAATTTTTTTAAAATTAATTCTTATGTCATAATAAATCAGAAATTTTATTTTTTTCTATCATTTATTTTTTAAATGACAAAGGTTTTTATAGCACATTTTCAAAAGATTTTGTAAAAATGTGCCTATAAAGTTTTACTCTTTTCGTTTTTAGTTCGTGTTGTTTGTTCAAAACTTTTACATCGTATGCAATAAAGTAAAGAAGAATTTCATGGAAAAACTTTATTTCTGTAGCCCCACCCGTTACAGAGCTACAACCCCCCCAAAGTCGGAAAAATCCCTATTTTTAAATTGTTATTAGAAGGGTTCTGTTATCTATATATCCAATCTGAAAACGATAGAAGACAGCTGTTTTTATAAACTTTATAAATTTTTAAAATTCTTGATTGAATTGATTAACCGATTGAAAATGTATAGAGTTGCCATACGGTACTACAAATTCACCATTATGCAAAACTCAATTTTTGCAATATTTTTTGGTTTCACATACCTTGTGAATGGTTCAAGCTAGAGACTTGAAATTTTAAGACGAGTTAAATCGTGAGAAATTATTCGATTAACAATTTTTTTATTATGCCCCTGTCTAAGAGGTTGAAAATATATAAATAATATTTTATTTTTTATAAAAAATTTTATAGCTGCAACATTATATTTTAACATAATTTAAATTTTCTTTCATCATTTGGGCTTTTTTCATCATTTGTTTATATTTCTTTTTAGCAAATTTATCGTAAAGTTAGTTCTTAATGCTATATGGTCTATGCATATATTTGATCTTTCTTTTGTTGTTATTTGACATAAGAAAAATCAATACATTGACAATATTATTGGGTGGGTACCCAATAATATTCTGTGACAATAGTTGACACTTTGTCCGAAATTTCCCAATCTATCATAATTTCAAATAATATATTTTTTAAATGGTCAGCTGTGTGAATACCTTCAATCTTTTTAATTTATATAACTGCTGACATTAATTTTTTGCAATCTATAAAATGACATACTACAGTAACATATCCTTCTGTAATGGATGACGTCCAGGTGTCGGTAGTTAAAGAACATAATTCTACATTTTTTTAACATATCCTTCAATTTTTTTCGTGCGTTTTCATATAGATTTGGTAACATAACATCACTTATATTTCTACGAGATGGCAGTCCAAATTTGCTGTCCAATTCAGCTACAAATTCTTTAAACCCAGTATCTTCTACAATACTGAAAGGTTGAAAGGTTTTTTAGTTGTAAAACCCATTAATTTATGTAAAAGTAATTTATTTCTAGGACTGTTCACATCATATGATTCTTTAGATGCAAAATATAGTTGCAATGGTCTTTGACCAGACGATGTTGAAGGCTCATTTTGAATTGCTTTGTCCCACTCAGATCTGTGCAACCTTCGCATGTGATCTATAAGATTACTAGTATTACCACTAGTTTTGCATTCTTTATTGCAAATGTTGCATTTAGCTATAGGTTTTTCACCAGCACTTTTTGTAAAAAAAAACCATACTTTAGATTTACCAAGTAATGATGTTGTTGCCATTCTTAAACCTAGGGTAATTTAAAAAATATTTTTCAAAATAAAAAATAATAAGTTATTCGTAACCAATTAAATATGTTTTTATAATATTTTTGTTTAACTAATTTAGTGGTACCTACCAATTATTATTTTATCAAATAAATAATTTTAAATATGTACTCAAAACAAAATACACACTACACTTAAACAACGAATTTACAGTAAATTTAAAATTTTTGGGAAATTACCAAACTAAATTGTATATCCAATAACAACGCTTACTGTGATTTTGATGCCATATAATTCTTTTTAATTTAGGGTATCGATATTTTCGATATTTGTTAACTATCGATAGTATCGATAGTCCTATCGATATTATCCCATCACTAGTCTAAAGTCTAGGGGATTAGGTGATAATATTCTTTATGCTAGTTTTGGTCACAATGTGAAGAATATCTATTTTAAAATTATTTTAAATTAGATTTAAATATACTAAAGCTACCTTTATTTCCGTGCACATCAAGATTTTTTCATTAAAAGAAAAATTACTCTTTAAAAATCCTCTTGGTGGATAAATATGGTGCCATGACTAAATGCCATGTAACATTAAGCTAGATCGTGAAAAAAATTTTGATTTTAGTTTTTTAAATGTGTAAATTTCAGTTTTCTTTTAAAATGTTGTACAGGTAATTATTTGGAATTTATTTTTATAGTTTGTACTTGTTGACAAAGGAACTCTTATTACTATACCGCAGGTGCAAAATAAAGCCTATGGTATTAAGACCTCTAAGAATAATACTATATATTTGTCAAAGTATAAGGAAAGGTAACTGCTTCCCCCACACCAACACAAAAAAATATTAAAATTCCCTTCTTTTGCGGCCTGCTACTGTTAAAATAAGCTTTTTCAAAATTTATCTAAGCTATTTCAAATTAAAAAAAACGAGAAAAAGTGTCAATTGTGGAATACCCGTATGACCGTAATATTGTCATTATATGATCCAATTAACAAAATTTTAAATAATGGAAATTATTACTCTTTCAGTTATGTACAAAAGAAAATATAATTTGAAAGACAGCTCTTCGAACCTCTTCCACTACACCAATTTAATTTTATTCAGACGTTGGCCATTAAAGTTAACTACTATTGATATATAGAGCAACTACTCGAACCAAATGCACCATCCCAACTAAATTTTGCACCAACTTTGGCCATAAAAGGTGACCATTCGTACTCCTTTGAGGAGTACAGTACTCCTTTCAGTATCTGTGTACTCCTGAAAATATTGTACTCTCCTTTGTACTCCTTTCACAACTTATGTACTCCTTGTACTCCTTTAAAATAAATTTTATTATTTTTTTTAATTACTTCATCTTTCGAGTATCAGTCGCTACAAATTTTGGGTACGCCATCTTTCGCCCAGTATAAGTCGCTACAAATTTTGTGTGGTCTCTCAAAATTTCTTGTGGTAACACTAAAACTATATGTCAGAAAAATTCAAAATCATAGCTAACCAACAAAATAAACGCTTTATTTTTTATTAGCAGTGAAGTGATGAGATGTATTTTATATTGTGATTGATAATAAATAAGAATTGTAAGTTCTTAAATTCAAGTCTCAAAATATATTTATATATACAAAATATATTACAATAATTTTATTTAATTTTAGATTTAGTAGCCCCAAATATGCCAAGAAGAAAAAATAGTTTTAATGAAAATTTGAAAAAAGAATTCCATTTATTATTCAACTTGCAAAAGCTGACGACACTTTTGTAAAATGTACTGTATGTAAAGTTGAATTTAATTTGGCAGTGTTTCTTTATTGCAACTCTTCCTCCAACTGCCAAATTAAATTCAACTTTACATTCGCAATCTAACAAACATAATATCTGTCTCGATACTGTAGCTTCATCATCAAAATTAACTAGTTTTGTACGAAGAACCACATTCACTTCAGATGAAAAAAAATTAGCAATAGCTGAAGGAGCTATGGCATACCACACAATATGCCATAATCAAAGTTTTAGAAGTATGGACTGTACTTCTAAACTTCAGCGCCGGCTTGAACATTTGCGGAGCCATGTGCGAGGTTAACCGCGGGGCTATTTTTTTTATTAATTTGCTTTGCTTTTTTTCAACCTAAGACATTAGAATCTGCTATAATAAATTACTAATATAAAATATGATTAACATCACATTGTTGCATATAGCTATAACCTATAACATATTTCAATAAGTTATTTACCAACTTGCATAACTTAAATAAAAATATACATAGCTATATACATATATATAACAATTTTCTATCAGTATTTTGAAAACTGCAATGCAATTATAACTTTGAAAAATGGAAATCATTAGTATCTTTATTTTAATTTTTTCATTAAAATAAAAACGCAAATAATTTGAATTTTCTGTCAAACAGTTCAATTGCAATATATGAAATTCTTATTTATTTAATACACGCACGGGTATCTAAAAGTTGACAAGGGCAACTATAATCTTAGAAAAAAAAAGCTTTTAAAGAAACTGTTTCAATTGAAGGAAATTTTAATTGTATTGTGTAAATTTCTAATTTTTGTCTTGAATTTAATAATAATATTATATAAACTTTCCAAAGTGCGGGGCCGGGTGCGGTCGCACCTTCGCACACCCTATCAAGCCGGCTCTGCTAAACTTATAAGAAAGCTTTTTAACAACACCTTCACTTGCGCAAGAACAAAATGTGAAAGAATTGTGGTGAGTGTATTTAAAAAATGTTCTGATGATTTATTGGACCACGATTTGAAGGAGACCAATTTTGTGACTATATTAGCAGATGCATCAAACCACAACGAAGTCAAGCTGTATCCTGTTTTGGTACGATATTTCAATCCATTATCCGGCGTTCAAATAAAAATTATTGATTTAAGTTCCATTAAAGGCGAAACTTCTGAAATTCTTTCTAAACATATTTTTGATATAGTTAAAAAACATAATCTATCAGAAAAGGTCTTAGCCCTGTCAGCTGATAATACAAATACTAACTTTGGGGGGTTAAACAGAAGAGGTGAAAATAATTTGCATAAAAAACTAATGCTCGGTTTGAATAAAACAATTATTGGTATAGGATGTAATGCGCACATCCTTTCAAACGCAATCAATATTGCAGCATCTGTTATGAGTATTGATGTTGAAATAATAATACCACAAATATATTTACATTTCCATAGATTTACTGTCCGAGTAACTATGCTACAAGATATTTGCGCCGAACTCGACGTGGAATACAATAAACTCATAGGCTTTTCAAAAATGAGATGGCTAGCACTTACTCCAGCCATTGAACGCATAATCCAATTATTTGAACCGCTTCGTTCCTATTTCTTAAGTATTGAAAAATGTCCAAAAATTTTAAAAGATTTTTTCGAAAATGAGATTTCTGAAACAATGTTGTTTTTTATTCATAATCAGGCTGTATTATTTAGTAATGCAATAAAAAAAATAGAAAAAACGAATATACCAATCGCTGAAGTTGTTAACATTTTAAACGAATTAAAAGATATGTACTTATCGAGATATAATCAAAATTTTGTACCGATTGCTGTAACATCTTTAATAAGTAAATTGGAACAAAGTAATCCTGGAGTAACAAGAAGTTTTTCTATAGAAATTTCAACATTTTACAAAACATGCTATGATTATATAAAGCAATGGACTCATAATTTATTCCATTTCAGTAGTTTTGAATGGACTTTGTTACGGAAAAAAATTATATGGGTTGATGTGCAGGAAACTATAAAGTATTTTGAAAAAAATATAAAAAATATAAAAATATGTGATAATGAACTTTTCGACGAAATACGAAGATTGAATACATTTTGCGAAAACAATCAGAAATATAACAAATGGGCAGAAGATACAATTGACGTAGATAAACGATGGACTGATGTTTTTTTATTGTTTAAAGCAGAAGATATACCATGTAGTAATTTAAAAATAATAGTTGAGGCTGCTATGTGCCTTCCCGGCACCAAAGCAAGCGTAGAACGCACATTCTCAGTGATCAACGATTTTTGGGGATGCGAAAAGGCGCGGTTGAGCGTAGAAACCCTGTCTGGTGTAATTTGCACCAAAGAAAATTTAAAAATGTACAATTGTGAGCAATTTATTAATGTTTTGAATGAAAATGAATATCTAACAAAAGAAATTCATTCAAAAAATAAATATGTTTAATTATTAATGTCAAATAATGAAATGATACATTTAGTGAATTATAGTGAAAATATTTACAAAGTACATTTTTAAATATAATTAGGAGTTTTTATTTAAAAGTAGACCATTTTCACTGCGGTATTAAATGAATTTCTTTTTTGGTTTTTTTTTTTATTTCTGAAATTGAAATTGATATTTATTTATGTTATTTAATAAAGAATTTATTTTGTTTTTTTATTTTAAAGAAATGCTTTGTGATTTATTTTTTTTGCACTAAGCTACGTTTTTTATTAGTGTACTCCTTTGTCTTCCAAAATATCTTCTTCTTCTTCTATAGCTTTACAGTCCTTGATGAACCTGAGCTTCCGCTATAATTCTCTTCCATACATCCCGATCTTGTGCAACTCTCTTCCAATTTCTTATTCCTAAAATCCTTATGTCATCTTCAACAGCGTCTAGCCATCTTTTTTTTGGTCTCCCTCTACCTCTAGTACCCTGCATTTGGTGGAGAAACACTCTTTTTGTTGTTCTGTTATCCGGCATTCTTATAACATGTCCTATCCATCTTAACCTTTGCGCTTTTATGAATCTTATTATGGTTCTATGTTCAGTCAATTGTTCAAGCTCGAAATTATTTCTTGATCTGTAGGTACCATCTTCGTTTCTAACCGGTCCATATATTTTTCGAAGTATTTTACGCTCAAATATTCCCAGTTGTCTACAATCTGCAGTTTTAAGCGTCCATGTTTCACATCCATAAGTTAGAACCGGTCTGATTAATGTTTTGTATAATTTTAGCTTTGTATTTCTCGACAACAGCCTGGATTTCATAAGTCTGGAGTATGTATAGTAACATCTACTTGCAGCTTGTATTTTTTCCCGTATTGCCACAGCGGTGTCTTCACTTTTACTGTATACAACTCCCAGATACTTAAACTGATGAACACCTTCGAACTTATAATCATTAATATTCAAATCTTGCGTTGGCATATGAGATTTGCTTTTTACGAAGTATTTAGTTTTGGGTTCATTTATTATCAGTCCCACTTTTCTAGCATCAGTTTCCAAACGTGTAAATGTTTCTTTTAGCTCTCTTAAATTCTTAGCAATTATTACAATATCATCGGCGAAAGCGCATATTTGTATGGATTTTATAAATATAGTTCCTTGAGGATCTATCTCTTTTACGACATAATGAAGAACTAGGTTAAATAGTAATGTTGATAGAGCATCACCCTGCTTAACTCCCGATTCTATTCTAAAAGATTCAGTGAACACCCCTTGAATTTTGACTCTTGCAGATGTGTTTGTCAGGGTTAGACATGCTAATCTTGTTAACTTTTCTGGAATGCCAAGTCTATTAAGAATACCACTAATTTTAGTTCTGTCTATGCTATCAAAAGCTTTCTGGAAATCTATGAACAGACAGTGTATATCTCTTGCGTATTCATTATATTTCTCAAATATCTGACTCAGAGTAAAGCATTGGTCCATAGTTGATCTGTTTACTCTAAAACCACATTGATAGTCACTAATAATTGTTTCGGTTATAGTGTCAATACGACTATGTAGTATGTTAGAGAATATTTTGTATGCTATATTGAGCAGAGATATTCCACGATAATTATTGCAGTCTTTTTTGTTTCCCTTTTTATGTATTGGGATAATAACACTTTTTTGCCAGGCTTCTGGAATGTTTTCTGTACGCCATATAATTTTTATTAGGTCGTGGTATTTCTTATACAGTTCCCTTCCGCCGTATTTTACCAATTCAGATATTATAGTATCTTCCCCACTTGCTTTTCCATTTTTAAGTTTCTTAATAGCATTGATCACTTCCTCTAGAGTTGGTTCTTGAATTTCATTTTCAACTGAATATATTGGCTCCATTTGGCTTGTATTGCTCCTTACTTGTTCATTATTCAGTAATTCGTCAAAATACTCCTGCCACCTTTCTAGTATTTGTTGTTGTTCGTTGAGTAGATTTCCTTCTTTACTTAAACATGCATTGAGTTTTGGCTCATACGACGATGTCTGTATTTTTACGCTGTTGTAGAATTTCTTAATATGTCTTTCAGCATTATTTTCAATTTCTTCAATTTGCTTATTTAAAGACTGCCTCTTCTTCTTTCTCATTAGTTTATCCGCTTCTTTTCTTTTTTGCTTATATATAATTTCATTTGCTCTTGTGCTTTGTATTAGCAGCTTCTTTCTCGCTTCATTTTTTACTTCTATAATTTCTTTGCATTCTTGATCAAACCACTCATTTCTTCTATTTCCGTTGTTTTTGGGGATAATTTCCGATGCCGTTGTAACTATTGCATTTTGCATATCTTTCCATTTTTCGTTAATATTGCTATTGGCATCTAGAGTAATATTTTCTATTTTGCGTACCAATTCTGCTTGGTATCCGTTTCTTAGGTTTTCATTTGTGATTAGTTTATCTATTTCCCAATTATTGGTTTTTTGTTTCTTTTTTGTATTTACTACAGAAATTCTTTGCCTTATTTTAGCTTTGATGAGATAGTGATCAGAATCACAATTTGCACCTCTACAATTCCTTACATCAATTACGGAAGTGGCATGCCGCTTGTCTACCAAAAGGTGATCAATTTGGTTCGCACCTCTTCTGCCTGGTATTTTCCAAGTTTGTTTGTGAATTTGTTTATGAGGGAATGATACACTACTAACCCACATATTTTGGCTTGCTGCGAAACTGATAATCCTCGATCCATTATCATTTGTTAGATCATGCATGGAGTATCCGCCTGCTACTTGCTTGGTAAAGCTTTCCTTACCAATTTGGGCATTAAAATCGCCCATTATAATGACCATATCATGTTTTGGTATTTTGCTACATGTACTTGCTAGCACATCATAGAAATTATCTTTGTCTTCTTCCGGGCTAATTTCCGTTGGTGCATATACTGACATTAAAGTTATATTTTGATATTTTCCTTGCAGTCTCATACAACAAATCCTATCATTAACCGGTTCAAAAGAAAGAAAGCTTTTATGGGTTTTTTTATCTATGTAGAAGCCTGTACCGTTCATGCCAGTTCTTTCCCCCCCACTATAGTATATATAATAGTCTTTCTTTTTTATTACATTTTGTTCTTTGTATCTTATTTCTTGAAGCGCCACTATATTCATTTTGTATCGTTTCAATTCGTCTGCTATCTCTGCCATTTTACCAGGTTTAAGCATTGTCAAAATATTCCAATATCCGAGTGTCAAATCATTTTCCTTAATTCTTGCCATAGGTCGTTGCCGTAAAGTCCGATCTAATATCCGAGGCATTTGTTGCGGGTTCATGACATTTGTGATTGGTATAGAATCGTCCAAAATATCTGGTCACCTTTAAAACTATTTTTGGCTAAATAATAATAAGTATAGATAATAAAAATAAGTACAGAGAAATGCTGATTTAAAAAAGAAGTTGTATGGCAGGTACTCGAATTCGTGGAGCAAAATGGCTGGATTGCAATATCGTTGACGGCTATTGCATGAAAACGAATTTTTATGCAAATTTAGAAAATCGCTATTGCAATCCAGCTAGTTTGCTCCATGGGTTCGAGTACCATACATGCAACATCTTTTTTATATGAGCATTACCTACTATACCTACTAAAGCTAGGTGTCTGAAATTTGGCCAAAATTTGGTTGGTCTACTGCATTGGGTTCGAGTAGCTATCATATATTGGATGATATAATGTCGATATTACGGTTATACGGGTATCGCACAGTTGACACAGTCTACTCTACTACACTCTTCCTCGTTTTTATTAGAAAATTGAAATGGTTTTTGTCTTGGATAAAAATTATTGCAAATTATGCAAAATAAGAAAAATAATAATTTATTTGTAAACAAAGATAAAAAAAATGTAACATTTGTACTTAACGTTTTTATTTAAATTTTTTGTTTTTTTTTTTTTAATTTTAAAACCTACAAATAAACCGGTTTCTTGTATTGCATTTTAATTTTAAATGGTGCAAAGGTTAAACATACTGTAGTTAAAACAAAAAAGTTGTTCATATGTATGTATGTATGTACAATACAGGAAATTTATTTGCCTAAAATAATATGCCCTCATATCATTGTAATGAGTACACTTCCTTTCAAAAGTTTTGTTTATTTTTTTTCTGTACAAATTATTGCATTGCATAATTTTAATTTTATTTTTTTTTTTTGCTTTATATTTTTAAAAATCAGGAATTAAAAGCTTTTATTTATTTTTTTATTATTACTTTTTTTAAGAAAAATCTTAAGAATAAAAGATATAAGTTTTTCATTTAAAATAATGTAGGTACACCTGAGTGAATAATTTACAGACAATTGACTATCACATTGTGTTATATTCTATATTTATGTATAAAAGTAATGATACATTATTTTATACCGGTTTTTTTTTCTTTTGTTATAAATATATTTATATATACATATATATTTAATTACATACAAATATGCATAAAGATATTTACATTCTTACAATTCACTTATTTATATGATTTTTATTGTATAGTATGTGCATATAAATTGCATGAGTTTCAGTGGTGAAAAAATTCAAATCAGTTGCCAAAAATTATGAAAGAAATTTTTTTTAATAATTAGAAATTCATTTACTGTAATTATTTTTATTGTTATAATCCTAAACTTTAACAATGGACTGTAACGGTTTACAGATATGTTAAGGTGACTGATCAAAACTTAAACAAAACGATCTTAATAAATGACATTCAAACAACTTCAGCAACTAATTAAACATATTCGCCATTTCTTAATATTTCTTGATGGTGAAACATATTTATATAAATTTATAAATGTTTTTGAAATTTATTTATACATAACCACAAAAAATTCTAACTTTGTTAAGATTTCTAAGATTTGCACAACTTAAAGTATAAAAGAAAGTATAAACATGGTTTTTCATATATTCGTATAAAATTTTAGATTGCCTAAAGATCGATTGAAAGGTCGAAGTTCTAACCACGACGCCAGTGGTCGGAAAGCTTTTATATGTATACAGATATGAGGGTATGTTAAAAGAGTTTACTGAAGGAAGGGTTTATGTTGTTAATTCCAGTATTAGAAAATAGATTAGAGAAACAAAGACGTTAAAGAATTTGGTATTTGGTATTATAGTATGTAAAGTTGTCATGGAAATTTTAGTTAAATCCAGTTGTTGTTTTATTCATTATATTTTTTTACATTTTAAACCAAAAAACTAATCCTCATACATTGAAATTCAATAAACCATTGATAAATCAATTTCTAAAATTTACAGGCTTTAAATGAATCTCAAATAACATTTAAAACTAGAAAAAAAATTCAAAACATCTTATTATAGCGCTTCAAGTTACACAATATAAACCACTGGTTACATTTAACTTACATATTTGTATGCATTTAATTGCATTTTAACGAATTTTTGACATAAGAAAAATGATATTTAAAATACAATTTTATTATTATTTTGTTGGAAAATATACAGTATATTTAAACACACTTCTACAATTCTACATACATAGTTATTTTTCCATATTTTTTTTAACATGAAAATTGTTAATTTTTTTTAAGAGTTTTGCGCTCTTTTAAACTGATCATCCATTTCTCCCAGTATCAAATTTCACTCAAATAAAAAAAAAAAAAATAAAAACATGAGAAAATCAAAAAAATTTTAAAATTAAAACCGAAAAGAAAAAATTTTAAAAATATTAAAAAAAAAAAAAAAATTGTTTAAAAAGAGAGAATATGAAAAATGGGAGAGAAATAAAGTGATAGATAGGGAAATAAAATTTATAAATTTTTCATTTAATTTCAATTTATCTTTTAATTTATTTCGGATTTTGAGAAAATTTTTTAACACTTGACAATTTTTTAAAAAGGACAGAAAATAGAAACAGAATTTAAAAATTACACTCTGGTTCATAAAATAATTTTTACCTACTATACATTATACGGCGATATACAGTGGTACTTATAAAATTAAGTAATAGATAGGTAGGTAAGGTTTTAATGCTAGTTGCGCAATTTCTAATCAATATGAGTTGCAAAAGGGTGTACTAAATTTTCCATTTCGTTTGTGAGAAGGAGAAGGGTTAGATATAGACTCAATGGCATAAATCGAATCAAAATCGAAAAGTAAATCGATCTAGCTATGTAAGTCCGTCCATCCGCGTAGTCGTCGTCGCTATTGAAATCCAGCCATTTTGCACTACGGTTTTAGTAGCTGCCATACAACTTCTTCTTTTATATGAGGATTACTCTACACCAAGTAAAGTGGGTGTCTGAAATTTTGCCAAAAGTAGTTAGATTTTATAGCTAAAGTTTGTGCCAAATATGATCCCAAAGTTGACACAGTTTACTCTACTACACTCTGCCTCGTTTTAACTAACTATATATTTTTTTTTCCTTTTCCACTGCTTTAAGGAGTATAGGGCATTCCCAACTTTATTTAGACTAGGTTTCAATTTCTTTAATCGTTATATTCCCTAAGCAATGATTACTCGGCTGTAGCTATTGTATAAGATTATGAATACAGATTATGTTAGTTTTGTGCACCATCTATTAAGATGAGAATTTTCATATAAATGGCGGCCTCTTTACCACTACGCCACTGATCATATTAGTTTGTTATATTAACTAACTAATATGACTCATTAATATTAAACTAAATTTATAGTTATAATTTTTAACTAAACTATAATTACCAAATAAATGTATTTAAATAAATTTCACTTTACTTATTGACTTATTGTCAACCAAAATACAAAAAAAAAAAAAAAAATAAATAAATAAAATTTTTAACGATCACCTATTTATTATTACATTTTGTACTTATTTAGGTTATAAATTTCAATAAACCAATCACTCTCAATTTTCTCACAAT
This sequence comes from Dolichopus griseipennis, assembly GCA_963082915.1. Lineage (NCBI taxonomy): Eukaryota > Metazoa > Arthropoda > Insecta > Diptera > Dolichopodidae > Dolichopus > Dolichopus griseipennis. The sequence continues at coordinate 105,667,288 of OY720443.1, read as the reverse complement.
ATTCTGAAAAAAAAAAAAATATTTCTTATCGCCTATATTGGATTGGAGTATTGAACAATGAGTACATTGAGTATAGTTCAAAACATTTTAAATTTTTGAGTAAAATCTTAATACAAAAATGAGTATTTTTTTTAATATTCACTCATATAGATTCAAAAAAAAAAAAAAAATAATAACAAAAACTGTGAAAAAAAAAGTGAAAAACAGATAGGTAAAGTCGTAACACATATACCTTGATTCGGTTGATTATCTCTTTAGAAAATATCGATTCATAATAAAAAAAAAAAATAAAAAAAATTAAAATATAATATACAGCAGAGTAGTTAAAAGTTAACAATTTTTATTTTTGTCTCATATAAGTATAGTAAGTAAAGTATGTAAGTTAAGTTTAATGTGAGATTTAGTATTCCTATAGTTCCTTTAGCGGGCAGTTCGCGATTTTATTAATAACTTTTATTTTTTTCCGCTGCTAAACAAAACGTTATTTAATTTTGTTTTTTTTTTTTGTTTTTTTTTTTTTCGTTTTTTTGTGAATAAAACGCATGAGTGAATTATTCCATTTTTTTTTTTTCGAGTATTAAAAAAAAAAGAGATGTTATAAAATAAATGCAATAAATATGTAATTTTACATAATTTTTAATAGGAAACAAATTTTAAATTAAAAAGAAAAAATTACAGTACATAATAAAATACAATATATAATATACTAAGTATATAATTAATACAAGCTCACATATATACCTGTACGTTAAAATCTTTATCTAATAATAATTCTAGTAAAACAATTATTATTAAATAAAATTAATATATATAATTAAAATAAAAATAACAATTCATATTTAAATATATTATATACGAATTTATATAATAATAATGGTATAAAAAAAGTGCATTAATAATTTTATTAATAATATATTGTTAAATACAGTTCTTATATAATTTATTTAGTTTTTTTTTTTTTTTTTCATTATATATATTTTTAATTAATTAATTGTGTTTAAATATATATTTATATAATTAAATTACAAAATTAAATAAATTTAATTAATTATTATAATATTATATTAAAAATATGTCTATATATATTTGTATTGGAAAAACAATGTTAATTTATATAAATATGTTAAAAAAAATTAAATAAATATTGTAATTAAATTAACAAAAAAAAAAAAAATGAAAAAAATTTTTAAATAACAAATATAAAAAAAATAAAATTAAAAAAAAATAATATTTAATTAATATTAACAAATTAAAAACGGAAAAATACAAAATATTTTTAAATAAATTTTTGTAAAATTTCAAAGGTCAGATTTTCTTTTTTAAAAAAATTATATGAGAAACACTTAAAAATAAGTTAAAAAAATTTGTTAAAAATTATTGTTAAAAAAGCAAAAAATAATTAAAAAAAAAAAAAATAAAAATAAAATAAAAACGCCATCTAAAATGTAATGCAATGCAATGCAATAGAAAACGCATACAATTTTTTTTTTTCTGTATTTAATAAAAATCGCGTACTCAATTTCAGTTTCAGTTTTTTTTTTTATTTTTTATTTTATAGTTTTCTTGTATAGATCGCGAATCAGTTTTTACATTTAATATAATACTTATATGTTTATATATATATAAATATATACATATATATAAATATACAAATATATTTTATATATATATATATATATATAAAAATGAATACATTATGTTTCTGTTTATATAAAGTATTATTAATATGTATATTGTAACGAAATAAAGGTTTTTTTTTACATACGAGTATGTCTGTTTAAAAACGTTTTTATTTTAAGTATATATATATTATATATATATATGTATATATACATATAATATATTGTTCTAGTTCATTGTTTCAATAAATTATATTCGAATTAAAAAAAAAAATACTTGTATATAGGTATAAAAAATTAATGGGTTCTTTTTTAACTAATATAAATTTGTATTTAATATTATATTATACTTTTAATTAATAAAAGAATTAATTATGCATATTAAATTAATTATGCATTTATTATTATTATTAAAATCTGTTAAATTAATATTTTTATCTTACAGAAAACGTTTAAGATTCTTAATTCTTGGAATACAAAAGTTTTATTTTTTAATTTATATTCAATTTTATAGGAAATTAATACATTTTTTTTTAATTTTAATTTAAAATAAATATTTTTTTTTCTGAATTAGCATCGAAATTATGATTTTATTTATGACTCAGTTTAAATTAAATCGTGTATATTTAGTACAAGTAACATTATTCTTAGATTTAGAATACCTAATACTAAGTGTATGTGAATTTTATTTAAAAAATATTTTAAGCAATAAATAAAATTAAAGAATTTAACTTACAAAGTTATATTTTACTTATATAATAAATGTGAGTGAGACCTCGGTTGGGTAGTGGGTAAGCTTTTGACTTATTAATAAAGGATGCGGGTTCGTGTCTCGTATCAAGTTATACTTAAAGTATTTAATTGAAATATTTAATTTCTTAACAAAATCTCCTTGGTGATCCAATTAAATTTGGTATAAAATATTACATATATTTAAATATAAAAAATATTTCATAAACAAATTAAATAATATTATTTAATTCCTTTTCCATTCTTTTAAGGAGTTTAGGGCATTCCCCAAGTTTATTTAGACTAGGATTTAGTTTCTTTAATTGTTGTATTCACTAAGTCGTTGATTACTCGACTGTAGCTATTGTATAAGATTATAAATACACAAATGTTAATTTTGTGCGCCACCTATTATCCTACAGAAGAGTTATTGATATATTTATATGAAATCTTATCTTATATCACAATATTAATTATTACGATATTATTATACAATTTTATGATATTTTTTTTATTAGATATGATCTGATCGGGTTCTGAACCCGAAACTTTCCACATGAAGACGGCGTCCTTACCACTACGCCATTGGTCAGAAAAACAAAAATAATATTATACTTATATTTTAATAATAGTATTTCAGGCTTCAAGCTATAATGCCAAAAGGCCATTATATTTTATTTTTGAACACAATTGATTAAATAATTAAATCTATGAGTTCAAGAAAATTTTTTAGACACTTTTTATAAGTTACAAAATATTTTAATATATTTACAATTATAAGTTTTTCAGAAATTAAACACAATTTCTTGAAGAGTTTATGAATCAAATTTAAAAGAATTTAATTGATTTATTTTAAAGAAAACTATCAAATTTATAATAAGAAAATGAATTTTTAAATAAAATTAAAATAAATTTATTTTATAAATTCTCATATGGCATCAATATTTTAGGGTATTTATGTATATAATATCGTAAACGAACTATTAGACAACAAAAAATTTGAAAGTTCCAAGTTGATTATAGTAAAACTTAAAAAAAAAACAAATAAAAATAAAATACAATAAATAATGGCTTTGTTGCAGATGAAATTTTCACAAATTTCTGCACAGTTTCCGTGGACAAAATTTTCTTCGATTCACATTATATCTTCCAAAAGATGAATATTAAAAAATATTGTAAGTTACGATATTTGTTTATATTTCATATCTTCTTATTGACCAATCTATACTAGACCAATCTACACTCTTATTGACCAATCTACACCAATCTACACTAAAGAAACTGATATAAAAACAACAAATAGAAACATAACCACCTGGTAATAAAATGTTAGTTGATTTAAGTGGCTGGTCCTATTCCCAAACAAGTTGATATTTCGAATGGTGCATTTGTACTGTTTTGCTACCACTTCCATTAAAAAAACATAGCTTATATTATACTTATAATAGGTTATTACATATTTATTTTAGATCCCTTTCGGAGCGTTTAAAACCTTACCATTTCTTCTATTTTTTTGAAATTGAATAGCTTTTATTATTATTTTAACCACCATTTTCAATAATGCAAAATTAGGCTCTTAAATGGGCGTTTTGTATAACATCACGCAAAGTATCAGGCTTTTTTGTCCTATTCACAGTTTTAATATTGTGCTTTAACAACTCTACAGTTTGAGGCTTGTTCATCATTTACTCGTTCCTTGAGATAAACTTAGGAAATAATCTGGCTCAGTTAAAATTAAATCCTGAAATTCTGGACATAATTTGATCAAAACAAATTTATTTTAGAAGATTAAATGTGGAACGGGCCGTATGTGCGGTTGCTCCATTCTGTTAAAATCAATTGTAGGAAGCTATCATAGTACGATACTTGTCCCAATTCTCTGTCACAACAATATCAACTTTATTCCTAAAGAAGTATATTGCCCTTTGTGCTGCTATCCTTTGTGCTGCCACTCTTTATCATGCTGTTAATTTGAGCGAGTGTAACTGTTGCTGACAAACAACTCTGGGTTTTGCAGTACTCCAAAATTGCATATTTTGCGTATTCACATTTATTAAAATAGAAATATGCTTCATTCCTCATAATTAAATTGTTCAGTAATTTTGTAAAAAAAAAAGTCAGTAAAATTTAATGGCCATTGGGAAGCGTACTTTGCTTCGTTACTCGTTTGTGTAATTTTGCATGTTGGTTGGTGCAAAATAAAAAAAAAAGTATAAGTTCATTTGTTTTTCAATTATATTTTTATAATCACTCCATACCTAAAAATCCAATTATAAATTTCAAACAATGTTGTAATTATTTTTATTTAGTTTAACCTTCATTCAACCCTCAGCATACCTGGAAGAATCATTCCATAAGTTTTTAGTGTTTGCCTTTGTCATGTTGAAACCTCCAAATCCTGTAGCAATATTTGGATGTTTCTTCATCAACTCAACCAATAGTTCAAACTGTTGAACATTTGTTATTTCTTCAACTGAATTTATTTAATTAATTTATTCTTCTAGATAAAAAAGAAAGTATTTACTTTGCCCTTTTTTCAATTTTTTTCAAGCAAAGTGTCATTTTTTGTGATAACTTATACACTAGAAAAAAAGTCTAGTAGAAGAATTTTGACAGGTATCACTTTTGAGTCTTCAGTAATAATCATTTTTAAAAACATGACATATGCCTATAATAATTAGGGTATTAGTCATAATTATATCTATTATATATTTTGTTTTTATTAATGTTTAATTAAATTTATTACTATGAAATACAACCTTACTATACAACCCTAAAAAATATAAATTAATAAATTTAAAACTTTTTTCTGTAAAACTATACTAGGTATTGCTGTTAATTAACCTAATTTTTTGTTTTATTGTATGAACCTATACACTATATGCCTGAATTTATTATATTCAGGGATTTTATTTAACAAATAAAAATTTTATAGTTTCAAACTTAATATTTTATTTTGCGGTTCCTTATTAAATATAACTATAATATTATTTATTGCAATATTTTAATGAAATTGCCTCCTTTTATATATGCTTTATAATTTTCTTTAAGTCTAACAAAACATTTTAATTTCGATTTCAATATTGGTATAAGAATTTCAAAAATATATTGAATTTACTGTAATGAAACAGTAGAATCACGATTTATTTTACAGTTAAGTTTTATATGTTAATTAAAAAAGTTTAAAATAAAGATTAACCCATAAGTTTAGTAATAAACTCATCCACTTAGTTAAATTGTATTTTGGCTTCGGACTAAACCAAACTATGCTGTTTTAATAAGTGAGTCCAAGACTGATTAGAGGTAGTCAACACTATAGTCATTAAAGTGAAATATGTACTACAATCTACAGTAAAACTTGTGAATTATTTAAATAGGGATCATGGTTATCTGAGAGGTATTGAAATAATGAAGTATTTTTAATTTAAAATTGGATTCGTGTTAGTTTTGACATCAAATTTCCTGTCCCATTGTGAAAATTCTAAAAATGTGATAAGCCATCATTCAAAAAATGTGATAAGTAAGGTAAAGATTAAAGATATTCTTTATATTTTTTTAAACCACTTCTTCATTAACTGCATATCTATTATTAAATAACTCACGATTCCTAAATGTCAGTTCTATTTAATATTAATTATTTTGCTGCGCTAACTTCAATGCGTATATAAATCAAATGTCAAATTGGTCGTGGGACTTTCTATCCAGCTAATAAGATTATTATAAACTTTTAAATTTCTACCAAACATTTTAAGATTTTTTCAAATTTACAAAGTATACAGTACTAAAATTGAAATTCTATACTTATGTCATTTAATAAATATTTAAATTTTATATGAACATTTTTATTTTGAGATTCTACTGCAAATGCATAACTTTGCCCAATACTTTTTTATTTTTGATTGTTTATTGGTTTTTTTTTAATGTATTTTATACAGGTAGCATATAAGTAATATTCTAAGAATCATTTTGAATTATGAATTATTCAGATGAAATGTTTATACAATTATACATACATATATATGTTTGTTATAATAAATGGAATTGTAATGTGATTTTAAATGAATTTTCAGTTAAATGACATTTATATGCATATATATATATATATATAATAAGTTTTAAAAATGATTTATGTTGATTTCATTTTTTTTTTCCAGTATACACTGATTTTGGATAATAATCTGTGACAAGTGAGATTTTGGTTGTTAATTTTTATTTTGTTTTTTTTTTTTAATAATTTATTACAAGTAATAATGTATGCAAAAAAAAAATTAATAAATATAATAAATTAATAAATATGTACAATATACAAAATGTTTTGAAATGAATTTTTTTTTTTATTAACAATTAACAAAATAAACCAATTTTTAAAATATTACTTATATATTAATGGGCAATCCAATAAGCAGTTACAAATTCATCGAATTAATTCATAAAATTTTTTCCAATTGATAAAAATTGCAAAACTTTAATATAGAAATATTTGTCAAAGCTAAATTATCAATTAAGATTTAACTATATTTAATATTTGGTCTAAGCCGAGATACTTATATTGTATGTCCAAAATATTTTATGTATAGATAATATATTATCATTATATTTGTGCTACTGATTTCACTGAATTTTTGAAATTCATCAAAAACCTGTAAATAATGACTTAAAACCAGTTAGTTATAGTTTTCTAAGTGAGCATACAATTGATGTTTTTATAAAGCTAAGTGTCAGAATGCCCCTAAGACTAATTCTGGAATCAAATTGATATAACTAATATTATGTTGAAAATTGTATAATTGTTATATAGTATGAAGTAAATAACGGAATTTCCTTTTTAAATAGTTGATCCTATTTGATTCACCGTAAAATAAAACACTTTAGTTGAAAATATTTTATTAAAATTTTTGTAAAAGATTGTTCTTAAATTAATACATATAGATATATATAAATAAGTAATATTAGTATATAAATATTTTTTACATTAAACTTGAAAAACCTGATAGACAAGAAGTCGCCTTTCAATTTCAACGTATATTATAATTTTTATCTATAGATATTTCAAGTTTTTCAAATGAATTAATCTAATTTTGTTTAATTAAACAAATCAACTGCTTATTTATTACTTTTGAATAAGAATTTTTTTTCTTATTTTTCTTAATAATTAATTTCAGAATTTAAAATTAAATTTGGAATTAAATCTTGGATTGATAAATTTATTATAATATAATATATATGTATATATTATTTTATTCAAAAAGAGATGATTAACATTAAATATCACGTTATACTGGTGTTGTGACTGTTTTCTCCCTTTGAGTTCATAAAAGACTCCTGATTTGAATTCTTTTGGATATTTCGATTCTATATTTATACGTTTTTCTATAGTTTTATTCCACGATCGAAGGGCCCGGTTGAGTAGTGGATTATTATTAAGATTATTAATTGAAAAATAAATTATTCGAAAATAAATTTTCTTTACAAATCCCCATGGTTACAAAATATTTATATACCTATAGTAAAAATATAAAATATACGATATAAATAAAATAAAATAATATTATTTACAAATTAATAGCCTAAGGCCTTATAAGATATTTACTAACAAAATAAATTAGTTAGTATATAATATAAATAAATAAATAAAATTTCAGGATCACCTAGTTCTAATTTCGTCTTTGGGTTCCAAAAAAATTTCTCGCTCATTAGAAAGTGATCTTACTCCCTAGTTTTTATTTTCCCTTTTTTTAAGCGCTAACTATTCAGATGTTAGGATAATAAGCCTGTCTATACCATAGGGGGACCAGGGGGTCGTATTATATTGTTATTAGAATTGATCTTAATGAATTCTACAGACAATTTAAACATGCGATAATACTACGGCTTATAACATGTAGAAACGTCTTAAATTTTCAATAGATACAATTCTATTTTTGTTTAAATTGTAATATTTTGTATTTGAGTTATATGGCATTCTATGTATGTGAGTTATATTATTCAATTAAATTATTTTTTTATATTTTGCATTTTTTTATTTTTGCTATATTAATATATTTTTTTATTAAAGATATATAATTATTAATTATTGATTAAGCCATTAATTTGAACGCAATTGCGAATGGTACGAGTAGCTGAGTCGAGTCGAAAACCAGAAAAGTTTTTTTTCACTTTACCTGGGATTCGAACCTGGGTCTTTCGCATGAAAGTACGTCACTCTAACCACTGTGCCATCCAGCTGTATACCAAGAAAGTATTACTTACTTCATTTAATCATTTACTATTCATTGTGGCCAGATTATCTTAAACTTGTAATTTATATGACGTTTCTTTATTACCGTATATAGCGTTCCTTTTAGTAATATTAAAAACTTAATATTAAAAATAATTATTATTTTATTTCACGTGTTTTTTCCATTTAAAATTAATTAAAGTTCGGAAATTAATTATTATTATTTATTCAGATTATATATTTTTTAAAATAAAATGATGAGAAAAGTATCACCTATTTATTATAATAAGTATATATGATTATCTTAAAATTAAAAAGTTGTTCTTTTAAGTGCAATTTTGCAATTTTATTATAATTTTCACCTTCTTTTTTAATTTAATCATTATATTATTTTATTAAATGAATTTTATTTTCTATAATATAAATATAAATGTATAAATAGCTATAAAAAAAATATCTGTAATATTGTTGTCGTCCATTTTCCTCATTATAAAATAAAAATTTGTTTAATTATCATGTGAATTGAGTATTTTCTGTTCTTATAGCATTCACAATAAAATTAAAAATGATGAAAATTAAAATTTTTATTTATTTAAAAAAAAAAGAAATAGCATGAAATTAATTATACATTTATTTAATTTAACATTGAATTTACATTTAATTATTTAGTTTTATTGTTATTCATTTAAAAGTAGGAAACCTTTACAACACAAATTGGTGTTAATTTGTTGCACGTTATTTTGTATACGACAGTAAGTCATCATTGTGTATATGCTGATCTCGTGTACACTCTAAAATTGATGGTAAACACTAAAATTGAATTAATCTAAAACAGAATCTAAACCTGAATATATGATTAAGTTATATACATAATATATTTCTAAGAATTTTTTTAATTCTGTTTGTTAATTTTATTTGTTTCTAGAGTATACAATAATATAAATTCATTTTAATTCAATTTTTTGAAATTTTTACTATATGCATATCCGGTCTGAATATTTTGAAACAGATTTTCCTTATAAAAAACTAAAAACAAACTATTAATAATTTATTTTATTTATAAAAGAAATGTAATTATATAAAAATAAGTACTGTTTTATTTATTATTTAATTTATTAAATAAATTTTTAAACTTTAACAAATGAGTAATTAAAAAATTAATTCTGGGTTTAATTTAAACTTCTTACGCAGAATATTTTATAAATATAATAATAAATATAAAATTGTGATCCCAAAATAATATATAGAGAACTGATTTTGAGTTCACGTTCAATACTTGTATATACTATAACCAAATACCTGATCAATAAATTAGTGGTAAAGTGGTGGTTTCTCAATATAAAAGTCTCGGATTCAAATCCTGTTTCGATCATATTTAATAAAAAAATATAGTGTATATTAAAATAATTAAATCAGAAGTTCCAAATGTCAAATAGGCAAAGGATTAATATTACCAGGCAATATTTACTATTGTCTGGTACTACAAATAAATAAATAAATAACTAAACAACCAAATATATGGAGTACAGAGCAAGTGAACTAAATTGTCATTGGAAAATGTCAAAAAATGCAAGATATCAAAAGTTTATAAATTTAAATCTACATACCTAGAAATATATATTCTGAAAAAAACTTCCTGGTAACTTTAACCTTGCCTCTGTAGTTAATTTTTAAACCGGTATACTATTGGCGTTTTTTTTAAATCTGAGCCTAGATTTGAGCAAGCTCTAAATAAAATGAGCACGCTCTGAACAGACCATGAAACTGTCATTTTTATTTTAGTTACATTTTAAATTGTCAAAAAATTAAATTAAATTTTTAAAATTAAATGAAAAATTAATAACTTAAATAAACAAAACATTTTGGCTTTTATTTTGCAAGTATAATCTTCAGAATACATCAAAATGTATTTGTATTTTATTTTGCTCAGCCGTAATCGGAATACTTGAACTGATCACATAGACGAAGATTTGAGCGATTGTTTTTTGACATTTCACGTTCTGCTCAGGTTAAAAAAAAAAATGTCTAATATATCAACAAGTTACAGGGTTCGGTTATACAATATGTCAAAACATTTTAGGGTTGAGTTTTTGCAAATTGAGAATTTTACAATAATTGGACAGGGATGTCCAAACTTATTTCTTAAACACCCACATACAATGTGATAAGCGACTTATTTATTCTTTCCTTTTCAAGTGCAGCAAGTATTATATTTTTGTAAATGATATAAATTAAAAAATATATTTTTGTATTTGATATGACCCGACCAGTTTTTGAATGCAAGAACTTTCGATTGAAAAATTAACGTCCTTACCACTATTGGATATTAAATATATTTGCATTCGTTTTTATTCAAATTAAATATAATATTTATAATCCATTTTTTTAAAATATTTAGATGTACGATGCATGAATTTACATTTTATATTCTGTTTCTATAACATTGGTTTCTATTTTTGACATTTCAATTGAGACACGGTATTGCAAAGGACTATCTGTTAATCTATTCCTACTGTTATTTTTTATATTTTTCATTTTTGAATAAGTTTCCCAACATATGTATGGGCATGGTTTCAGCAACATAATGTAATACGTCATCTGAGTTTTGTTAGAGTTTTACGCACCCAGTTTTACGCACCTAGTATGTATAGTTTAGGGGATGAAATAAGGGATGCTCAATTTTTAATGAGAAAGTTGCTGTGTGTTTATTTTATATAAAAAAAAGTATATATAAAAATTTTTGTAACAATTGATTACAAATTTAGCAGGAAAAACTCTATAAGATAAAAAACTTAATACAGAATTAAAAGTGGAATCTATATGGAACTGATTTTAAAATACCCATAAAACACGATTACATCACAGGGAGTTTTCAGAATCCACTAAATATCTTTTACAAAAAAAAAAAAACAAATTAATTAAACATTTATAACAATTGTATTATATTACAATAGTCTTAAACAAATAAATGAAATAACAAAGTAAATAATAGAAACTGAAACAAGTTTTGTACAATCATGAATTAAATAAAAAAAAATTAATAGAATCAGAATTTTATGAACAATTTAATTTATATTTTTCGTGACTTTGAATTTATTCATATATAGTACCTACATTTATTTTTGTTTTTAATTGTTAAAAGTTCTTAATAATAAGTTTTTATTTTAATATTATCATAGTATTTAGTTGTAAATTAACTAAATTTTTATATTATTAACTAACTTTTAGTTGTTTTCCCGACTCTTAAGAAAAACATGAATGATTTTTTTTTATCTGATTAATGTTGTAATAAATTCCAAATAGAATTTTTTTTAATGCTATAAAATCACCCACCTATTTATTAAGCAACGTGCGCGCACATTGACTAGGTCGACTACTTCTCAACCGAAGATCCTCTTAATAAAAATAATTTATGTCCTGAAACTTAACTTTTGTTCTAATATGACTCTAAACGGTGACATGTCAGAAATTCCATTGGAACTGTTGACTCATCACAATAAGACAGAAGTCTCATGGGGCATTTTTTTAATGGGACTTTTGTCTTACCACAGCCACATTAATTATTTTCTATATTCTGGCCACGATAGGGTCATCCGTGAACGCAACGCACGCTGCTAGGACGCCATCCTGCGCTTTTCGATAGAGTCTTAGTGTTCTGCAATCAAGTCTTCGCTCCGTTTCTATATGAAACCGCCGGGCGCTCCAAAATGCATATGGTGCGGTTGATCCTCCTGTAAGTGGCTGTAGCCCGGCGCGACTCTTTTATAGCAAAAGAATATTTTTATAATATTTAGAATATTATTTGTATTATATTCGAAATTCTGAATTAAGAGAGATTTTAGAATTTAATGTTCAAAATCAGGGTTAATACGACAGAATATTTGATTATGGTTTTATAATCCGCAGTAGTAATAAAATAAAGTAATGTCTAAAATTTGTTTTTTCAGTTTTTGAATATTAATATCATTTCAAAGTCCGAAGGGACTTTGACCTTTTCTTTATGAGACTTTTATCTCACAGTGTTAAGACACAAGTCCCATGGGACTTTTGACACCTCACCACGCTAAAAACTGATTTGATTCTTAAATTTTGCAGATAAATTACTTTGATGGAAATAGATAAAAGAATCTTAAACCAGGTCAAACATTCTTTGACTGTAAAAAAGTGCAAACTTTGTTTAATCGAAATATTTATTAGAATGTAATTTACAAAGCTGCAACACTGTGTTAAAGAAATTCTGAATTTAATATTTGTATTTTTAAATAAATTAGAAATTTTCCTTTCTCTTTATTTTATAAATTAAATAGGAATTCTTAAAGCTCGAATCATATGTATATAGGGGTGGTATATTATTATTATTATAATTATTTTTTTTTTATTATTTTACACATCAGTAGCTTTGGAAGTGCAACAAAACAAAAATTCGAACAAAGTTGACAGACCATTTTGTTTTTCTTATTTTTGTTTTCTGTAAGAAAATTAATAAATACAAAAATTAAGTCACCAGAGTACTCACATGTTTTTTTATTTAAAAAATTCATTTGCTAATTTTTTCCCAGCCATTTTAGTTTCATATCGTTATTTAGCAATCGCGAAGAAAATGTCGCTTAAAAAGATAAACACATGGATTGGATACTAACGCATCATGAACAAAACTAGTTGGTTATCACAGTTACACAGTCAAGAAATTCAGTTTTTTTTTGACATTTATTTATCTTAAACTTCCGGATGTGCATTGTTAACCCGTTCGTCAGTGCTATGTACGATTTAAGTGGTTCAGAACGCGCATATTAAAAGTCTCATTAAAAAAATACCCGCAATAAAATTAAGCAAAAAACTCATTAATTTTCCAATGTTCCATGATTATCGCACGAATGGTTTAGAAATGCATAAAGGACAAATATACAGACATACATTCATTTTCGCATATATAGATAAATTTAAAAATATTTAACTCTAAATTAACTAATTTTACTTTATAACGCCCAAAGTTTTTTTTTTCGATTCGCGTTGTGCGAACTTGCATTGTTTTAAAGGTTTTAGAAAACTTAAAAGCAACGTTCAATTAAAATTTAAAAATTATATAATTTGTATAGAAAATTAATATTAAAAATAATTATATAAATATTTTTTAGGTTGTTACAGAATTTAATATTAAAAAATTATTAAATAAAATATAATTTAAAAAATATATAACTAATAAATTAATATTATTTATTTAAAAGTTCGATACAACTTTAAAAAACTAACAATTTGTGATTATTAAAAAATTTTAATTTATTTAAATATGTATAAATAAATATAAAGTGTAAAATTAAAAATTCTTAATAATAAAAATAAATTTTTATGGAATTTATAAATAAAACGAAATGAAAAATTACTAAAAAAAAATCATTATAAATAATAAAAAAAATTAAGTAATGTGGTGAAAAACAAAATTAAAAAAAAAAAAAATCTCACCACTAATAGTTTGTTTATTTAGTGAAAAATTAATTAATTTACTTATTTAATTTATAAAAGTTATTTAATAATACAAAATTATTTTATTACACAATTTTTAATGCAATTTTTTATACCCATCATTATCAGAATTCATAAAACTTTCAAAATAGACGTAATTTGTTAAGAATCAAATAAAATATTTTTTAAAATTATTACAAAAAAAAACAAAAATTTATTAAAAAAAATTATTCAAAAATTAAATAATTAATTTATTAATTTTTTCAATGACATAAATTTATAGTAAAGTGTAAGGTGTTAAGAAAATCTTTTACGTCTGACATTTTTAAATAAAGAAAAATGACAATATCATATTCAAGTGAAGTGCCGAATGGTAGCAATTTTGGTGTATTTTGGAAAATCTTATGGAAGTGAGTAAAAATATTTGTATATGCAAATTATTATTATAATATATTAGTTTTTTAAAATGAAGAAATTAATTATTTAATTACAATTAGCTATTACAATTAGCTATAATTATATAGTGGTTAGGACTTTCAAATGAAAAGTCTCATAATACAGGATGTTCCGAGTCAACTTGCACATAAATCAGAAGGTGATGGGGGGCATCTCAACGAACAAAAAATTATATGTGTGGGGGTCTATTCTAGAACTTTTTGTTCGTTCTGATGCTCCCCATCTTTTCGTGCTCTATGTGCAAGTTAACTCGGACACCCTGTATATATACATATATCATACAATTCATGTGCTTATTGCAGTCATTTTAAATATTTTTCCATATAAATATACTAAAATAGAGTTTAATATTAATAAATTTCTATTGTTAAATTACAAATGACCTTGCTTTCGTAGATATTTTGTGGGTACAAATAGCTGTTCTAAAGAAATTAAAAAACTAATGCCTCTTCACAACACTTTTAAAAGAAAACAAGGTGGGCAACAGATGTTCATCCCTGCAGAGTCGGCGACTTATGAAAATTCGTTTGCCATGCATTTATGGAACCATTTCTCACCAAATGTGTTTCCTGAAGTTGATAATGTGTATGTGTATGATTTATCTAAATTTAAGAAGAAAATTAACACCTTTCTTTTAATTATCTCATTTCCCATAATCCAACAATGCGAGGTAGTAAACAAGCTTGAATATATTTCTGAATTTTAATCTAAAGTTAGCTTATACCTTTGTTTTAAAGGCGTATAATAATTTAAAGGATAATTCAAAAAGTGTTGAACTCTGACCCAATATATATATGTGAATTTACCGCTCAATAACTTAACTTAAAATATTATAATTTCATTACGTTATTGAATTGAACAATTGCGAATGTTACTTACCCAAATCGAGGTCAAAACAAGATTAAAGTTTTTGTTTTACTTTTAACCTGGGCTATCGAATTAGGTGTTGCCACTCTAACCATTGAGAAATCCAGCTGTTTAGAATACTATCACCCTAATTCTTCAAGACGCATCTCTCAAACGATGAAAAAATTCACCGCTTCGCCTCTAGTTAAATTTATAATTCTCTTAGTCAAACGATAAAATTTTTAAATGTTGGTAGTACTTCGCTGCTGTCAAAAAGAAAAAAAAGGTTTTTTAAACTAAATTTGAATTTTTTTCTTGCTTTGAAAAGTAAACAAAATAAAGAGTCAAGATTTATAAATTTTAAGTAGTGTTTTGTTTTTTTGTTAATTTAAAAAGTAAAAATAAAAGTAAAGTTACGATTCTTCGACAAAATAAATGAATAACATAACAAAAACACAAAAATTTAAAATTATTTTAAATATTACTTACTTTTTTGCTAGTTGCATTTTATGTTTAAATTAAAACAAAGAACAAAAAAATTTTATACTTGAAGCGATACTCTTATCGGTTACACAAACAGAGGTGATATAAAATGGCTATCGTTTCGTAGCAAAAGTGTTAAAGAATACTACAAGCGACGCATTTGACAGTTTTTATCGCGTTAAGTATAATGTACCGCTTATGCGTCTTCAAGAATAGAAATTGATCGCTTAAGCGGATTTTTTCGTATGAAGCGACTAAAAGAATATGGGTGTATATCTTAATATACGAAGTTATGGTAGGTTTCAAAAATAGGATGTTTTAGATTTAGAAATTAAAAAAAATAATTTAATTTTGAATTCACTTGCAAGTCCTTATAGCTGGTAATACGTGATTAAATGTTGTTTCCACTCGATTCTAACATTAGAGCAAATATCTGATTTTAATATGTGCTTATTTAATACAAAACATTTTTTTTAATTCTTCTTAATTTCTGTTTTAATGGTCATTCCATGTGATTGTTTTCTTGCTAAATTATTTAAAATAAATTTAAAATATTTATTATTAAATATATACAGGTATTAATCAGATAAACAATAAAAAGTGTGTTTCATTTATTAAATACATATATATAAGTTAAAAATGTGTATGGAAATAAAACTCAATAGTGACTGTTATGTATTTTCTGTCACGTCGCCGTCGTTGTTATTGCCGTCATAATTATCATCATAAGATTACAAATGAATCTTTAAGATACTTTTGAATATTGACGCAAAAATTTACTTGAGAAAAAAACAAAAATGAAAGTTTCCGGAATCTGACTATTAATTTATAAAATTGCACAAAAATACCTTTTAATAATACTATAAAAAAACAAAAAATTTATATAAAGGTGGCAATTAATCAAGGAAGGTGAGAGTTTTATTTTTATTTTTAATCAGAAATCAGTTTTTGTATATTCGTTAATTTTAAATTTTGCATAATTATCATCACATACAATAATTAGTCAAGGTTTATAGTTTTTTTTTTTTTTTTTTTTTTTTTATTTATGAAATTCCAATTTTAATGTGATATTATTCATTATTACTTAGTGACATGTTTTTTTATTAATATTTGTCTGCAGGTTTATAATAAATAGGTTCAATTTTTTTTTCGAGATTAAACTTTTGATTTATAAGGTAAATGTGCTTCCTAAAAATAAAAACAATAAAAACAAAAACGATATCAAAAAAAAATTATATCAAAATTCAGATGAACTTTCAAAATCATTGTCAGAAGTAATTATAAAGTTAATTTTTATAGAAACCTTGAAAAGTTTAATTGAAGTGCACTGCACAAAATGAAGGGATTGCTTAATTGGAATTAAAAAACAAGTAATGAAAAAATACAAGGTTATTTAAAAAAGCACATTTCCACAATTAAACAATACTACATAATGAGTACTGAAATTAGAAAATTGTTGACTGTTGACTTTATTTGAAATTGGTTGGATGTGTAACCATCTACAAGTACTCGAACTATTTTAAGAAAATCCTACCTAAACCTAAAGCCTCGGATCTTGCTATTAAAGCATGATGCCGTACACGGTCAAAAGCTTTAGATATACCAGAGTGGTAATGGCTGATATTTAGCTTCAATTGTTAAAGCTTTAAATTTTGTATGTATGTAGTTAAAAAAAAATTGTATTTAAGCTACAGGTGTTAAAAATTGCAGTTTTTGACACCTTATAGCTCCTACATGAAGAATCACATAAACACTTTTTCAAAAGAATTGTACTAGTTTTTTAAAATTCAGCTCCTCTTTAAATTTGAGTTCCTTACTCAAACCGTTTGGTAGATATAAAGGGTCAAGGCTTTTTAAAAAACTTAAATTTGGAACAACGGTAAATTAAAGTTCCATATGGCACATAGCCATATGGCACCAACCCTATTTGTGTTACGTATTTTTTATTTTATAAAATTTATTTCTAAAAATAGCTGTTTAGTTTGTATAGAGTATTTAATAAATTTGTTATTCTGTTAATTACAGAGTTAAATATTATAATTTATATTTTTAAAAATTAAACAAGTATATACTAGAATTAAAGTTAATTTCAAAAATCACACCTGTGTATAAAAATTGAACACCTTTTTTGGTATTCATTTAATTATTTAAAATTTTCATTCAACTATTTAAAAAAAAACCATAGCAAGATACCTGTCCTCATTTACTGTCACAGCATTATCAACTGTATTCCTTAAAAAGGATGGGGCCCTAGAACCCTTTGTGCTGCCATCCACATCATGCTTTACGTTTAAGCGAGTGCAATTATCGCTGGTAAACAACTCTGGTTTTGCAGTACCCTAAAAGCTTTGTTTATTCACATTCATTAGATGGATATATGCTCCACTACTCATAATTAAATTGTTCAAAAAAAACCAGTAAAATTGAATGGCCATTGGGAAAGTATACTTTGGTCCTGCTCTTGTTTGTATAATTTTGCATATTGGTATAAGAAGTTTCCATTAATAAAACCTGAAAATAACTATAGAAATAATAAACGAAAAAGCTATTAAATTTTTATATACAGGCGTGACTTTTGCCCCACCCTGTACAATTCAAAAAATTAGTTGTGAGATAATTAATTTTATTTTTCAGCTCCTTAACGTGTGGGGCTTCAGAAAAAATTGTTCCGTGTTATTATTATTTTTTGTAATACTTACCCATTGTTAAAATTTACCTGGTCAGACCAGACGGACAGATGAACAGAGTGAAATTTTTTAGAAAATGTGCTAAAAACTATCATAAGAAATGAAAAGGATTACCTTTTCCCATTTAAAATTATTGTTTCCATAATAGCGATCTTTGGCAATTTTATGGCATATAAAAGTGGGTTTCAAATTTCCATAAGGAAATATTTGGCTTAATTTTAAATATAGGGAACTAAAGAGAATTTGCAATATTAATGTTAACTTTTAACATATTTTTAAAATGATTCAAGGATGAACTAAATTGATTTAATAATTCACTAATATTTGATACTTGCGTTACGCTTACTTTAACTGGAATACATTAAATTTTTTGAAATAAAAATTTCTAAATGCAGTAGTTAACAACTACTGATTAGTTATTGTTGCATTTTTATTATATTATTAATTATAAAATAAACTTCAAGGGCGCTGATGCTGTTACAGGTGGTAATTAATTTTCAATTAAATTTTGATTTTTTAAAATGCACAGTACTCCTCTATAATCATTTACATAGTTTTCTTTGTTTATACACTTTTAGTATTAAAGGAGTTCATCTTTTGTTAATATTATTGTATTCAATATTGAAAATTTTAAAATAAAAAGCAAAATCAAAGATATAGTATTAAAAAAAAATATTCTGATAAGGTTGCAGAGAGATAGTTCATAAGCTCTTCCAATGCACAGGTTGTCTAGAAAAAAAAAGACTTAACAAAATATCTTTATTTTATTTTAAAGCTTTATAAAATCATCCGAAGCACCTGTCCTAGGAATCAATGGATAGTGTTACTATAATTAAAATTGGATCGAGAAGTTAATATTATAGAGATTTTTTTTTACTGAAGAGGAGGGGGAGGAAAACATTAAAAGTCACATAGTTAAGCTACACGAGGGGTAATGCATTAAGACAAACCATTATATTTAATATTAAAATACAGTTTCATTTTGAGGATAGGGATCTAAATTATCTAGATATGGAACTAGTGTGGGCAACTAAAGAGTATGCATACGATGGTGTGATTGATCATAATATGCGCATAATACACAAATTTCCATAAGTTGTGTTATGCCTAATCTTCTTTGTTGGTGATGGCCATCTATCGCATTTATTCCTTCCCACTGTAAAATAGATTATACCCATTGCCGATTTTATTTCATTAGAACCTATATTCATCCCCATTGGGTATCATTCAAACAAGGTGCCAAATACCGATTGGAGTGAGCATTGGTATGCAGTCATTGTGAGGTGAAGGGAATAAATTCAAAAGCATATTAATTGATCAATTAGCTTAAATTCTAAAGTATTTATTAATTTTTAACGAAACATTAAATTAAAACAAATTTTATCATCATTTCTATAATATTTCTTACCACTTAATTAATTAGTCAAGATCATTATTAAATAATTTTAAAAGAAAGTAAATAATTTTTTTTTGTTTTTTTAATACCTAACATTAATTTTTTAACTGAACGCTCCTCTATACTAACATTCGTTTTGAATTTAAAATAAAAAAAAATTAAACATTTTTTTCGATTACGAAAGTCACCAGTCGCACCACCAAAAAATAATTTAACGAAACTATTTAACTATTTAAATTTTTTTTGTAAGTTTGAAAATTCATTAATTAATTTCCATTTGTGATTTGAATAATTGATAAATTGAAAATATATTTGTATATTTATATATTTTAATATACATACATATTTATGTATTTATGTTTTAGGTATTTTTTTTCTATACAAACATTTTAATTTTCTCTTCGAATCGCTAGGTTCACATTTTTACCACATTTTCAAAAATTTTTGAAAAAAATGTGATTATTAGTTTCACACTGTCCATCCGTTTGTCTGTATGTCTGTCCGTATGTTTACAAAAAGGTTTACATCGCTTCAAATAGAAAACAAAAATTCAACTATGGGGGATATTGGAAAAAGAATAATTTCGTTGAAGAGTTTGATTTCTGTAGCCCCATCAGTTCCGGAGCTACAATACTTATAATTCAAATAATTATAATACTATAGGCTTTATAATTATTTGAAAGGCAAATGTAAAGGAGTTGCCATACGATAATAAAATTTAACGTTATGCAAAACTAAATTTTTGCAAAATTTTTAACCCCACATATCTTCTGAACGGTTAAAGCTAGAGTTTTTAAGTTTGGGAAGAAATTAGATCCTCAAAAATTAGTAGGAGTCATTTAAGAGCATTTGTTTGCCATACTCCCCTGTTTAGTAATATACAAAATATAAAGCTCCAACATTATATTTTACATTAGTTAAAAGTTTTCCTCAAATTTAAAGGGTGTCAAATCAAATATTATGTCTCGATACTTGTTATCAGGTTTTCTTAAGTAAATTGGGAATCTATTTTTAGTATTGATTTGATTATTACTTAAAATTAGGCCGCAACCTAATTGAAAACGTACAACTTAGAAGGTACAATACGTTGTACGTTGATACGTCGACAAATCCCGAAGAGAAAATAATAACAAAATTTTTATACGCTTTGTCAATTTTTAAATTTTTAAAATCCGACGCATCGTACGTCGCATATTTTGGAAGCTTTTATGTAATTATTTATATGTATTTAAAATTATTTTGACAGCAAGTATAAGCTGTACGTCGTCATTTAAGGTGAGGCCTCAATAATGAAATGTTGAAACAACTAAATTATTATGTTATCATTTATTTCTATATATATTTTTTACCCTAAACTCAATATGAAACACAATATAATTTTGAAAATGTGCTTTTTTAAAATCCTTGGTTTTTTTTCATCATTTGATTATACATATTTGATCGTTTAATATTACCTAGACAACTTCAAAAATAATATGCAAAAAGTTTTGTGTATGAATGATAAGTTTTGTAAAAAATAAAATTGAATAATTGGAAGATTAAAAATTGAAAGTGAAATAAAATTCAAAATAAAAAAAAATTAACTAAAAATATAACAATTATTTAGTTAAAAAAAAAAAATGATAGATACTATCGCTTATTTTGTTTTTTTTTTTAAACATGTACACAAAATTTTGTGTATTACATTTGTTTTTATTGCATCAAAAAATTTAATTTAACAATAAAACTACAAGTGCCTCGCTACCTTTTCATGTTTTGTTTAAAGCATTTTTAAATAGACCTTTTTATTAAGTTTCTTTGCTTGATTATTCGTCAAATTTGTAACTTTTGTTTTTTTTTTTTGGTAATCTCCTAAACAGGCATCCTCATCATACTGATCATATTCAATATTATTATTCTCTTAAATAAAAGAGCTAAATGCTGATCGCCAGGGTCCGGGTTCAAATTCTACTGAAAGTGACAAAACTTTTTGATTTGATTCAGCTTTTACATTCACCATTGGGATCAAATTAATTACAAATAAGTTACCATTAATAATATAAACAAATAATTTAATTTAATAATATAACTCACAGACACAGAAATTTTGTAGTACCTTATATGATATTACTCAAATACAAAATTATTACAATATCAAATAGAATATTGTATCCACTGAAATCCAATATATTTCTCACATGTTATAAGACCTAGTACTATCTCATTAATTGTGTGTAAAATTTATTAAGATCAATTCTGTAATTATAAAAATAAAATATGCGCAGTATGAGTTCCTCTCCTAAGGTTGAAGCATGTACCTATGCAATAAACATAGTTGTTAGCCTACCAGTTGATCAGTTTAAGGTTTTCAGTCTACCAGTTGTACGGTTTAGGGAAGTGGAATTTAAAAATTATGTTTTTAACCTAAGAAGTGTTAGAATATTTGGAACTTCCAAACCTAATGCCTTAATGAGTGATTAAATGTATCTTCTTGAGCATCGCTAAGAGCATAGCGTAGAATATTATATACATGATTTTAATAGAGGTATATTGGATAAGTATATTGGAGCACCGTTTTGATCAACCATAAACAATACATAATTTTCTACGCTATGCTCTTATCGACGCTTTTATCACTTATCGCAGCTTCAATATAAACGCACCCTAAGAAGAATGCGGGGTTTAAAACGATATTAAGAGTTTAGGTCTTAGGAATGTCATTATTAGTAATTCTCCACGATCTTGTAAAATTTTTAAAAAATTTCTTTTCAGAAACTTTCTTTTGTACAAAAATTATTCCTCACTTTTGTCGGATGAAACAGGATAAGTAAAAAAGTTTCGAGTTATTATTATAGCCAACTTAACTGTCAAGCAGCAAAACCTTGTATACAAAAATTAAATTCCTTTTGAGGAAAGAAATCATTATTAATTTACATTTGTGAGGCAGAGAAAGAAGGGGGGGGGGGGACAATAACCAATAACAATAACCTACAAGTTGAGTTACTGAATTTTTTGTTAGAAAAATTGAGATTTGACTTAAAGCTAAATTTAGCACATTTAACCCAATGACTCAAAGCTAAAGCATCTTTTTTCAGTAGTGTAATCAGTAATCATTTATCTCGGGTTCTGTAATCGTCGTGTTTAATAGAGGATGCCAGTTAAATTTTACTTTTCAAAATTAATTTCATTTTTTTTTTACACTTTACACTGTAAAAATGCCCGGTAGCTAAAACGAAAGAGAAAGAAGAAATGTATGAATTAAAATTTCAAATTCACATAAGAGTTACCAGTATGGTTTTTTTTTTGTTTTAATTTTAGTAACTTGAGTTACATATGGAAAATTATAATTTGAAATCTATATATATATATATATATATATATATATATATATATATATATATAACTGATGTGTTACAATTTTTTATTTTTTTTTTTATTTTAATGGCATATTATAGCATTTTCCATTTTGTAATATTAATTTATATATGTATGAATGTAACAGTTATTGTATATTTTATTTAATACTCATTAAAAGTTTGAATTCGAAAATGAAATTTAAATTTGATTTTTATTTCATTTTATATTTTATTGTTAATTATGAATTTAAAACGAATTTTAGAGTTATGTGATAGTAATTAAAGTGAATTGTGAATGATTTCAAGTTTGTCTGTTGATTTATGAATTTGGATTTGTAAATATAGTAAAGTCTATGTTGAGATATTAACAATAAAATACTAGCTATATATAATGCACCCATCAGTTTAGAATAAATTAAAAATCAATCCGTCTGGTCTTATTCAAAATAGATTATAGAATCAATAAGTTTTAAACGTTTTTGATGTCTACTGACTTTTTCTGTACTGCATATATCTTCAACTAGTTAAATTGACCTCTTTTGTAAATTTAATTACTATTTCTTTAAAAGTTAATCAGTTGTGAGAAAAATATTTGTCTGGGAACTAATTAAAAGTGTGTAATATCAATAAATTTTTCTTGAGTTAATATGAAAGTAAGATATGAATTTCTAAACAGTTTTTTAATTTAAATGCCAACTTCATAAATGAATACTAATTAGTCAGTAATTATAAATAGGTTTAAGATATAATAAATAGCTTCATAAAAGATTCTAATTTTTTTTTTTTTTTTTTAAGTGCTAACTGTTCATATTACCATATTCGTGTTAGTAGAATTGATCTTAATGAATTACACATTCAATTTAAACATGAGATAATATTAGGCTTTAGAACATGTAGAAACGTCTAAGATTTTCAATAGATACAATTCAGTATTTATATAGTATTTTACATCTGTGAGTTATATTATTCAATTAAATTATTTGTTTATATTGTAATGTTAATGTTTTTTTTATTAAAGATATATAATTATTAATTTTTGATTAAGCCCTTATTTTGAACCCAATGGCGAATGGTATCTAAGTCGAGTCTAAAACCAGAAAAGTTTTTTCACTTTCACTGGGATTCGAACCTGGACCTTGCATTAAAGTTCGGCACTCTAACCACTGTTCCACCCAGCCGTATTATCACTTTTCTTTAGCCGACTAATCAACGCTTTAACGAAATAAATGATTAATGGAACTGAAGTTTAGTCTAAATGACTTGATGAATGCCCAATGCTTCTTATGAAAGTGAGTAAGGAGATAAATGCTATTAACTCTCTTGAGAAACTCCCTTGAATTGATGGAAGTTTTATTTTTATTGTTTTAAAGTCCAGTTTTGACTGCTGTGGGCATGGAAATAAAGATTGCCTTAATGAAGCCATATTCATATTTCGGTCTTAATAAATTCTCAAAAATTTCGTTCAATATTTTAGAAAAGAGCAGCCTCAGAAAAAAATCTTCAGTCATTTTGACTCTGAGGTAAATTAGACTAAAATAACACACCAATCTTCCAAAATTGAAAGTATTCATAATTTCTGGTTTCTTTTAGAAGATTTAATTTATTTATTTATGCACAATTCCCTACCACATACAGTGTAATAAATGATTAGTTAAGCTTTTCCTTTTCAGCTGGAGGAGGTATAAATTTTATATTATGTTTTTTAAGTTGGATACGATCTAACCTGGGTTTGAACTCGAGACCATTAGATTGAAAGTCCAACATCCTTACCACTAAGCCACCGGTCAGATTTTTAGAAGATTAGATTTGTACAAAAATTTGAATAATTTTGGACCGCAGTTTATATTACGCTCAATACAAATTCTGAAAAATCCACCTGTTTTTTTTTTTTAAATTTTTCATCTATTATGTGATATGAAATTTTTTTATGGAATGTGTCGATTATGTCGATTTATAAAATGATTATGTTGATTATGTTGTAAATAAAGCAAAAAAAAAAAAGGCGCCGGGTCATATCATACTATTTTTAAACACAGACATGTGGTTCGTATGAGAGTAAAATTAAAAATTAGACAAATAAATTTCTCTTAAGTAATTTTAATTTTTAAAAAATACAATTTTTTTTTTTTTTGAGCTTCATCTGCCTTGTTAGACAGTACAGTAGTCATATGTATAATACACTAACCACTGTACAAATAATATTATACCATATGGTATAGTTTAGTGCAGTGTTGTATATGTATATAGTATGGGAAATAGAAGAAGTATCCAAAAACTATAAATATATATATGTATATAGAAAACGTGCTCAAAATTACAAAAAAAAAACTAAAATATTATAATTTGCACTTTCGGATTTCATATACAGCAGCAGTTCCAACACATATACAAAAACGTTATGGACTTACCTTTTATGAATTTCAAATTTTATATTTAGAAGATTTAATCGTATATACATATGTTTGTACGTTTGTAGTTTTAATAATTGTCGATTGTACAAATTTCAAATTTTTAAAAAAATATAAAAGGTAAGTTTTTAGTTGTTGTATTTCAAAGTTCAAAAATGAAAAGTTTTTTTTAGTAAATGGGAAGTTGAATTTTATTTTTTTCAATAGTCATTGAACTACTCGTGCTTCAAAAATTTATTTTAATATTAAACACATTGTAACATTTGCATGTGCTGCTGTTATCCAAAATGTTAAAAAGGTATAATAAGTAATAACATATCTTTAAAATATTAATGGCTGTATATCAGTTAAACATACACATATAATGTAAGTATATTATAAAATAAATACATATATATAGACAATAATTGTAATTTATGATCACATACAACAAATGTAAGAGATAAATGTAGGTATATTTGTAATTAAAGATTACAATGCTATATACAAAAAAAAAACCAGTTAGTATATGACCAAATAGAAAGAGAAAGAAAATAAAAAAAAAGGGGAAAGAAACTGTAAAAAAAATAAGTACTGATCAGAGAACAATAGGAAAATTGCAAATGCATTGCAATTGTGATCATAATCATAATCAACCAACCACTATGATTATTATTGATGATGATAATGATGATAACAATATTAATAATGATGGTTTTAAGATCTTTCTAATGATTACAGTAATGATTTGAAATTCGAATAATAGTGAATTAAATTAGAGGCTATAAGTTTAGGATGAAAATGCTGTTCTCTGATTTAAAAATAATGACAGAGTTAAATAAAAGTAACAAGTATCGCGAGGCTCTCAAAATTCAAACGATTTGCGCACAGAAAATATCATTTATATTTAGAGACAAATAATAGAGCCGCGTTCGGCAAACTTTATGACCGAATAAGCCGATTAATATTTATTTATTTTTATGTAGTACCAGACAATAGTAAATATTGCCGGATAATATTAATTCTTTGCCTATTTTGACATTTGGACTTCTTATTAAATTATTTTAATATACACTATATTTTTTTATTAGATATGATCCGATCAGGATTTTTACCCGAAATTTTTCGATTGAAGAGCCGCCACATTACCACTAAGCTATTGGTCAGATCCGATTAATATATATGACATAAAAACTGCAAATTGAATAAATTGTAGTACAATAGTCATATTAAATTATGTATGAAAGTTTGTTCATTCAATTAGATAGAACAAAATGTCGCAATAGTTTTGATATAAGCCAAATAAATATCAAATTAATGTTTATATACATAAGAATATTTAATTGGAATGAATTGAAATTTTGATATTATAATCAATAGACAAAATAGCGTGTTCCTTTCATCTCTTGTGTTCCTTTGTTGCGGTGCCTCTAGAGTCAACTTGGTTTTGATTAAGTTCCGTTTTTATTAAATCCCTTAGCGGTGCTAATAGTGTCTAAAGTCATCTCTTGTGTTCCTTTGTTGCGGTGCCTCTACAGTCAACTTTGTTTTGATTAAGTTCCGTTTTAATTAAATTCCTTAACGGTGCCAGTGGCGACGCGGTTATTGAGTCATCACTTTCAATTTTTAAATTGAAGTTTTATATAAATTAAAAAGACTTTTGCAAAATGTTATCAACATTTACAACAACACCATCACATATGTATACATATTTTGAAAAATTCAAATTTTCCAGAAGAATTAAAAAAAAATACCTATGATTTACAGAATATTCCCCCAATTCACTTTAAAGTTTTCTAATAAATAGAGGAATATACAATAACCACATACTCATCTTGTTGAATACATTTTTATTCAACAAAATCTTGTTCAATTTATTCATTTTTTTTTTTTTTTATTATTGTTGCAGTTGTTGTATGTATTAAAGTAACTTTACAATTGAATGATTTTTACAACAAAAGTGAAAAAAAACAGTAAATAAGAGGAAAAATATAGGAAAAGCTAATTGTAAATTGTATAACCTAATTTTGGCATTTAAATTATATAAGCACGATCTTAACCTGAATGTAAGAGTTTTTATTTATTTTTGTAATATTTTTTTGAATAATTGATTAGTTTAAATTTGCTACTGTCGAATTAAAAATTTTTGAAATTGTTTTTGGCGGATGCTTTTTTTTTATTTTGGATGTAAACGACAAAAAAATATGGCACCTGTTCATTTAACATGAAAATGATAAAAAGAAGAAAGTATTTGAGGAAGCATGATTACACAAAAATCATTTGAAATAATCTAAGTTTGGAGTAAATAACAATTGAGTAGAAAATTACAAGTGTCAATTTTCAGATCATCAAAAATTAAAAAAAAATTCTGCTGATACTACCTACAACTTGTAAACTTGTAAAAACCATGAAATAAACTTCATGGGCTGTTTCACCAATTTTATAATTCGACAACTCTTACAATTTTTATAAACTGTTAAATTACATGTAAATATAATAAAATTTACAAATTTGTGAAAATTTTTCAAATGCAAATTTGATGAATAAAATTGTAAATTTTGGTAGATTTGGTTCCTGAAGTCTATTTCATGCTTTTTACAAGTTTACAAATTGCAACTACATATAAAATTCATTTGCAATAACAATTGTAAACATATTATATTTCATGATGAACAAGTGTAAATATTTAATGCATGCAGAATTATATTAAAATTTTTGTAAATTTAAAAATTTTATAAATTTACTGATAATAAAATCTTAATCTTCAAAACTTAATTTGATTGAAAAACAAACCTGTAAATATCAACACTTAACTTTTTGCATAACAGTGAAAACTTTATTTTTAGCATATTTCACTAAAATTTACCACTATGCAAAACTCAATTTTTCCTAAATTTTTGGCCACACATATCTCTTAAACCGTTCAAGCTAGGGTCTTGAAATTTTGGGAGAAGTGAGATCATCAGAAATTAGTAGGAGTCGGTTAGCAAAATTTTTTTGTCAAGTTTAGGAGCTATAAATGATAGAAATTCAAATTTTTATATTTTTAAACACCTGAAACTTGAATATCTGTTCAAATTTTTTTGCTTAGCAAAAATTTAGGGGCAGTAACTTATTCACCAGTGTATGCTTTCTCAAAATTAAACGTTAACACCGAAGTTCCAACATTATATTTCGCACTTGTTAACAGGTTTTCTTGCGTGCATTGGGTTTATATTCTAAGTATTGATTTCACTATTATTCATAATTATTAAATTGATGAAATAACTAAATTATAATATCATCATTTATTTTTATTTGTATTTCTATAAAAATAAATGATAAAATACTCAGTAAGAAACCCTATATAACTTTTTAAATTTGCTTATTAAAAACACTTGGTTTTTTTCATCACTTCATCACAAGTGTTTTTAGAATTGTAAAATATTATGAAACGAATCTCAAGTATTTAGTTACAAGTTAAAAAAACTGAGTTACAAGTTTTGAGTACATTTAAAACGAAACACAAAATTGTAAAATTTTACAAAGTGCTTAAATTTGAGTATTTATTATTTTAGTTAAAGTTACAGAACTCAGTACAATTTTTTCACAAAATTTGCAATATAATAAAATTAATGAACTTTTAATTCTATTTTATTGTTTTAATTTTTTTTTTTTAAATTCTTAAAAAATAAACGTGTATTTGCATATTATAATTAAAAATAAAAACAATTACTAAGTAATCCAATTTATTTCGTATAAAAAAAAATCTGCTAATTATAATAAAAATAAGGGAAAAAATATATATAAAAGCAATATTTATGTGTGTACAGGTGAAATTAATACCTTTTTGTTATTAAATTTTTTTTCATCCAATTTTAGCACAGAATTAATTAATTATGTAATTAAATAATATTTGCGCAGTTTTTATTATACATCCTATACTTTCTTGTACTTGTATAGTGAAAGTATTGTAATCAGAAAGAAAATCTGATTTTACTTAACCCTACTTTAATGGTAGGTCTTGTTATGTACAGGATGTTTGACAGTTTTATCAGAAATTTTTTCCCAAATGTTGAAAGTTTTTAGAAGAGGAGTTAAAAAGGGAGATCCGAGGAAAATTAAAATTTTTAACAGTTTTGAAATAACGGTTTTCAAAGTACTTTTGTCAACTTTATAGAAAAATAGGAATTGTCTCGTATAATTTTTAACTAAGATACTTAAGTTGTTATAAGTTTTCAAAGTTGGAAAATATTGATCCCATGTAGTCCAAAGTTTATAATAACCATATATACTTCTTATACTCATATGACTATAGCCCTATACTAAATGATCTATACTAAATATCTCATTACATTTGTGACGAAGAGAAGCAGACGGGATATATACTAGATATGGACTTAAAGGTATGAATCAGATCAGAATCTAAAAGTAAATTGATTTAGTAATGTATGTCTGTCCCCACGATAACTGAGAAAATAAAGGTGCTAGGATTTTGAAATTTTCACACATTCGTCATCTCTTTTGAAATCCAGCTAGTTTTCAATTTTTAACATTTGAACCTTGAATACCTGTTCAAATTTGCACTAATGGATGCCTATTGAAGCTGGTGTCTGAAATTTTGCCAAAAATAGTTTTGTTTTATGGCCAAAGTTTGTCCAAAATTTGGTTGGGAGAGAGCAGTGGGTTAAAGTGGTTGCCATACAACTTCTTTTTTTATTTGAGCATTTCTTTATGTCAATATAATATTTAACTGTAGCTCCTAATGTCCAACGTATGAATAAAATAAATTTTGTTGTAGTGAAAGAGGTTCGAATAGCTGCCTACAAACTTATATTTTCTTTGTACATAACTGAAAGCCTAATAAGTTATACATTTAAAAACTTGTTAAAAGTGGATGATATAAAGTCGACATTACGCTCATATGAGTATCCCAGAGTTGACACAGTCTACTCTACTACACTCTTCCTAGTTTTATTCATAATAACTGTAATTTTTTCACAAAGAAACCGGTTCTAAATTACAATTATACCACATTTTCTTATTATAATCAAAATAATCAAAAGCATATTATATACAGTTATATTTTATGTTATTATTATTTTAATTGTACCTTTTTCCATTTTGATACTTACCAATTTTTATAATATTAATATAATTGAAATATTTTATATATGATATTGAGATTTGCTTTTGGGTATAGGATTTAAATTTGAGTTGCTTCTACCATGATATTTAAATAACTTATTATTACCCTAATTTTATAATATTATACAAACTAGAATAGTGTAGAACTTTTAATATACAAATTTTACAATTTTAATACACGAAAAGGATCTGAAGGAGGTATGAGCGTAGCTTCTATATGGTAAAGTAAGTTCGCCATTTCATTTGTGATGAGAGGAGGCTTTAATGGAAACGAAACAATTTTCAATAAGGAGATTACTATGTTTATTCAAATCTTTAGATAATCTTTCATCTATAAGATGATCATCTCTATTCAAGTTTTTTTTTGTGTAAAAAAAATTTTAATATTAATTTGCATGATTTTATAAATATTAAATTATTAAATTAAATTAAAAAAAAACAAATAATAACCAAAAAAATACTAAACGCTTCTATTTAAAATAATTGATTAATAATTTTTTAAATAAACTGGCGCCATATTATTAGTTTTTTTATACAAATTCTCTTTTATATGAATATAAATTAATAAAATCCTAAATAACTTGATTAAATAAATTAAAATTAATGAAAATATAAAATTTAGAATTAAAAGGTCAGTGAATTGTTCAAAAATTATTTAAAGGAAATAAAAAAGTAGACATGATGATGTAATTTTTTAAAATATTATTAAAGAAATTTTTTTTATTTTTACGATTAATAATTTGCGAAAATTAAAACGAGCTGAAATGGGTGGCTACAAATAGGGGATAGAAACAAAAGTATTTGGCCAAATTAAAATAGAACTCTAAAATTATGCCAAATCACATAGTAAAGAGCTTATGGGGCTGAAGTTCGAACTAAACTGATTAATTACTGCAATATTCCAGTATTAAGTAAACTGATTAATTACTGTAATATTCCAGTATTAATTTAGGGCAGTTAAAAAAACTGAATTTCAAACTTGAAATAATACGAAAAAATATATTTTTTTTATTTTAAGAAGAAGAATTTTCACTTTAAGTGCAAGTATTTATAAATATTAAAACTTTACATAAATAATTGCACTTAAAAAGCATATTTAATAAAAAAATTAATATATTTTAAGGAAATAATTGAACTTAAAGTGGAAAACTTGCATTTTCAACTCTTACGCTAATAAGCTTGTCTATTCCAAAGATACAAGTTGAAACAAGGGGTCATATTATATTCCTCTTATTAGAATTGATCCTAATTAATTTCACATACAATTTAAACATGAGATAGTATACTAGGGCAAATACAAATTTGGTATTTGATGGTATTTTGTATTTTATTTAATTTATATTTGGTATTCATATATCTGTGAGTTATATTTATTCAACTAAATTATTGGTTTATATTTTGTATTTTGTTTATATTGTTATATTAAAGATTTATAATTATTAATTATTGGTAATGCACATTAATTTTGATCAAATGACGAATTTTGACGGGTTTTTCGAATCTAAGGTCAGCAATTAAATCACTTTATTATCCAACCGTTTCCACTGTGCCACCCAGGCTATGATATTAAATTAAATTAATCAGTGAAAACTTATTACAACTAAAAATCTAAAAAAAAATCTATAGATTTTTATTTTTTTTTTCAAATAAGTTAAAAAAATATTTTTATCATAGTGAACTTATATTTGGTTAAAAATTAAATATATATATATACCTACGTCTCATTAAAATCAGTAAAATTAGAAATTATGTAAGAATTTTCTAATCGCTTAAAGTTGAAAATTTATTTAAAAAAAAAAAAAAAAAATTTTTTATTTTGAAACGTTTAATGGAAAAAATTGAAAACAAAACGGAAGGTAGGAATGCAAATATTGAAAACAAAGAAAATAAGTAATTTTATTTAAATTAAAAATGTGTTAAGTGATTTGCCGTTTTACTTTGCATTTATTTTTTTTTTTTGTTTTGTTTTTTTGTACTTTTGTAAATTGATTAGTTTTTACTTTTTTTTTCAATAATATATATATATATATATGTATATATGTATATAAACTTATACTTATAATTTTGTGTAAATAATATTATTAATAAGTTTTTTTTATCTTTTAGTTTTAACTTATTTTTCTTTGTATTTTAATTTAAACAAGATAAACAGGATTTGGTTGTTTTTTACTCGGTCTTTCTAAAAAACAAAAAAAAAAAAAAAAAAAAAAAAAACTGGTTAAATAATTTACAAAAATATTTTTGTACCTAAATAAAATACATTAAGTAAACCTTAAATATATACAATTATCATTTAATTTATCATTAAAGTTAAAAAAAAAAAAAACAAAAAAAAAAAGCTGTCTTTAAAGCGAAAAATAAACATTGTTAAAAAATTGTATCTGGTATATTGCTAAAGTAATTAATTATTGATTAGTAAGTCATCAAATTAATTTATTATTATTTTGTTAATATAAAGACTTTATATATTAGGCATGACTTACGTAGGTGATAATTAAGGACGCAGTAGCAGTTAATTCTAATTTTTATTACTATAAAATAATTACGGTTAAAATTGTATATATGTGATATGTTTATATACAGGGACATTAAAACAAACAAAAAATTGTTCCACAAAACTTAAAGCTGACAACTTACTCTACAAAATGGATTTTTTTTTATCTCTCTACAGGAAGCTGTTTCAAAAGTTACTGATTTTTTTATGAAAAGTCTCCTTAAATCTTTAATCCCTCATATCTCGAAAAGAGTCCACAATAGACCCCCCCTCCAGAACAATTTTTTGTTTGTTTTAATGTCCCCAATCACTGAGTGTAATGCGCGTACTTGAGTCCCGGACACCCTGTATATATGATATGTTGTACGATATTTCATATATATTTATTGGTAAATTTTGGAAATATATGTCTGTGACTGATCCTAAAGTGGCTAAATTCTTAATTATCTTCAAAATGTATATTGGGAGCGCATCAAAATCTCGTGTTTTAAAATCTCGCGCTTTTTATAATTTTGATAGATAGATAGAGTTGGTTTCAAAATCAGGGTTTTAATAATTTGTTTAGAGGGGCCTTGAGGGCGACAGTCTCCGCTATTTTAAAAATTTTTTAGTTACAATATTAATGTAGTAAATATAATTAGAAGCGATTTTAAAGTTTAAAGTTTTTTTCAAAATAAGGGTTTCAATATAATTTCTTTAGTAGGGATTTGAAGGCGACAGCCCCCACTATTTTTCAAAGTTTAATAATATTTTAATATCGAAATATGTATGGTAAAACATAACTCGGAGGGAAGAAGCGGCATCCCCCTTTATTTTAAAATGTTCTTTAATGTCTTAATGTTGAAATATTTATGTAAAGCGTATTAAAACCCTGAAATCAACTCTAAAATCGCTTCTAATTATAGTATTTCAACTACAAAATAATAAAAAGCGCGAGATTTTGCAACACGAGATTTTGTAACACGAGATTTTGAAGCACGAGGTTTAGACACGCGAGAATTATAAAAGCACGAGATATTGATACACGAGATTTTGATTCGCGAGATTTTGATACACTCTCGTATATTCGAACTTACACCTGCGATATTATTTTTCGTACATCGAAAAATAAATTTCGTCTCTAGAATTGATAAGTCAACAATTGGATTATAGTAGGTATATTTTATTATATAATATAAATTTTAAATTTATTTCAAAATACACTTTATGAAATCTAAAATATCTGTGATTTATATTTTAAATTAAAAAAAAAATTATTTACGTCTAAACTTTAAGCGTTTGTTAATATTAAAGGGTTTTAAGGCCCATTTTTTTTAACTAATCTATAATATATATATATATATACAATATATAACATCTGCAACAAAAAAGCTTTTAAAAATATTTATTTAAATTTATTACCTATTTTTTATGACATTTTAATTTAATGTGAGATTTAAATATTTACTGTATAATTTAATAATCATTTTAGAATATTTTAAAGTTCCATTTTTTTTTACACGTAAAATTTATGATGTGTTAAAAAATTTATTACCCATCTATAATATTATTACTATTTATAATAATAATTTCAGGGATTTTGGATTGTAATTCAAAAAACTTTTAAAATAATAAATTAAAATTTATAATTAAATAAAATAACTAAAGTACTAATCAATAACAAAATAATAGTATATTTAAAATTATTATTATGAAAGATTTTAATTTAATTTGTTAAATTGTTTTATATTTTAAATATTAGAATTTTATTTTTTTAAATCTGCTCAGGGATTGAGATCTATTGATTTCTGGCATTTCTAACATTTGGTTTATTCTTGAATATTTCAGAAATAAATACGTAGAAATTTGTTAAATTCCAACATTGAAAAATAATTGTATCTTTTTTTTAATTAATTTTTAAGTGCTATTATTTAAGTTGATTAAATAATTAAAATTAGATTTGATAATTAAAATATCATTGCATGTTGATTGGATCAAGAACATTAGTCATTAATTGTTCAGGAACACAATCTCTATATTGAATTTCAATAAACTTTATCAAATTTAATTAAATTAAACTTGTAAAAATCGTAATATCATATTTATATTACTGAAATGACATTTTAATTATTTACAATATGTTTATTTTTATATTAATTAAAATTTTAACATGAATGACAAGGTTTTAAAAATTAATAATTATTTAATAATCATCATTTTGATCTTTATTTTCTTTTTTTTTTTGATTGGACAAGTTCAGAATTTTTCAAATCATAAAAAGTTCTCTATGAACAAGAATCTCGAATTTAATTAAAATAATTAAATTTAAATAATAATAAATTAATTACAAATAAATATGATTTATTTTAATTGCTCTTAATTTGGCGCCCTGAAATAGCTACGTAAAAAATAATTATTATTTCTTAGTAAATAACATCTTAAAAGAATTGGGAGTTTATTTCATTTTAATTTTAGGGGTTATTCCACTTTATTGCGGAAATATTTATTTTTCAATTTGAGATATTATTTCATAATGAAATACCCCAAAAAATTGGTTTTTGTTTGTGGGGCTATTTCCGGCAGCCCTTCTATTACATATAAACAATTATAAATATACTTTGGACCCAAAAATTATAAATATAAAAATAATTTCAGTTAATAATAGTATTTTAAGGACAAGACTTTAAGAGTTACTTTTTTATTCCTTTCTTACCTAGATTATAAAACGGTGAAGTGAAATAACGCCCAACGCAATAAGGTCCCTGGGGTGTTATTGCACTTTTAAAATAAACTAAAACCCTCAGGCTTTTTTACACTGCCGGCCCATAAGTGACCGTTAACTTTTTTAAATAAAATCAATCATCTGTAGTGTTATGGCTAACTATTGATATAGTAGAAGAGGGGTGAATTAGGGGAGATTTCAGAATTGGATTCAATTGCTGTTTTAACCACTAAGAGAAAGGTAATTATCATGCTTGAACAATTTTATCTCTAGTTTAGGGATTTAGATCTTGTGTAAAATTGGTTTTTAATAAAGTTATTTGGGAAATGATATGAAACATTTTAGCAATTTATTTTAATTTACAGTTATTAAAGCCGACTTTTCAAATTTTCATTTTTTCCCAATAGCTTTTGATATACCTACTAAAGTTAAAAAATTAAATTTAAACTAAAGCCTAATTTAAATAATTAATACAAATTAAAGTTTCATTAATTTTTTAGATTTTTATATTCATTTTAAATCGCGTTCATCCAAAATCACTTTCGTTTATATACATACTTAATTCTAGTAATATTTCTTAAATTTAACGTTCCGACTTGAATAATAATAACAGTGAACAATTATTGATGAATAGCAGTACCTATATTAATTTATTATTACAATTACGATAAATACCCCTTTTTATCATATATTATGTTAATTATTTAATTAATCTACTTACAAAAATTAAAAGTGTATATTAATGTATTGTAATGATTGCAATAATTCAATAAATTAAAATTAATTGAAAAAAAAAAAAAAAATTAAATAAATATAAAAAAATAATAAATTCTGAAAAAAAATCACGAAATGAATTGCAATGTTGTACACAATATCGTGATAGAATT
The DNA here is from genome assembly GCA_963082915.1 of Dolichopus griseipennis. NCBI lineage: Eukaryota > Metazoa > Arthropoda > Insecta > Diptera > Dolichopodidae > Dolichopus > Dolichopus griseipennis. Next base: position 105,630,464 of record OY720443.1, on the reverse strand, counting down.
CAATTTTTTTTACACCAATTTTTGTTCTAAAAAAAATTAAATTAAAAACAAAAAATATCATTTCATAATAACGGTAATGTTGATTATTGAAAATTCATCATGGAAACTTTTAATGTTTTTAATTAATAACAAAAGCTAATTTCTAGAAAAACTGCATATATATGTTTATAATGTGTATATGTATATGAACGTACTAATTAAAAGTTATTCACATTTAAAAAAAATAATTATAATAGCAAATAGGACTTATATATTAACTTTAGAATTTTAAAAGTTGTTATAATATCGAAAAATATTTCAATGGTTTAGAACGCAAAAATGCTAAGTAACATTTTTTCCAAAATACGTTTTTTTTGTACTAATACTAATATCGGAAAATTCTCTTTCAGTGTATAAAGTCTCTATAAGTGTGTGTTAATTAGTTTCTGAGATCCTTGTGCTACAAAAAGGTTAAGTACGGTAGAAAAATACAAAAATGCTATGTGCTTTCTTAGAATTTGTATTCTAAAAATAAATGTATACTGATTAAACGCAAACATGCTAAGTACGGCACTTAGAACTTTACGACACCTAAAACCATCACAAAATTTATAAACTAATCAAATACAAAAATGCTAAGTGCTTACTAAGAATTTGTATTCTAAAAACAAATGTATACTGATTAAACGCAAAAATGCTAAGTGCACAAAATTTTAACTAGTTTTTAAAGAAAAACCCTAAAAACAAAAAACCTTTGGCGTAATCTTCTAACTTCCACGGATCCTTTTCTGCGAGTTGTCAAACTTTCAAAACGCTCCTGTGTAAAATTATAAATTTGTTACTTAGCATTTTTGCGTTCTTAACTATCGATTTGGTCATCAGAGCGAGCCAAGCGACAAAAGAGAGAGTAAAAGTCGAAACTCGAAAGATTATTTTGAAATTAACTTAACAACAAAGTTAAAAAACTTTACGATATTAATATTTTGTATATCGTAAAAAAAAAGGTTTGAAAACTTAATTAGAAAATTGAAATTATGTAAAACATATTAATTGCAAACACACACACACCTTGTAAAACAACTTTTAAATATAAAATATGTTTGCTTTTGATTTTTTGTTTGCAAATAATGTTTATTGAGAAATTTTTAATTTGTCATAGTTATATATATATTTATTATAACTTGTCAATATAGTGTTAATATGTCTATAGAGAAAGATAGATAGATATATATATATACACATATTCTTAAAATTTGAATAAATGACTAATTTGTTAAAAATAATATTTATAACAGTAGATTCTCGAAACATTTTTAACTAAAATTGTTTTATATCTCAGTTTCCTCAGTTCCTTTAAATTCTTAAAAAATCAATTAAATGTATATATATAATTAAACAACCTTTTAACAGAAACCGTTAATTAACAGTTCCAAATTACATATACATACATATATATATCAATATAATATCAAAAATATCTTAGTTACATTATATATCACGGTCGAATTAGATTTTTGAAATAATTAGTTTTAAAATGAAATATAATTCAACAGTTAAATGGCTGTGTAGTTCAGTGGTTAGATTGCCTTCCTTGCATTTGAGGTAGTTCGGGGTCCGGGTTCGAATCCTAGTATAAATAAAAAAATTTTTTTACCTGGTTTTCCACCCAATTTAGATACCATTAGATACTGTGTTTAAATTGATGGCATAACCATGCATAACTAATATTATAATATAACGAATAGTTTTAAACAAATAATTTAATTGAATAATATAACTCACAGATACAGAAATATACCTTATAATAATTCAAGTATAAATTTATTACAATACATACCGAATAGAATTGTATCTATGTAAAATTTAAGATTTTTCTACATGTTATAAGGTTTTACTATTACTATCACATGTTTAAATTGTATATTGTGTTCATTTAAATCAATTCTAATAATAATAATGATAGCCTTCATGTTCTATGATTTATATCTATGGTAACAGTTCAACAGTTAGCACTTAAAAAAAAAATCAGCAAAATATAATTACATACATATTAGTTTAAGTAGTTTTTATCGGAATCATAGATAACAAATTTATACTATCATTTTCATAATGTGGTAATAAAGCTTAGAAGATAGTTTTAGCCACGAGTTTCATACAGCAACAACTTTCATAGATAGACAAAATCAATTTGCGATATCTTTCTTAACAACACTTGACCACACATTTCTTTCATTAAAAAGAAATTGGTTTAGTTTCAAATAAATTATTTTGAGAACAAATTAAATTTTTAAGAATCAAGTACAATGCAAAATATAAACAAATAATTTAATTGAATAATATAACTCGCAGATATAGAATTCCATATAACTCAAATACAAAATATTACAATATAAACAAAAAGAGAATTGTAAATATTGAAAATCTAAGACGTTTCTATATTATGTTATAAGGCCTAGTACTATCTCATGTTTAAATTGTATGTGGAATTTAATAAGACCAATTTTAATAACACGAATATAATATGACCCCTTGTTCCAATATGTACCTATGGTATGGACAGGCTTATTAGCCTATCAGTTGAACAGTAGCGCTTAAAAAATTAAAAAAACAAAAAAATTAAAACTGGAAAATAGTGGTTGTACTGTAAATGTTTTTTTTTTTTTTCTATTTATTAAAATAACACATATACATACATAAAATTTAATTTGTTTCATTGAATTTAAAAAGGTTCATTGTGTTCTTTGCACTCGAATAATTATTACGATAAAACATTTGTAACAAAAGTATATGTATGTATAACACTTTTAAAAAAGTTTTTAATTTTTTTTTATTTTGCAAAATTTAAATAACGCTTACGTCAACAATAAAAAAAAAATAAAAATAATAAATAGACAATAATATGTAATTCATTTTTTTTTTCCAATTTTAAACTCCTGTTCATATAATAAAAAAAAAAAACAAAAACAAAAAAGCACACATAATTATATACACCTGTATGTAAATATCTGGCATTATTTTGTAATTTACTTCAAAAAAATAACCGTTATATTTAATTTACCATATGTGACATTAATGAGATTTTAGAATGTCCATAATTATCGTATGATTGTATACATACTGTAGTCTGTATACGGTTGTATTGGGTATGCATGGACGAAATGAATCAAATTTTATTATCGTTTTTATTTTAATATTTTTTTTATCGTTTGTTGTATATTTATTTAAGTAAAAGTACTTAAGTAGTGGTAAGATCTTTTGACAGATCATACATATTTTTAGCAAAATAAAAACAAAACATTTGTAAGTATTTAGAAGAATAATGCTAAATAATTTTGCAATTGTGTAATGGCCGTGACAGTTTTCATATTTTCAAAATTTACATTTATAATAAATCAGAAATCAAAATAACTAGAATGGAAAAAATGAGAACAGTGTATAGGTAATCCGTTTCCATTTTTAGATGAATATTATTATTTTAATTACTTTATTTTAGAATAGGATTTAGAATTTTACTTTTTTGGGAGTCAATTATAGGTATGAAGAGATTAAAAAAAAAATTAGGTTAAATAAAAATAGAAAATAGTGAGTAGTAGTGAGTGACATTGTAAAATTTACTTTCTCTTATAAATTCTATTATAATTTTTTTTGTACTTTGGTTTGTTTTTTATTTGTGTTTCTTCCTATGTTTTGTGGTGAATTAAATAAGTAATAATTATGGTTGATTTACCTATTTGTTGGTAAAGTTCTAATGGTACATAAAATAAGTATGTACATATTAAATATATAAGAATTAAAGAGTTTAACTTTCTATTTTAGACAAATATGACAATAAAGCAAATTTAAATAATTTTATTGAACAAATTTTTTGTGTAGCCCCTCTGATACGGAACTACAGCCCCCGAAATCTGGAAAAGCTCTTTATTTAAATTGTTATAACAAAAGTTCTACGGCTTATGGAATTTCGTTTGTTATGCGCATGTGGAGACTATGGATCCATATTTCGTCCAATCTGTTCCTTAAAGTTGGTAGTTCGTATGTGTACAACTTAATTTAATTTAAGAAGAATATTAACATTTCCCCATAATAATAATCCTTCCAAATTTTCCCAATCCCCAATAATCCCAAAATCCTTCCATATCCCCAATCCTGTAAAATGTAAAAAATACATTTGTATCACAGGTTACCTCTTAAAGTTTGGTTCAAAAAGGGTGTGGTTTTGATGTGTTAAAGTCGCACACTACCCAAAGAAACACCGCACAGTTTCAATGGGTGGCTTTCGAGAGTTCCATTTCCTCGTAAATACAAAAAAAAGGAATATTTTTAACCTGGAAACACCAAACGATATCTGCTCTAATAAGCTTTATATATATGTAACAATGATGGTAAATAAGAACAAATAGGACGCAGATATCAAAAAATTTTTGAGGTTTTTTTCTTGAAGATATTGTTGCAACTTTTAATTTTAATTCAATTCTTCTGTCAAGCTTAAAGATCTTCAGTTTTAGACCGTTCATTTAACTAGTTTTGTTATCCTGCTTATACTCATATTAGCTTCCCCTGTAATTGTTTTGTAATTTTTTGAGATAGAAAAGCTTTAGGTAGGAATGTTTAATGAGGCGATGACAGCAAAATCGTTTTACGCCAAATTTTCTATTTATAACAGTGATTTTAACATACGCAATTTTGAAGCGCCATTTAGCCGTATACTTTATTCTGGCATTTTTTTTATGTGTGTGTTCTCCCTAAACCCACACTTACCGACTACTGTCTTTATATATATATCTTTTCTCTTAATTCTTTTTATTCTTCATTAATCCTCTAATGCTATTAATATCCATTACTATCCAAGATCACTTTTAAAAGTAATATAATATAACCTATTTGTGTGTTTAACAAAAACTAATCAAGTCAGTAAAAACAATCAACAGAACTAACTGATCGCAGATCAATATTGAGATGGAAATTTTTTTTATTTAATGTTCAAGATTAATTCAAATTGCTTCAACTTTAAATAACTGTAAATTAAGATGAAAAATTATTATTCGAATGCGGAAGTTGGATCGGAACCTATGTATAGGGTCAAGTGGCAAAAACAACAGCAATTGTTCTCTTTCTGAAAAGAATGCTGTTAGAGGATTTCAAGTTATATTAATAATTTTTTAGATTTACAAAATCAGTTGATTTGTGTTGTTTTACTAATTTTTTTTTGTCATTTAACAGACATTTGCAATAAATCAATTAATCAATTAATCAATAAATTACAATTTGATATATAAATTAATAGCTTCTGTATTGTTTTTTTTTCAAGTCTGTTTAGTTTTTTTTTTTTTTTCTGTCATCATTGTTTGTTTTAAATTGTTTTTGTTTAGATCCGAATTTCAAAATGCAAGTTTTGTGTCGACATAAATAATATGTGATTTATTTTATTTATTAAATAAAAATTATTGTGATTAATTGTTGACAAATGTCATCATTTAAAATATGTTATCATAATAATATGTTTTTCTTTTGTTTCTGTTAAATAAGCTGCGAAATGTTACAGTATAAATTGCAAAATATAAATTTTACACTTTATAAATTGGTTATATTGCACATTTTATTTTTATTTTAGTGCTTTTATTTGGTGGTAGCAACACATTAATAGAATTTATATTTCAATTAGTGTTACGTTAAAAAAATCATGGATGTGTAACTTAAAAACAAAATTTTAAATTTTTTTTTAATTAATTTGGTCGTAGTCCGTAGATAACGGATCACTTCAATATTTATATTTCAAAATTAAAATAGTGGTATCTATCACAGTTTTTAATAATCCAAGCCTCGAACATACGGATCACATTTTTTAAATAATCCAGGCCTCGAACAGCCAACGATTTTTTTTTCGAGCAAAGACATAAAATTTTACGCTCACTTGGCGCTCTTTAATATTATTTCAAAGTTTCTAGTAATATGAAAACCAATATGTTCGAAACTCATGCTGTCAGTGAGTCCATAAAGACAAAAAAATGGTAAGGGAGTTACATTTTTTTTTCATGTATTTAAAGTGCCGTTGCTTTAGCGAAAAACTTCAAATTGATTTTAGCGTTGGGTAATTCAATAAAGAAATTTTTTTTCGTTTAAAGAATGGGAGGTTGTAAGGACTTAAATGGCCAAAAAAGAACCTCTTTTCTTCAACTCAAATCAGGGTCGTAATATTTCAACTATTAAATTAACCATAAAAGCGATTTATATTACTCGTAAGTATTTCCACAAATCTGCTGTAAATGCCCTTAATACTTTAAAACCTAGTACAGTTCAGCTACCCAACTTGGTCATTGAATTGTTTTGGGATGCGGGGCTTATATTTTTTTCTCAAAAAATCGACTCTCATAATGTCGGTTTTGTAATTTTATATAAAAAAATTTTGGTTACAAAATCAAGGTTTCAATAATTTAATTATTTCCAATATTTCAAATATTAGTACAATAGAAATTACTAGGGGGGATTTGTGAGTTGGTTTCAAAACCAGGGTATTCCCTTTTTCAGTATATTTATATACTTACATTTCATATAAGTCGATATTTTATTCAAGTCGAATCATTTTGGCAGTCGATATTTTGTACAAGTCAACATTTTGGGAATCGATAGTTTGCAAATACACCAAAACTTCCCTTGGGACATTCAACTGTATTACAGCTTAAAGTACTTGCTTCTTAAACTAAATATCGACCTCAACTTCCTAGACTTTAGCATCATTTTATAAAAATAAATTACTTAAGTTTAAATAGTTTTAAAAATCAAAGTGTTAATTTTTAAAACTACGGTTTCGAATGGGTTAATAAAAAGAATCTAAAGATAAATACCATGGTTTTGTAAACAAAAACTGAAATACAAGCTAATAAATAAATTTGTTTTTTTTTTATTATTTATATGTATATTTATTTAAAAGTATACGTATATAATAGAATAAAAATTAAAGTATCTATTTATATGTTTTATTAAATTGTAGATATATTTTAAATACACAAACCTACAACTCTTCAAAACCTAGACAGAAAACTAAAATAAAAAAATAGAAACGATATAAAAATATTATTTACAAAAAATAAACTAGAATTAATTAACAAACGTGAATTTTGATTGATTTTAAACGATTTTATCTTTTATTTGAAATTATTCATAACTTTTTTTTTTCATAGATATGTATTATTATTTGTATTTACCTATATAAGTAAGTTATTTTACTGTTAATTTAAAGTAAATTCAATATTATATTATAGGTAAACAAAAAAAAAACTTTTAAATTTTATATATAATTACATAAATAAATATATACTATATATAAAAGACTAGGTATAATAATTTGATATTAAATTACTTAAAAGTAATCTTGTACAACAGAGTGTTGCCAGAGAATAATTGTAATTATTCGATTTGTATTTTAAATGTAAGTTGGCGTATTTAAAGCTTCTTTTGTCTATTAGGGTGGAATATCTCTTGCATAGCTTTAAACGGCTGGTTGACATAGTGATTAGAGTGTCGAACTTTTATTCGTGGTTCAGTAAAAGGAAAAAACTTACTCAATTAAGCTACCATTTGCAATTGGGTTCAAACTAATGGCTTAACCAATAATTATATATAACAGTATTAAAAAATAAAAATATTAAAATATATAAAACACAAATGTTGTATCTATTGAAAATTTAAGACGTTTCTACATATCTCCTCCGTAGCCTAGGTGGTTAGAGCGCAACCTTGCAATCTAAACACTGTGGCAGTCCCGGGTTCGAATTCTGGTGGGAGATACCATATCCAGTAAAATTAATAATTATAATAAATTAATATATAATAAATTATAATATAATAATTCTATACCTAAAAATATAATAATAAATAATTAGTAACAAATAATATAAAAATATACCTATAACCAGCTATACTCTATAATCTATATTCTAATAATTAATACTGAATAAACAATAACCTATATGTAATTGAACGACAATGTAATTGCAACTGTCATATGCAATTACAATGGCAGTACGCACCTAACAACATGACACGGTTTCTCTACTTGACCGATAGATGACACTAGGGAAGAAATTAAGAAGCGACATCTTGTAGATAGATTACAGTAGAACAATCATTTACTTAATTGAAAAAGGAAAAAACGATTCGAAACACAAGGCAGAGCCTCGGATAAGAAAAAAAAAAAAAAAGCAGATGGAGATGCCTAATAGATATCCTATGCTCCCAAGAGGAGTAATAAGGACAAAAAAAAAAAAAAAAAAAAAAAAACATAGTTATGAAGTCTTTTATCAAATGTTTAGTTCATAAAGACCAATTCCTATAATTAGAAAATATCAATCTCCCCTATTCGAATATGTACCTATAATTTAGACAGGGTTACCTTGGAAATATTCGCCAAAATGTTCATATATTATTAGTCCCAGATTTTTCAAAGTCCTCTTTTGACTTTTTAAAAACTGTTCATAAACACAAACTTCAATCTTCTGAATAACTTTGTCATGGTAATAAATTTTCCTCTCTTGTAACTCTTTAATAACTTATTAGTATGTAAAAATATATTGCAAATGGTGAAAACGCGTATATTATTCTTTGGAAAGCGTTAATCTTTTAGCTTTCAAATGTTATTGTATTGCGGACAAAGTGTGTAAACAAAGATATTAATTTTTCTACATATTGTATTAATTTAAATTATTTATATATCTAATTTTTGTTTATATATTTATTTATATATTATTACTTATTTTTAAAAGATGTTAATAAGTTGTTGTTATACATTTAATATTAATAGTTAAAATAGATTTAAATTATCTCAGAATATTTTTTAATTTAAATTAAGAAAATTCAAGTTTTCAAAAATTTAAAAGGCAGGGATTTCGCAGGTGTGGTGGATAAGTTCATGGCTTATTAATCAAGGGGGAGTTTAAGTTAAAAAAATTATAAGTTTAATATAAATTAATAGAAGCCTTGACAATTGTCATGCACAACTTGATACAAAGCTATATGTTTATTAGGTACAACAACAAGACGTATGCACAAAAGCTTATCCGCTGACTAAAGGCTTCAAAAAGTAAGAAATTAAGTGTAATAATTATAAAATAAGTGTAGCATTGAATTATTATAAGAAGTTGAATTTTGCTTTAATAGCTAAGTTATTTTTTTTTTCTTTTTTCTAAGACTCTGAAGTCTCAACTTATGATTTGTATTTTGATTTGTTAGTGTTCCTAAGATTTGAATAATTGAATTTTAAAACTATTGTTACTATTAATATTGTTAATTATTGTTAAATTATAAATTTGAATATACTCCGGTACGAGCGATTGAGTTCATTGTAAGATAATAAATATATAAAATAAGTAATAGAAAAAAAAAACACTTAATTAACAATACAATTAAATATATATTGTTCTTTAATTAGACTATTGGATTACTGTGAAGTGCTTTTTTTTTAATTTAAATTGATAATTAAAACTAATTTATTGTAAAAACTAGATTTAGCTTGAAATTCTAAACATAAATGTATAGATTTGGAATTTCTTAAAGTATATTTAATATACAAAAATAAAAATCTGAGTCACTTTAAAAATTTGAACTAATCAACAATAACAATAGACTTTTTAAATAATAACACTTCAAAAAAATAGGAAATAAAAATTCATTCAAAAATAAAAGTGAAGAGATTGCGGCACTCACTTATTAAAAAAACAAGTTAGGAATATTGTCAATATTGTTAAGATAAGAACTTGTTTCAAAATAATTGTGTATGTACCCATTTATATATATCAAAACAAGTATATAAATATAATATTTTAATTATAAAATAAATATTAATGTTTATGTAAATAAAAAGTATGCAATTTTTTTTGCAGTGTTTACAAAAGCTTTTTGGAAATTATTTATGCATGGAGTCAACATTTTTCAGTTGAAAACAACAGTTTTAAAATATTAAGTTTTGTTCTGAGCCCCTTGTAGTAGCATTCCTTAAATTAGTTTTCAAGATTTATGACAATATTTCTATTGGTGTTATAATGCAAACGTTTCCTGGGGATTTGTAGTCCGAGATTTTTTGGTGAGATCGTGCTCCGATCAGAAAACTTTAACATTTTAGGCATGCAGTTTTTTAAAAAATTGATGAGGAATGATCATATTTGTGATATAGGTAAAAGTGTTGCTAAATGCTTGAGTTCTCTTTTTAGATCGAAGTTGTATTTCTCTTAAAGTGATCTGTCTAAAAACTCACACCTTTGGGTTGATCTTCTCACTCTACTTCTTTAAACTTTCTCGATCCAGTTCAAAAACGCGACATTCGTTTAATTAATGATCCAAACGTGAGTAATACTATATATCTTCACTTGACAAACGTCGTCATATAGGAGCTCTTTCTCTTTTCTTGTAGGTAATAATACTTGAGTCGAAATAAAATCACTAATGCCGCCTCTCAAACAATTCCAAAGAATAACCAGAAGGGCAACAAGCGCACATTCCTACTATGTGAAACTACCTAAGTTGTATTTTGCTGGTTTTAGCAATTCGTTGGTTGTTAGAATTGCAAAAATGTGGAAATTATTACCTTCTCATGTATTCCCAAAAGTTTTTGATATTTATAATATGCTTATAATATAAGTTTCTCGGGAACTTATGAATTCAAAAAATATTTAAGGTTAAATACTAGAACAATTAATAATTTTCAAATATATATAGAGGTGCTTTCCCCCCACGTCTAAACAAGTAATTATTCATATACTGAATGAATAATAATAACACAGTAAACAATTAATCGTACTGAAAATGCATTTTTTCCCCTTCTCAAAAAATGCAGATTTTGTAACTTACTTTAAAATTACTTCTAGTTTAAAATTTCGTATAGACAAATATGCACATAGATGCTATGGAGAAAGGGTCAAACTCGATTTTGTAATAAACTTTAATATATCTATTTTTAATTTAACTGCGAAGGCATTTCTATGTTAAGTGAAAAAGTCTTATTTTAAGTGAAGAATAATACAGTTGAAAACTTAATCACAAATAACTGATAATGTGGAATTATAACCTCTTTTTCAGAGGACTTCAAGTTCATTTATCGGACTTATAATGTCCCAGGAGCTTTTCTCTTATTTTTTGAGTCTCAAGCCATTGGGGAATTTTCGACTTCGGAACTTTTGTTAAATCGCATCCACTGGCTAGAAAGTTATGATCTTTAGTATGTTAATCTTTAAGTTGTTTTAAAACTTTAAAAAGGTGTTTGCTTTTATTAGACAAATTGAAGCTTCTCGAATCGATCTAACTGCTATCAATACTAACTGCTTCCGTTTTTTTTTCTTCGGTAATGAAAAATTTATAAGAAAAGCAAAACAAAACATATTTTTATAAAAATAAAAATAAAAAAATAAATTGCAAAAATTACTAATTTTAAGTTTAAAAAAAAAAAAGAATTTCATGCAAGTCGTGATTTATTTTTATCTCATGTAACTTATTGCTGTATTTATCATGTTTAATTGATTGTAAAAACAAATGTTATAAAACCTGGTTATTATTATTGTTATTATTATTGTTATTATTGTTGATGACGGTGTTAGAGAGGCAACATGCCCTTTCTAATCAACATTTTTTAAATGTTTTTCAATAAACTTATGGTGGAAATTTTATTTTTATTATTGAATTATGATAGGTATGCAATTCGACTTTTTGTTTTGTAAATAAGTACGTAGGTATTCAAAACTGTATAAACAATACAAATAGAAAGAGAAAGCATGATGCAATATAATAGAGAGAATTAGAAATTCTTAAAGAAAAAATTAAATAAACAAGTGAAGAAAAAAACCAAGGGTTTTTAAAGCACATTTTCTAAATTATATAGGGTTTCTTACTGAGTATTTTATCATTTATTTTTATAGATATATATATATAAAATAAATGATAATATTATAATTTAGTTATTTCATAAATTTATTAATTATGAATAATAGTGAAATCAATACTTAGAATACAATCCCTATTAATAAGTGCGAAATATAATGTTGAAGCTTTAATATTAACGTTTAATTTTACAAAAACATACTCTGCTGAACAAGTAACTGTTTTATAACAGCATAAAAGACCTAGTCCTAGACTTAGTAGCCCTTCAATAGGGAAGGTCCCTAAATTTTTTCTGAGCAAACTTATGATGGTGCTGCCCATCCCCCTCCCGTCCCCACCCTTCCATTTTTTTAGGTTCTAGGAAATCAATTGTGAACTCCCCCAAATTTGGAATTTCACCCCTTATTTTATTATTTAAGCAAAAATGGCTAAAACTAAGAGACAATTTCTTCAATTTAAAGAACTCCTTTCAAATTTAAGAAAAACCTTTAACATATGTTAAAATATAATGCTGCAGCTTTAAATTTGCATATTTGTAAAAAAAAATTTGAACTGGTATTCAAGTTACAGGTGTTTAAAAATATCAAAACTTCAGTTTTCGAGCCCTTATAGCTCCTAAACAGGGGGCTTGCCAAAATTTGGTTAACCGACTCCTACTAAGGAGTTTTGAGGTTCTAACTTTTTACAAAATTTCAGGAGCCTAGCTTAAACCGGTTAAAAGATTTGTCTGGCCAAAAATTTTGCAAAAATTGAGTTTTGCATAATGGTAAATTTTAATACCGTATGGCAACTCTACACTTTGGCTTTTAAGAAGTTTATAAATTTTATAAAATCAGTTATATTTTGCCGTTTTCTGATTGAAAATACACCTAACAGAAAGTGTAAATAAAATTTTCAATTTTATAGAAGTTTTCAAAATTAATTTGTTCGGATTTTTATTTATGATTTTGTCATTTTGATTTATGACATTTAACAGAAAAACAAAGCAAAGAACACAAAATTCTAGAGGGATGGAAGGATTTTAAACAAATCTTCAAATCAAATACGAACTAATATAAAAACCAATGTATGCTTAAAAAATTTTCTAAAAAGTCGCTCACTGTTTGAGTATTGGAGGCCTTAAATAATACTTCCAACATTTTGTGTATTTAGACTTTAACTGTCAAAATTTATTTTTTTAAACTTATTCTAATTCTAAATCAGACTTTTATTAATAAAAATTCTTATAACGGATTAAAGTCCAAATATATAGACAAAATAAAATTTTTTTTAAACTGGTTTATAAGATTAAGCGAATCTTTAAAAATTTATGAATAAACTTGTGTTTGTTTATTTTAAAATTAATATAATACTTTGACAGGAGCTCATCAGTCAGTTAAATAATCAATTTTCATAGTATCACGTATCAAATATCCAAAAATTTGGTTTTCATTTTTTTTCTAACATATTTTAAATATTTTAAATTGAAATTTAAATAAGTCTATATTTACATTTAATATTACTAAAAATATTTATTTATTTTTAATACAACAATTTTTTTTTTAACTATTTACAGATGGCGTGGTAGCGTTTATAAATTAATATGGAGAGAATTAATAGCATATTTATGTTTATATTATACAATTAATTTAGTTTATAGATTTGCACTTACAGAACCTCAACAAAGGTAAAAAAAAACAAAATACCTTTAAAAAATATTTAAAAAGTTGTTTAAAATTTTAATAAATTTTAATTTTTTTATTTTTTGGAATATTTTAGAATATTTGAAAAAATTAAAAAATATTCAAGCAGTCAATTAGATTCATTACCATTATCATTTGTATTGGGTTTCTATGTTAGTTTGGTTGTCAACCGTTGGTGGGAACAATATAGATTATTACCATGGCCTGATACTTTAGCACTATTTATTACAACAGCAATTCCAAATAATACTGGAAATGTAAGAGTTAAAGAACAAAAATAGAATTTACTCCAATATTATAATTATTTTAAATACTTTTAATTTTACAGAATGAAACTGGAAGATTAATGCGACGAAATATAATGCGTTATATGGTATTAGCATATGTAATAACATTACAAAGAATATCATTGCGTGTTAAAAGACGTTTTCCATCACCACAACATTTAGTTGATGCCGGCTTAATGTTAGAAAGTGAACGTAAAATATTTGAAGCAATGGACTCAAGAAGTCCAATGTCAAAATATTGGATGCCATTAGTATGGGCAACAAATATAATTAATCGTGCTAGACGAGAAAATTTAATATCATCTGATCATATTGTACAAACAATATTAATGGAATTATCTGATATTAGACGTAGATTAGGTGGTCTAATTGGATACGATACTGTATGTGTTCCACTAGTATATACTCAGGTATGTAGTTTTTAAATTTTAATTAAATATTCACTTTCTCTTGAATTCTCGAAATAATGAAAAAGAACACTTTAATTCTCTTGAATTCATAACAAACAAATAGAATTGTTGAGATTTAGTTTGTGTAACGGAGAGTTGCTGAAATTTAAAATAAAAACTTTTATTGGCAATTTATTTAAACATGAAACAAATTACAATGTCAATGTCATAAATCTTATATAAACATAAAAAGTGTCATTGCCTTGTCTTTAATAACCATTCATTAATTCTTCAAAAAAAAAAAACTCGAAATTTTAAATGCTAGACGAACAAGTTTTAAATTTTATTTCCTCTCGATTAATTCAAGAATTGAAAAAGCAAAAAAAAAAATACAAATCAGAATTATATAATTCTTAAGTTTTTATTTTTGTCACGTAATTTTAAAAATAAAAACAAAAAATACAAAATTAATACAATCAACATCTAATCATTAATATCTCGTTATTAAATATGAATTTGCAAAAAACCTTAATTTGTATTTTGATAAAAAAGTTAATAGATTGTTTTTTTTTTTATTTACTGGGTGTTGGGCGTGTAGGTGGTTACATTAGTACTTTATACGTATTTTATAGCATCATTGATGGGTCGTCAAATGCTACCTGGACAAAAGGACACAGATGATTTATTTTTTCCAATATTAACAGTATTACAAGTAAGTAAATTAAATATTGTATTGACTTTTTAAAAAATTATTAAATTGTTTTTTAATATATAGTGAAATTTCTTAATTTTTTATTTCATAATTCAATAAATTAAAAATAATCGATGTTAAATAATGATGATTTTCTGAATGTCAAATAAACATATTTTTTATGTTTTGTAATTCGAAATACTGGGGGGTCCTAAAGAGTTGTCAAATTATATGTTGAATACTAATTCATATAACCGATAGTGAAAGATAAGAAAAATACATTTTATGGAAAAGTGCATTTTTTTTCTATTCTGTATACTATCATGTTTTTTATGTTTTTCTGTTCATATTTTTTACAGATATTATAGTAAAAAATATGTATATTAACTGGTGTTCTTAACTGAAACGGATTTCAGAATATAGAATACCTAAGGTTTATAACACGGAATCACAGAATATAATAACATGAATAGCTCCACCACAATTACATATGAAATAAGACAAAAAAATACCCAGCGAAATCCTATGCCTAGATACACAAGTCGCTACCCAACTCATTCAGCCACATATATACTTGGGAAACTGAAACGATCCCTACAGTATGGAAGAAAGATGCAATTATCAACATTTATAAGAAAAACTATCTATCGGACAACAAAAATTGTAGAGTCATTACATTATCACATTATCCTATCCGGAGAGGCTTCAATACGCAATGCAAAGTTTATTCAGGGATGAACTTTCGCCCAAATAGAATCTATCTGCACCAAGCTAACACCTTTCGAATAATTATTGAACAAACACAAGAATGAAGATCACTACTTTGTTTAAAATATATTGACTCAAAAAAGCTTTTGACTCTATTCGCAGAAATGCAATATGGAGAGATCTGGAGAATTGGAATGTTTAAAAAAAAATAGTCAAGATAACAACATAAGAACATGTATGACAATGTAAAACTTTCAGTATTACACAATGGGAATATTAGTTAATCGTTCTCAACTAATGTTGACATAAAACCATATAAGACCATATTCTGAAATAAACCAGCAGTATTGAAAGAAGCATCCATTGGTCGGATGACAAATAACTATAAGACGTTGACTTCACAGACGACATGTGCCTTCTATCCAATAACCAAGAATATGCGCAATCTAAATTAAATCACCTTCAGCTAACATCCCATCAACTTAAAGATTAACATAAATTAAACTAAAGTTATGTATGTACACCTTACAACCTAATCAATTTAGATGATCGAGCCATTGAATGTATAACTAGTTTCTGTTATCTTGCAAGGATCACCTCGCCTACATGTGGCATCAAAAAAGATGTACAAAACTGAATCAATAAAACTAGAAACCTCCTCGGTAGATCTCGCCCCATATGAAACAGTTCGCGCAAAAAACAAACAATATTCAATTCGTGCGTAAAATCTACATTAACATGTGGCTGCGAATCAATGTCAATAATTTGATTAAGAATAAATTACAAGTTTTCATAAATAAACATCTCAGAGTAATATGCCGTATATTTTGGCCGAACAGAATAAGAAATGCAGACTTGTAGGCACTAAGAAACGAAGAACCACTATTTAAGCAAATCACCAGATGGAAGGTTGATTTTTCATTCACAAAAGAAAAATGAAGAATGCATAACAAAAATGGCAAATCTAGATCAAAAGGCGGACCCAGAACAACATGAAGCAGAACATGCTGGATGAATTAAATAGACACGAAATATGCTGGAATGAAATAGTGGACGAAGCTCTGAATAGAAATGAATGGAGACTTCCAGTCGAAGCCCTATGCTCCCAGAAAAAAAAATGTATTATGTATTAAAAATCAAACATTCTAAAGCTGAAGAATGATTGGTAAAACTATCACTCAAAAATAGTGTTAATTGTTTTGCTTCTCTGTAATTGGAACATATAAATTTTTATTAAATTTTTTTCTTAAGAAGAAACTTATCAACTAATCAAATTTGTAAATTAATTATTTAACAATAATTTCGTAATTTTAACTTTAATTTGTTTGGTTTTGTGAGTGGTCAAAAAACTTATCGTAACTTTTTTTGCTCTTTAGTTCAAAATATTGAGTGGTTTTTTGTTTTAACTTGATTTTTCAGAAAAAAAAATTCTAAAGAATGAGTTAACAAAAAAATTTTTTTATAACTATTAAAAAAAAAACTAAGAAAATGTTTTTGGATAATTTATTGTCAATCATTTAGTTCATTATTAAGTTGTTAATCTTGAACAGTATTTAGGAACAGGTGATTCGCAAAACAAAGTCAAAACTAAAAAAAAATTAAAATTAAAAGCGTAAAATATCGCTTTTATTCAAAAGTTTTTTTTGCTTCTAGTTTGATGAATAGTTATTTAAAAGCCAAAGAACTATAAGATGTTGTTCGTTATTATAAAAACAAACGTTTTAAATTCTGTCTATTATTTTATCTTGTTGTTAATCATAAATTAATGAGAGGTTTATTTTTCATTTAAAAGACGTTTGGGGATTTGTAGACGAGCCAGAAATGTGCCTAATCAATTTTAGAAAAAAAATAGATTTATCTGAGTTTTTGTTTTGAATTATTGTATTTATTAAAACAAAATTTTTTGGAATACTAAGGTCTGGGGTGTCTTAAATTCTTTGTATTAATTAGAAATTTGAAGGGTTAATATGAATGGAAAATTTTTAGCAAATAAATTAGTAGCTCTTCTTATTTAAGATTTCGCCATTCGAATTATGACAATTTCGAGAACATGAAAGCAAATCTTTCAATAATTCTAAACTGCATAAATTGTTAGCACTATTAGCAGTCCACAAGAATACCTTAATCTGTCAATACCTTAAAATTAAATTAGTAGCAGGTAAAAGGAATAGCTTACTCTAATTATTCAATAGCTTCTTAGAGGTTTCTTTTTAGTATTCGTTTTATTTATATGACGGTATGTTCTTATTTTGAGGTTTTAATGTAAATTAGTACCGCCCTGTGCTCGAAATTCGAGCTATTGTTGCGTTTGTCTCCAAAACATTTCTAAAGCAAATTTATCCTGGAAACTGTAAATCTGAAGAAGAAAAAAAAAGAAAAAAGAAAAAAAAAAACCTATTTACATTGTTTCTTAGTTTTTTAATAATTTTGTAGGTAATTTCAATTTAGAACGAAAACGTTTTTACAATTTTAAAATATGAAATTTTCTTCAAGGTTAACTTTAGAACTTTTTGAATATAAATTTAAGCGAATTTTGCGCAAAAAAAAAACAAATCATTTGAATTTTTAATGTACAATTATGACATGTATATTATTATAGAATTTAAAATTAATAATAAATAAAAAAAGAACGATTTTTTTTTAACAATAATAATTAAAAAAAAATTAATGTACTTTTAAAATATGAATTTTATATATTAAATTAAGTATTGAAGCTGACTATAATTGATTTTAAATTTATTTTTTTGTCAGTTAATATTCATTAAGAGAATATAAAATTATAATTAGTAATACAATGATATAACTTAAAACTTTTACAATTAAAAAATTAAAATAAAATTATTAAAAATTAAAAAAAAAGTGGTAATTGGAAAGATTATTGAGTTCAGTTGCTTTGAATCGGGTTAAAGAGTTAATAAATTAAGCTCACCTTAAAGAATGAGATTACTTATCTTTAAAATTTATAAAAAGTCGTTAGACTTGATCTTCAGTTTCTGAGTTATCGTGTTTAATAAGGAGGAACGTACGGATTACATTACTATTCTGATCCGATCCATACACTTCAGCCTTTGAACTTCGTTTGTTCGGATACAATATGTGAGTTAAAAGTATGGATTAAAATTTAAAGATAAAATGAATTTTCTAATCACGTGATATGTTGTTTCATGACACAAATTCTAATCTACAGGTTTTAAATTATAAATTTATATTCGTTGATGTTTAGGTTTATTTTTTTACTTCAAATTAAAACTCTTTGTTATTAAAAAACTCACAATAAAAAAAAAAACCTTACTCAAAATTCGGAATTAGATTTGAAATTCGAAAATAGTTTTTTTTTTCTGAATATTTGATATAAATAAATTATTAAAATTTATTAAATTTAAAGTATAAATAGACTAACAAAAAATCATCAAAATAACCAGTTTTATAAGTATAGAGAAACAAAAATACCAAATATTAGTTATCACTTATCAAATGAGGTTTTAATGAAGTTTTCAAATTTTAAGTATTGACATTTTATTTGAGGCTATAAATTTTGGAAATAAACTGGTAAATACAAAATCTAAAACTTTGCTTTTCGAATAATAGCTGATCTTGTCGAAAGAGTAGTCCATTGTTTCACTTATGTCTTCTTTCAAACAATTGTAATGGTAACACAATAGAGCTTTAAGAATCATTTATATATACTGTGGAAATCAAAAGATATTTCGAAACTGCTTATGGGAACGTGCTCTACTTTAAAGGCTGCCTTATATTAATATAAAAAAACTTTGCCTAGAGTTTTGTTAGTGTGTGTTGAAAAGTCCAATAATTAAAAAACTATTGACAAATTTGGTACCTATCACCCTATCACCCATCTGTTGAAACTCTTAAAGTAGGCGAAATTCTCTAATACTTTTTAGATTCTTCTCCAATAATATTTTTTAATATTTTTAGCTTTTTTAATTGCATATGATAATTTATTTATTTTATAATTTTGATATTAATTTAAGTATTAGGATTATAATTAATTGGGAATTTATTTATTAATATTAATATAATAAAATATGTTTTTAATCTTATATTAATATATATATAAATATATAATTTTTTCAAATCGTGTTAAACTAGAAAAAACTGATAATTTCCGACTCTCCTATTAAAAATATTCAAAAAATGTTTTTGATATACTCGTAAAACTTTGAATTTTTAATATGTCAGAGTTCTCATCCATTTTTAACCTACAGGGTGTTTCGCCTTTCCGAGTAAACGGAATCCTTGCAGGGGATGATAAAATACATAATAACAAGCAAAAGACTAAGTATAAAATTAGGTCTATTTATAACGGTTTCTCAGATAACGGGACTTAAAGATTTTATCTTCTCAAAAATTCTTTCATTTAGTTTTTTGCTTATAATTTAGGAACTAACGCACAAAGGATCAATCTTAATACCATTTTTGGAAGCTTAATAAATGATCTATTAAACGAGATCGGGTGACTTTTTAATAAAACGGTATTGAGCTTCCTGAGCTACTCGATCCCGTTTAATACCGCATTTAATAGATAATTTCTTAAGCTTTCAATAAGCTATGCCTACTCGCTGAAAATGTATTACTCCTGGCACATCAAAGCAGAAGTAACCTAAGTTTATACTTTTTAATGTAAGGCTTCTTTTTTTAAGTAGAATGTCATATTTGATTTGACTAGAACATTTTCCAGCATATTTATTATTTATATATCTTTCCGAGATTTTAAATTAGAAAGTAGTCTAAATTTGTAGTCAGAACCAGAGTTTTTTTCGTAGACTTAAGGTTTAAATGAGATATTGGGTTAAATGATATATATTATTATGATAGTAATGTGAATCAAATTTGTATAGTTTATAATTTGGTTGAGGGGCCTCGGTGGTGTAGCGGGTAAGGATTTGGCTTATTAACCGAAGAGGGTCCGGGTTCGATTCCCGGTCAAGTTATACAATATTAAATTAAATGATTGAAAAATAATTTTTCTTTACAAATCTCCATGGTGACCTAACAAAATAATGGGCCGAATGCAAAAAGGCCAGTCAATTTGCAAAGGCATTGTATGCGCTTGGAAATACTCAATAAATAAATATTTGTATGGTTTGTATCTAAAGATAATAAAATTGCGAAGTACATAGCTGTACAGCTAAATCTATTCCCAAATTTTACATTTGAAATACTTTGATCTTACCAAGTAGTTTATTCTCATAATCCTTCTTAAGAGGACTGTATATTTATTGCGTAAGACAAGTAATATGAGTATAAATGCAGATATAAGAATATATATGTCTAAAAAAGGTGATCTTAAAAGACAATTTTATCAAACTATACAGGAAGATAAACTGCATCTTCCTTAAGTTATAGGAATTCATAGCTTTTTAAAAACTCCAACAGATAAATTTTTTAATAAGTTCTTATAAAACGAGGAAGAGTGTAGTAAAGTAGACTGTGTCAACTCTGGGATACCCGTATGACCGTACCATATACATTATATCATCCGGTTAATTACTTTTGGCAAAATTTCAAACATTCACCTTTATTAGGTGTAGAGTAATGCTCATATAAAAGAAACAGTTGTATGGCAGCTACTCGAACCCTCTGCAGTAGACCAACCAAATTTTGAAGTAACTTTGGCCATTACACTAAACTATTTTTGGCAAAATTTCAGACACCCAACTTCAATAAGTATAGAGTAATGCTCATATAAAATAAGAAGTTGTATGGCAGCTACTCGAACCCGCAGCAGTAGACTAACCAAATTTTGCAGAAACTTTGGCCATAAAACTAAACTACTTTTGCCAAAATTTCAGACACGTAGCTGTAATAGGTACAGAGAAATACTCATATAAAAAAAGAAGTTGTATGGCAGCCACCCGAACCAACGGACCAAAATGGCTGGATTTAAATAGCGATGACGGCTATTGCAAAAAAACGAATTTGCGAAAATTTCAAGATCCTAGCTCCTTTAGTTTTTGAGTTATCGTGCGGACGGACGGACAGACGGACGGACGGACGGACATACATAGCTAAATCGATTTTTTTTCGATTCTGATCCGATCCATACACTTGAGTCTATATCTACCCCCCCTCCTTCTCTGCGCCACAAACGTAATGGCAAATTTATTATATCCTTTGACTATATAGTCATACGGGTATAAATAATAAAATAAGTATTTTTTCGAAAGACTCAACTTTTATAAATCATTAAAATATTGTTTTCTTGTAATTTATTCATTAGTAATATAAATAAATAATAAATATTTGAACTATGAATGGATGGATGCAATTACATAATAGATATATGGGTTAATCCATTAAATAAAACTTAACTAAATATTAAAAATATTTTTCAATGTTTATATTTTCTATATGTACTGAATTAATGTGTTCAGTACTTATTTAGTTTGGAAATTCCCGTAAACTTGTTTTTACACTTTATTTAAATGACTTGTTTCTGTCACTAATATGTATTAAATTACAATAATTTTAAATTATAAAATGTTAATTTTGAAATAACCTGTCATTAAAAAAAGTTGAGCTTAAAAGTGTTATCAAAATGCGTTCAGACTAAAATACGTCATTCAATAAAGTTTATAATTAAACGATTAGTTATTTATTACCATTATAATAGAATTTTAAAAATATATATATAAATACCAGAAAAATATATCTATAAAATTATACATGTGTATTCACAAATATTCACCTGAATTTAATTAAATATACATATGAATTACTGTATTTGTTGATAGGTCAAATTCGTAAAATTCATGTTAAAATCGTTGAAAAATTAAATAAATATCCAAAAATTTAAAGATAAAAAAAGTAAATAAATATTTTAATGTAAATTTTGAAAGCTTTTATTATTTTTTAAATCACTACTGTTTTTAGCACGTTTTTTTTAAATTTTAAAATATGTGCCGGTATAGTTTCAGTCTGTCCGTCTGTTCATCCGTATATTTTCAAACTTTTACATCGTTTGAAATATAGAAAGAAATGATTTTAACTACTAGTAGTTGTTTCCAAAAAGTTAATTTCATGAAAGAACTCATTTGGAGTTCACAGCTCCCCAAAGTCCAAAAAATCCCATATTGAAACATACAACACAAGAGTTCTATAAGGTATATCGCTCAAAAAATTTTCTATTCAAGGGCTATTAGGATTTAAAAATTAAAAATTTCAAATTTTTAAAAATCTGAAACTTAGGCACATGTGTTTACTCGTATATTTAAAAGGGTAGCATTGAGATTCTAATAATATATTTCGATGTTGCCAGGTTTTCTTGATTCTTGGGCTTTCATAATTTATAATTAATTAATAAAATAAATAAATTATAATTTTATCAATTTTTATTATTAATTTTTTTAAACCCCGAACACAGTTTATAACATTGTATATAATTTTGGAAATGTGCTTTTTTAAAAACTATTGATTTTTTCATCACTTGGATTTTAATTTTTTGTCTTTTTCTTCCTTTAAAACTTATCGTGACTTTTGAAAAAAAAAAAATTTTATGGCATCAATTGATTCTTCATATTGTTATTTATATATTGATAAATATACCACCTTATCTAACAAATTAATTTTAAGTGTTTAAAAATATAATACTTATATATATGCAAATATATTGATGTCTGAAGATGTCTCACGGCATGATCTCGCTGAATGATCATATAAAAAGAAATGAAGATTTAGAAAGCAAATTCACAAATTTTTTAAGATACCAATTAATAAGTAGGTATGTATTTATAAGTCTTGGAATTGCTACGAATTTCCTGGTTTTGTAATACAAATTTTCTAAAATCTCGTTAATTTTCTAAATCTATAATTTTAGTGTTTTTTTCAAAATTTTTTAAGGCAGATTTTTTGTTGGGGAATTTGATGCGCAGGACTTAAAAATACGGGGTTTTGTAGAAATTTCGGCAATAACGCTTTGGTCCCATCGCATCCGGTTGCATCGTTCATCTAGAAAATTGCGCTTCATTTTAACTTTTTGACAATTGTCTTTAATCTAAAAGATGGCAGAGGGGAAGATCTTCAAGGCCTTATTCCATTTAATTACCATTATCCTTCTTTTAAATGTAAGATAAAACATTCTGGAAAATTCTGACAATTACGATTTAATTCCCAACTCAATTCTGAAATAATGTCTTTTAGGTCTAATTGCTCTGGGCTTGATTTCCTTTTGCCCTAAGATATCTTTGAGAATAAGTCGCAGAAAGTTGTATTGTAAATAAATCCCTACAGGGGACTTAAGGGACTTGCAGGAAATAAATTGGATATAACAAAAAATTGATATAAGACCATTTGGTATTCTGGCAAATCATAAATTTTTCTCATAAATGAAATTTTACTTGTTGGACACTTGGTAACTTAATTATGTACTAATGAAAAAATTATTTTGCAAAAATAATATTATAATAGCAAATAAACATTCTTATAAGTACTTAAAGTTTTTTTTCAACAATCAAAAAATTTAAAAAATGTTTTCATATATATTTGATATGTTAATTTTTTCTTATTTATTTGCTATTAATTGATTCCAAAAAAAAATATTTTCATCGTCTTTGATTAATTCGCAAAATATTCCATCAGTTCTAGAGAAACTGTTGGTTTAACAGACAATATTGATTTTGTAAATTTATATCCGTAAAAAAAGTTGAGTGTTATACAATCGTAATTGAATTCAATCTTTTTGGAAATGATGATAAAAAATTGGTAATTGGTGCTTTTGTGTCTTAAATCTTAATTTGGATGTTTTTGTATTTACCGATTCCAATGTAATACCAATGTTTTTTATACCCGTATGACTATATAGTGAAAGGGTATAATAAATTTGCCATTACGTTTGTGACGCAGAGAAGGAGGGGGTAGACATAGACTCAAGTGTATGGATCGGATCAGAATCGAAAAATAAATCGATTTAGCTATGTATGTCCGTTCGTCCGTCCGTACGCGCGATAACTCAAATACTAAAGGAGCTAGGACCTTGAAATTTTTTGCAATATCCGTCATCGCTATTTAAATCCAGCCATTTTGGTCCATGGGTTCTGGTAGGTGACATACAACTTCTTTTTTTATATGAGTATTACTCTGTACGTATTACAGCTGCGTGTCTGAAATTTAGCTAAAAATAGTTTAGTGTAATGGCCAAAGTTTCTGCAAAATTTGGTTGGTCTACTAAGAGGGGGTTCGAGTAGCTGCCATACAACTTCTTCTTTTATATGAGCATTACACTGCACTAAATGAAGCTGGGTGTTTGAAATTTTGCTGAAAATAGTTTAGTGTAGTAACCAAAGTTACATGGGAACTACACCTAATAAAGCTGTATGTTTGAAATTTTGCCAAAAGTAGTTAATGCTTATAAATGATATAATATCTCAATACTTATGATTTAAAAAAATTTTAGAAAGAAGTCAACTTATTCCTTCTGGGTTTCCCATTAAAATTTTGATGGACATTCCTATCGTACCTTTCAGCCATTATACGTGAAAGCATGTTAGGTGCTCATCCTATTATATTTGGCTTTGTGGGGAACTTTTTTTTTAGGAATCTCACACTACTATGGACTTAAGTATTCCAGGTGACTTTTGAAGTTTTTCCCAATTCTAGAAGGAGGGAAAAGAGTTTTTTGCTGTTTTTAGCACAATTTGCAGAAATTATAATTGAAGCGGTTTCATTTTTATGGATGCATCTTGCATATTTTAAAGACTTTGTACTTTTAACATCACCACGAATGCATTAAACACTTACTTTTATTTAATGAGAATGTTAGAAAGTACAATAGCAAACTCTATAAATACATCCTATTCAATAATTATCAATAGAACGCATAAGATGATAATTTCTCTATAGTACATGAATAAAAGAACCAAGGTACGTATTGTATGAATCACTTCTTGTTCTTTAAATAAATTAAAAAATTGCATTTGCATAAATTAAAAAAAAAGAAAAACTATTTAAAGAAAATAAAAATTGTTAAGTCCATATTTAGAAAAAGATAAAAAGAAAAACTGCACAGACTTTGTATTATGTAGGCTATTTTGAATAAATATTTGCACTTAGACTTACTTTGAAGTAAAGAAAAGTAAGCACGTGAAGTATAAAGTAACATTCTAAATAAATACTGTCTTGTTTGTTGTTTCTTGAATTCTGTATTTTCCATACTATCTTTAGGTTATTATTTTTAAATTTAAGATTTATTTAACTTTAAAGAAAAACAACATAGTGATTTTCTTATTATGTAAAGTTTGCTTTTGTTAAATATTTAAAAACTAGGAAAAAACGAGGAAGATTATAGTTGCCCTTGTCAACTTTTAGATACCCGTGCATACCCACTATGGTGTATAAAATAAACCGTAATTTACTTCCCTTATACATTTAACTCATTACCCCATAATTTTGACGTAAAAAAAAAAAAAAAATTAACAAAAAAAAAAAAAAAATCACAAAACAAAAAACAAAATTTTCATTCATTGTCCCATAACTTTAGCTTAAAAAAAAAAAAAAATTAATTTATCTGCCCAATTTTAATTTTAACCTTGTAGCTTCATTAGATTCAAAGTTATTGAATCGAAAACTTTGTATGGCAGCCCCCCGAAAATGGGGCCCTAAAATTTTGAAACTTCATATAAGTGCTCGATTCATTATATAACTAACCGTGTGTAATTTTCAGCCTCGTAGTATAATTAGTTTTGAAGAAATTCATATTGGTGCAAAGAAGTTGTATGGCAGCCCCCCGAAAATGGGGCCCTAACATTTTGAAACTTCATATAAGTGCTCGATTCATTATATAACTAACCGTGTGTAATTTTCATCCGCGTAGTATAAATAGTTTTGAAGAAATTCATATTGGTGCAAGGAAGTTGTATGGCAGTCCCCCGAAAATGGGGCCCTAACATTTTGAAACTTCATATAAGTGCTCGATTCATTATATAACTAACCGTGTGTAATTTTCAGCCTCGTAGTATAATTAGTTTTGAAGAAATTCATATTGGTGCAAAGAAGTTGTATGGCAGCCCCCCGAAAATGGGGCCCTAACATTTTGAAACTTCATATAAGTGCCGGAGTCATTATAAAACTAACCGTGTGTAATTTTCATTCTCGTAGTATAATTACTTTTGAAGAAATTCATATTGGTGCAAAAAAGTTGTATGGCAGCTCCCCGAAGACTTGGTCCGATTTTAACCAAAAACAATAGGGAACCTAGAAATTGTCTAAAAATCACTTTGTGTGAATTTCAAGACTCTAGCCCTTTTAGTTTTTGAGTTATCGTGCTGACACACGGACGGACGGACGGACGGACGGACGGACGGACGGACGGACAGACACACATAGCTAGATCGACTAATTTTTCGATTCTGAGCCGATACGTACCCTTGACACTATATCTAGCTCGTCTAGATCGATGCGTTACAAACGGAGGAGCAAATCTAATATACCCGATGTCATATATGTATGCACGGGTATAATGAAATGCAAAAACCACAAAAGTATAATAAAATTCGATTTTACATTAAAGTTACCATCGATTTATTGATTATTATACATACAGTATATAGTGCAGGATGTGTAAAAAATGGAATGCACGTTTTTTATTCAATTTTAAAATTTAATACACTGGCGGCGCTTGGTGGAGTTTAGTTTAAGTACATTGCGTACTAACAGCTATCTTGGTTAATACGGAATGTCAAAAAAGTTAATATGAAAATTAATAATTTGAATTCCACCCTAGATCGGAAAAAGAAAGACAAACTCCACTTCTGTATCAGATTAGATATGTTAGAAGACTGTCAAATTTTTATGACTATAGATCAAAAGGGTATACAAAATTTGCCATTACGTTATATGTAGACTCAAAGGTATGAATCGGATCAGAATCGAAAAGTAAATCGATCTAGCTATGTATGTCCGTCTGCCCGCACTTCTGTCTGTCTGCCCGTCACCACGATAGGACGTGCTAGGATTCTGAAATTTCCATAAATTCTTATGCCATCATCGCTATTGAAATCTAGCCAGTTTCCTCAACGAGTTCGAGTACCTACGATACAGCTTATTTTTTTTATAGGAGCATTACTCAATGCCTGTTGAAGCTGGGTGTCTGAAATATTACCCAAAAGAGTTTTTATACCCGTATGACTATATAGTCAAAGGGTATAATAAATTTGCCATTACGTTTGTGACGCAGAGAAGGAGGAGGGGGGGTAGATATAGACTCAAGTGTATGGATCGGATCAGAATCGAAAAATAAATCGATTTAGCTATGTATGTCCGTCCGTCCGTCCGCACGATAACTCAAAAACTAAAGGAGCTAGGATCTTGAAATTTTCGCAAATTCGTTTTTTGGCAATAGCCGTCATCGCTATTTAAATCCAGCCATTTTGGTCCATGGGTTCGGGTAGCTGCCATACAACTCCTTTTTTTATATGAGTATTACTCTGTACCTATTACAGCTGCGTGTCTGACATTTTGGCAAAAGTAGTTTAGTTTTATGGCCAAAGAGTCTGCAAAATTTGGTTGGTCTAGGGGAGTAGGTTTGAGTGGCTGCCATACAACTTCTTATTTTATATGAGCATTACTTTCCACCTAATTAAGCTGGGTATCTGAAATTTTGCTAAAACTAGTTTAGTGTAATGGCCAAAGTTTTTGCAAAATTTGGTTAGTCTACTGTAGAGGGTTCGAGTAGCTGTCATACAACTCCTTATTTTATATGAGCATTACACTACACCTAATGAAGCTGGGTGTCTGAAATTTTGCCAAAAATAGTTTAGTGTAATGGCCAAAGTTACAGGAAAATTTGGTTGGTCTACTGCAGAGGGTTCGAGTAGCTGCCATACAACTTCTTCTTTTATATGAGTATTCCACTACACTTAATAAAGCTGTATGTTTGAAATTTTGACAAAAGTAATTAACCGGATGACGGTCATACGGGTATCCCAGAGTTGACACAGTCTACTCTACTACACTCTTCCTCGTTTTTACACTGAAGATGGTTTTTATTTGAAGTGAATTATTACATTGCTTCATGCCTCAGTGCTGCATTTCTTTCAATATATTCTTTATTAATTTTTTTTCATTAAATTATATTGTCTTACTTTTAATTTGTCTGCTTTTAACTTTTAATTTTTCTTTTGTTTTTAATTTATTTGAATTTTGGCATTTTATCAATAACTAATGTTTTTTTTTTTTTTAATTGTTATTGCTCTTATTTATTTATTTTTGTACTTAAGTATAATTAAGAATTATTGTGTAGGTAATATTAATTTCGAAATTTGACCACAAAACCTCAATTTATTAAACAACGCCACAACATTTAGTTACTTACTCTATAATGTGTTGTAAGTGACATATATTGAAGCTGTAAAAAATTACTTTTATACATTTTTCAAAATAATTGTTGCTGTGAAATAAATTGGTGACGATGATTTGTATTTCGGTATATATTGTATAATCGTGGTTTATTTTAATTTTTTCCTAGAAAATTGAAAAAAAAAAATTGAACGAAATTTAATTTTATAAAGAAAAACCAATTAATATCATTAATATTAAATGAAGTTAAGATAAATTAACACTATACTGTTTCCATTACAGAACAACCCGATATAACAGGATAATCGTAATATAAAATGTCTTTCAATTAAAATTATAAATATTTATTGTCATACATAATTGTATTTAATACGCTTTTTATTAAAATAAAGTAACTCAATATTGTGTTAATAATTTCTGCCTTGATTTTTGAAAGATTCTAATACATGTACACACTCATATATACGTACCATTTTCGATTTACGAAATATTCACAAAAAAAACCTAAATTTGACGACCTTGAAGAAGTTCTTTTTGAAGTAAACCAGAACTGCAGAACCCTAAAGTTCGAAAAAACCATTTAGTAAAATTGTTATAATACGAGTTTTATAAGGTATATCTTTATAAATATATAGTGTTGCCATATGGCACTTAAATTTTGAGTTTAAGTAAAGGTTTAAGTAATAAACTTTAAAAATTTAGGTTAGCTCATTCCTTGTCCTTGAAACCTTAATATGAGTAACTCTAAAAATTATTTTTGTGCCACCCACCTTAGGTTTTGCATGAAACTGAAAATCAAAAACTGAAAAATCGTTTTTTTTAGGTACTTGTCCAAAAGTTTTTTTCAAGATTTATTCCAGACTTAAAGCTGCAACATTATTAAACGCCTGTTAACAGTTTTTCATAATTAAAAAGGATTTTCTTAAAATTAAAAAAACCGTCTCTTGATTTATTAAAACATTTTTTCCTTATATTTGGAAATCAATTTATTTGATATTATGTATTTTGTTATAGGTGAGTCCAAACATTTTAGATTTAAAGCAATTCTTTTGATTATTAAATTTTGTTTGTAATTTTGTTGTATACAAAGAAAGAATCCGTTCCTTCGTGGCCACCAATTAGACAACCAAATTTCACAGGAGAGTTCCTTTGCTAGTTTATCTGCCCTTTCGTTGCCTTAGATATTGATATGTCCCGGCACCTTCTCGACAGTTATGTTTGTGTTTTGAAATTTTTGAGGCAAACTTCTCTCGAAATTGCCTCAAATGCTTTGTTTTTTATTAATGGTCGCATTAATAACCTCAATAGCGAATTGACTGTCCGCTGTGTTATTAGTATGTTATTTTGGTTTAGAACTCTGACCAGCCTCTCTGACTGCTAGTTTCTAAATCTGAAAGATGCTTCCTATGTTGAGGAAATATTAATGTACTTGATAATATAGAGTGTTTGTTGGTATACAGAGGATATTAAGTGGATAAACTTCTTAAGAATTTCATTTTTAAGGAAAATAGTCTTATCTGTCATCTGAAAATACAATAAAATTTTAAATTTATTTCTATTTAATTTTTTTTCTTATATTTTGGTTTCATTGCAGTTCGTTTTTTATGTTGGATGGTTGAAAGTTGCTGAAGTTCTAATAAATCCTTTTGGTGAAGATGATGATGATATTGAATTAAATTGGTTAATTGATAGGCATATTAAGGTATGTATATTTTTTATATTATTTTTATTATTTATATTAAAACATTATTAAAAAATCAAATTTAATAACATAATAATGTTTTGCTCATATGTATTTATAAAGTGGGAGGACATATTTATATCTAAATCCGAGAAGAGTCAATGAAAACATTGATTATTCTTTTATTTGTGTAATTGGCTTTTGGCTATATCAGTATTAAAATATAACTACTTTGAAGATGATTTATTTGTTAAAATTACACAAAATAAGATTCTCTACTTCATTATATTTTATTCAACAATAATAATAAATTAACATTTTTCACATAAATTGTTCATTTTTTTTTTTTAAAAAAAAATCTAATGGATAGTTTTAACAAGCACGAAAAAATTTTAATAATAGTTTTAAAAAAAATAACATGGAAAAATTTGCACATTATTAATTATGTAATTATTGCTTTTTCATAAGAATTTTATATAAAAAAAAAATAACTAAAATACTATAAATTAATTGTTATAAAATGAAAAAAAAACAAGAAAAAATAAAAATGCTTAATTTCAAATCAATTTTAAATTAAGTATTGAAGAAAATTTTAAAATAACACGTTGTTATTAAAAAAAAAATAATTATTATTTGTTTAAAAGATTTTTTTAATTACTAATTGTTATTAAATTCTATTTTTAGTTTAGTAAATATAAATAAATTAATCTGCATGCATTTAATAACAGTGTTGATTAATCGCTTACAAATTCTCTAATCATTCTGAACTTCATTCAGATGGTTCAGGTACTTGATCCCTTTTCCTTTATGAAGTTCAAAAAATTTTCATCGATTTTATTTTCCATATATTTTGTTGATGGCGTTATAAATCATTCTTTAATTTAAATCGTTGCCTAGTTACCGAAGTTCAATTTTTAAATTCGCCGAACCTTGAAATTGTGGACTCAATCTTCAAAAAGTATTTTTAACCTTTCAAAGATAAGATTTTTTTTGTGGTTTAAGGGCTTCCATTTTTTTTATAGATGATTTTGTAATTAATCTATAATATAATTTATAATTATTTAATAATATAATATTAACATTAACAGCTGGGTGGCACAGTGGTTAGAGTGCCGACCTTTCATGAGAAAGGTGCGTGTTCGAATTACAATGAAAGTGAAAAAAATTTTCTGGTTTTTGACTCGACTCCACTACCATTCGTCATTGGGTTTAAAATAATGGCTTAATCAATAATTAATAATTATATATCTTTAATAAAAAATACATTAATATAACAATATAAACAAATTATTTAATTGAATAATATAACTCACAGATTGAAAACATTGATTATAGACAGGCTTACAGACTAGCAGTTGAACAGTTAGCGCTTAAAATAAAAATATAATTTATTGTTATTTAATAATAATAATCTTCTTATTAATTATTTTCTAACTTGTAGTTCAAGTTCTTAAAATATCAACTAATCAATTTAACTGACATTATATTTGACAGCCATTTTTTTTTATTTATAATTAAAGTGGAAATAATAAATAGTTTTTGCAACTTTTATTAAATGATTTTTAATTCCGTTCTATTAATTTATTTTGTCATGGTTTATAATTTGCTTAAAAAAAAAAATTTAATACTGAATATATTTTAATAAATTATAAATGCATTTATTGCATCAATTTTTCAACAACATTGTACTTTAATGTTATCAAATTCATTTGTAATCTGTAATCAGTTTTGTTATTTTTTATTTTGTATGTGATGTATAAAATACTTCTGTCAAATAATATGTCAAATATTCTGTCAATCAAAGTGTCAATATCAACAGGAATAAATATTTAAGATTAAATATGTAAAAAAAAAAAAAGATTGATTCAATCGATTGATCATACAATTGTACCGCTGATGTTAATTTCTGACATTAAGTACTGTTTATATTCAAAACAAAAACAATACTAGCTAGTTAAAATTTCGAAAAAATGTGATTGGAGTATCAATAAAAAGCAATAAATTAAAAAAAATTCTCACATCAATTTTATTTGATTCTTTCCATTGTGATGTGATTTTTATTTTGAAATTTTCTTGATCAAAAAACAATGAATTAAAAATATTTTTAATATGTAATTATATATTTGAAAATTTATGTAAGAACATATGTTTTTTTGATCTTGTTTGGATTGAAAAATTTTCAATTGGTTTAAGCATTGAACTTAATTTGACAGGTTTCTGACATTATATAAATAAATTCTATAAAACTATTAAAAAATATTTTATATTTTATTTCAAATAAAATTCTTAAATATAATTCTAAAAATTACTTTTAATAATATTTTAAAAAATTGATTAGTTTTCTTGATATATAGTTTAATAGACACTTTAATTCAATAAATTATTTTATTAATTAAATTTATATTTTATATGGCAAACTTGCAATATTTCTAACACTGGGATACAAAGGCTATATATATAAGTTCTACGAGTATAAAATTATTAATAAATATTTTTATTTGCTATATACTATATATTATATAATTTAAATTATATTTTAGAATAATGAATAAATAAATTTATTAGATAATAATTAGATAATAAATTTATTTATTTGATACATTATGAAAAAATGTCTAGAATCTGGAAAATCTTATATTATATGCCATTTAAAATATTACGTATTACACTGAATTACGCAATATTGCTAAAGCCCTCGGTTGCCCGGGCCATTGTGGGCTAATTCCAATTTATCTTACAATTTTGACATCCATGTTAAATTTCTACCTTAAAACTATTTTGATAGGAATAAATAATAAATTAAACGTTATATAACATTTTGACACTTATTGCATATATACAGGGGCTCTTTTTTAAATATAGTGATTTTTCTTAAAAATATGCAAAGATAAAATTTTTTATTTATCTGTCAAAAAATTTACCTAACTTATAACAAGAAAAATATTAATTGAACAACTTATCAATTTTATACAAATTCCAAATTGCATTACAATAATTTTTAATAAAATTAATCTAATGAGAGAGAAAGAGACAAAAAACTTGTAAAACTTGCAATTTTAATATCTCAAAGACACATGATGAAAAAATGTCTAGAATCTGGCAAATCTTATATCAATCTTATATTATACGTCATTTAAAATTTATTTTAGTGCGAATATTTACAAAAATGGTTATGAAAAAATTTAAAAAAAATTACATAAATATTTGTAAGTGTTGCACCGCATTAAAATAAACCACCATAAATGGGGTTTCCATACTTAAATGCATACTTTAACAGTATGTGTGGTTTTTTTTTTTTATTTTATTTTTATATTTCTTTTTAATTTCAATTCAACGTCATTTCTAAATTTATTATTATAAGAAGATTTATCATTTTAACTGAACGTTTAATTCTGAAATTTTTGAAAACTTGTAAAACCATAAATTAAAAAAGTTATCTAATATTTTGCTGTAATTTGTATAATACAATTTTGAATGTAACAAAATGCTGTCAACTATCTTTAGATATTATTTTAATCTTTCAGATACTTTCAAATGCAAAAAAAAAAAAAAAAAACAAAAAAAATATAATTAAGACATTAAAATAATCACAGAGAAAAATAATAGACGTATAATTAATCAAAAATGTATAGAAAACATGCAAATGGAGCCTCTAAACAATTTTAAATAAAAAAAAATAAAACTCAATTTATTTGAAATGAGTTAAAAATTTTTTTTATTTAAATACGTGTTAAATATGACATGGGTATTTCCTATTTATTATTTATGTAAAAAAAAATTTGACTTAAAATGAATGAATTTTAAATGCTAATTTGTGCTAATCATAATTATAAAAAACTAAGTGAATATAGGATTTAAGTGGAAAAAGTTATTGTTGTCACACACATAATTTTCTGAACTAATTATTATAAAAATGAAACTTATATAGTTCATTTATTTAAGTATTATGTCATTTTGTTTGCGTGTATCTTTTAAGTATCTTTTGCAATTGTAATTTTAATTTTGCAAAGAACACTTAAGTCATAATTAATGTGCTAATATTAGTAATACTATACGTACGAGTAACTGACATTGCAACAGATTTTAAGTTTAAAAAAATTATTAATTTGTAACAATTACAATTGATATACTCTAATATTCTATTTAGTATGTCCATACAAAGTTTAAAAATTATCTTTAAAATTATAATTAATTAAATACTTACTGATCTAACCCTAATGCTCCATCTACAATAAATGCAATCGTGACGTGTTCATGACACTCTCTACACGATGGTATACAAAGGAAATCAAATGTACATGAAAGTATTTTTGACATTGTTTTGTTTACAAATTTTTTAATATTGTTAATTCAATTTTTCATTTTAAATATATTCAAAAAGAGAAATAATATACCTACCTTGAAATAATGGCTCCTTTCTTATTTTTTGTTTTGACACTGTTTAATATTTGACATTTGCGTGCGTTAAGAGAGCTTACGAGAGCGTCTGTTGTAGAAAATTTCATATAATTCAGTACATTTAACTAGTTAACTAGCTAAGTGCATCTTGGAGTTTTGGCGCAACGAGCATGTTAATTATAGACGGGACTTAGAAAAATGTGTTAATATAATATATTCACTAAAATAATAATTTGTTAAAGTAACTAATTTTTTTAAAACTTTTTTTTGGAATAGATTTTATTAAGCAAATCTTTCATTGCAGTTTTTTGATCTAATACAATGTTCTGGCATAAAACTCAGCTCACATTTTAGCACATCTCATATCTTGCAGTTTTGGCTTTAATATATGCTCTTATCCAAAAAACCAACTTTATACCTTAAAAATTAAATAATAATTAAATTGTATGTCAAAATTACATAGGGTTGAGAAAAATTTCTCAATATTAATCAAAATAATTGATAATTTAATCAAAAACCAAGTTCAAACCTTAAAATTTTTCTCGGTTTGTGAAAAAATTATAATTGATCCACTTTTATTTTCACTGAAATTTTATGTACCGGTGCTTAACAAACAAATAAGTAAACAGTTACTGTCAGAAAATTTTTAAACTGTCAAATGTCAGTAATTTAAGTATAAAATTTTGGAAATGAGATGGTACTATTTTAGATTAATCATACAATACCTTCTCGTACCTGGTTTATTAAATTATACATATAACCTTGTAGTATGATCAAGGTATTTGAAAATCAAAAAGAAACCTTAGGATGTAAAGGCGTTTGTGCTAGTTCGAATTATGTCTAGACTGAGTATGTCACTTCTTTCTTAAACTGAATACTCCATTTATGTGCTCTCTTTTATTACATTCTTTTATTATTTTTGAGATCTCTTCTAAGACACCACATTTTTTTGTGGTTTGTTTTGTCCTGGTTTTTTTTTTAAATTTAATGCAATTTAGTTTTTATGGAACTTTCGAAAACATATTTTTTTTTTTAAATTTTTATTTATTACCACACAAATTGTTTACAATAATATTTATTTACTTCACTTTATAAAATACTAAAGATTATTACACAATAAAATATGAATTTTCACCTCGATTCTCGAAAATTCTATAATTTCAATTAGTTTGAAAACATTTGGTTTTAAATTAAAAATTTTTATATAAAAATCAGGAAAATTAAAATATATATTTATATTGTAAAATTATCGGCATAATAATAAAAACAAAAATTTTAAGGTGCCTAATATGGCTTACAAATCAAATAATGGATTAATCGAATCAGGAACTGAGGTGAGATTTGACATTTGATACATCTTATATTTTGATTTTCACCAAACACATACACTTGCGTGTGTTTTATTATAATGTGTTTTATTTTTGAAAACAATTACATACATATATACTGTATGTGTGCAATATTTCCCTATTCGTTTGTGTGTGCGTGGGGAAAGTGTTAAATTCACATTTTTTTGAACTTGTAAAAATTTAATTAATAATAAATATTAAAAAAATTTTTAATAAATTTTATTCAATGTAAAATTCGTTAAATTATTTAATTTTTATTATGTTCGTTTTTCAAAATTAAATTTCAATTTAATTTTTATAGTTGATCGTTAAAAATCTCAATGTTGCACTTGTTTGATTTAAAAAATAAATTATATTAACATTATATTAAATAATCAATGTGCGTCCAAAGTATTTTTTATAGGATCTGCGTTTTGGGAAACTAAAAGTTTTATTTAAATATTTATGTTCTTATTTAATTTGTAATTAATCTCTGACTAATAGTTTTAGTGTTTAAGTAAGCGGACTTACAATTGAAGTGTCCCGACCTCAAGCTCCAGACAGAACATCTATATATATAAAAGTGAAAGTTTGTTTGTTTGTTTGTATGTAGCGAATAGACTCCTAAACTGCACAGCCGATTATCATGAAAATGTATATACAGAGGATTTTGAGTACGGAAAGAAATCGTGGGCTAACAATTTTGCTTTAACGAACCGCTAAGTTGGAACTGTGTGACAAATATTTAAACTTTTTTGTTCTAAAATGAAAACGGTTTGACCGATTGACTTCAAATTTTCTATACGTGATGCTCCTTGAGAAATAAGTTGACACTATTAACAGATTTGGAATTTTTTAACTCATGCCGGCCTGACGGTTGATCAAAAAAAATTTTGAAAGCAAATTTTTTTAACTTTGCGAAGCCATACCGCTTTTGTTAAAAACAAACCCTTGTTCAGATCCGTTAACCCATTGCGACCGAACAACTTTTTAAAGATTTTTTGGCTACTTAACACTTAATTAAAAACAGCTCGTCCGATTGACTTCAAATTTTGTGTACGTGAAACTTTTTGATAATGGAGTTTACTCGATTAACAGACTTGGAAATTGTAAAATATTTTTTCTTGAGTTCCGTTGACCGGTTGAGAAACAAAAACTTTAAAAATTTTTTTCTAAAACAGTTTGAACGATTATCTTCAATTTTCCTATACGTGGTATTTGACGATTGAGTTGAGGATGGTGGGTTTCTGGCAAATATTGTCAAGTGAATTAAAATTTCTGCGCTTTATTAATAATTATGAAAAGTTTCAAGAGAAATTAGACAAATTGCTAGAATAATCCATGAAAAATTGTTTTAAAAAATAGCTTTAATACATTTTTACATTAACATTTACACCGTGTGTAATTTTTGTGTTCACTTTTTTCAATAACACCAACTTAAATTATACCTCCACTAAGAAGCGCAGCAACGCGCACCGGGTAATTAGCTAATATCCAATAAAAAAATGTAATTTATTTTGTAATAGTTTAAACATCATTATATAAAATAAATGTATAAGTAAGATTAATAGACGGAGAACTAAATATAAAATTAATGGATAATCTACTACAATATAAGTAGCCGTTAAGCAGCTACAATAGATAGTAAATACAGTAGCTTAGTGAAAATAATTCAAGAAATGGAAAAAAAAAAAAACGCTTAAAAAAATTTTATCCCATTAAAAATTTTAAAATATTCAGAAGCTTATAGTCTAAAGTTTTGGCTTCTTATATATTATCTAAATGCAAAAAACGTTCATAACATCTCTTACAATTTCGGGAAAACAAACTTTTGAAAGAAAAATAAAATCCAAAATTGCGCAAAAACAAAACAAAACCAAAAAAAAAAAACAAGAACAAAATTTTATTGGAGAGATTTAAAGTCAGCTGATTTTATTTGCCACTTTTAACATTGTAAATATTTAATTTTATTTGTTAATAAAAATGTTGGCATAATTTTCGTTTTTTTATGTTTTTTTGATTAATACGAACCGAGTTAACAATAAAATTTAACACATATTTTGCTTAAAAATTAATTTACCAGTTAAAAATATTCAAAATTGCTCGATTAACATTAGTTCTTTAAAAAAAAATGGCCTCTTATAATTATTGTAGAGATTGTAGCGTAGGACTTGTATGTTAGGAAAACTGGTTTCAGTTTTTAATTCCTCCACTCTTCTAAATTTTTACTTTCATAACTAATTCAGCAATTTTTATTTGACGGAACGTGTTATTGGGTTTGTCCTACTTTAAATGGTTCCAATATATTGTAATCCTGGCTATATTGAGATTAGTTTTTATCTCACATTACACAAATTCTAGTCTCTTTAACTTTGTTTCTTATGCTTCGCCTGTTATCTACCTCATATCTAAACTCATTTTATATTGGTAATTTTTTGTTTCTTACCCTTCGCCTGTTATCTACCTCATATCTTAACTCATTTTATATTGGTAATGGTGTTGTGGAAGGATATTGCAAATTTTCTCTTATTGAGAACCGTGTGTGACTCATATTTTTTGGTGGAATCAATGTTTTAATATCTTTGAATATTCAAATCTTAGATTTCCTCTTCATGTTTATATGATCGAAGCCTTTCCTGTAAGTATTTGGACGGCTTAATTTATCAAAAGCGATTCTGACTCTAGAGAAGTCTATTTCTGTCATTTTGTTTATCTTCGTTTTCTGTTAGGAGAATTGGAGAAGCTTTCTAATATGGTATATTTATAAGTGCAATTAAATCCCATGAACTTGATTTTATCAATGTTGATTTTTAGAATTTCTATATTTCTCATGCAATGACTGCCTCTAGCCGTTTATGGAAATACGAGTATATATAAAAGAATATATCTAATTAGCCACAAAACAGCTTATAATTTAAAATAACCTTCCTCTATATATAAGTTATTACTTTCAAAAATACCTTTGACTTGGACTTCGACAACTGTGGAAAAGGAATCGAAGTCTCTGTATGACTATCGAACATACCATTGTATTTTTTTCAAAAATCAGGAAATGTAATTCAAATTTAAGTGTAATAATCTAATGAATCAAATTTGGTCTCCAATATAATTTATTTAAACAAATTTAATTTTTAACTTGCAATTAAAATTTATATTTTTAAATGCAACTTTTTATTAAAGTTGAAAAATTACCTGATTATTTATTGTTATTATTATGGTTTTTCTCTTAACCTACTAGTATATATATTTAAAGTTAACTTAACAAAAACAAAATAACGTTTATATATACAAGTAATTTTACACCCAAAAATTTATAAATTTTTTTTTGTTAAATGACGAAATTTGCATTGAAAATATGCAAATAATTTTTTTTTTCTAAACTTTTGTTGTTGTACAAATTTAATTGGAAGTTTATATTCGCGAATATACTGTTGTATTTTATCGCGTTTTGTTTTGTTTACTTTTAATAGTTTCTTTTTTTTTTTTTGTTTTTATTAAAATTTAAGGTTTTATAATTAATAATTGAAAAAAAATAAAAGCAATGTAGTAGAGGGTGGTATTATAACCTCATAGTGGTAAACAAAAAACAATATAAAAAAATAGGTTTGTTGGCTTTGATTGTAACATATTGACGGAACGTAATAAAATGTCAGATGCAATTTTTTAAAAAAAATCCTAACCAAGGGGTAAATGAAGATCTCAAATGAAATTAAAAACTTACATTCAACCATTTGTTTTAATTCCCAATTTTGAATATAAAAATGATAAATGAATCCAGATTTTTTGTTTGTCATGAAAAGATAACGGCACTTGCTCTCAATTAAAATTGACTCCTTTAAAATATATTTGAAAATTTTCAAAATGATTTTCATATTAAAAGAGTTTTTCTAAAACACATCCAACCAATTTTTTTTTATTTTATACATATACTAACTTTTAAAACTCAAAATTCGTTCAGACATTTCATGTCATCTCTTAAAATGGTAATATTTATTTTTAGAAACTGCTGTCTATATAAGTTTTTTTTTATTAAAAGTTGTAATTAACATCATTCTATGCATATGTATGCAGAAAATATTTATTATTCTCACCTTCTTTAAATGTAATTTAATTTTTACCTTAAAGGTTTTTTTTTTTGAAATTTAATTATGCTTGTAAAACTTCAAATTAAATATATTTTGGAGGCCAACTTATTTTTAGAAATACATATCTATACTCTACTTAAATAAAAAAATGTAAACTTTACCATATATTGAGGCAGTCAGTCATCATGCATCGTCAATGTGTAAGTTGGGATTTCCTATATTAAGAAATTAAAACAAAAACAATAACAAAAAAAAAAGAGAACCATAAAATTAAGAATGTGAAAAACAAAGAAAAGATAAAAGATTATTTGGAACAACAAACACCTGAAATGTATCTTGTATAGATAAAAAAAAGAAAAAGAACAAACAAACAAACATATAATAAAAGTTTCGAAACATTGTGTACCAGAAATATAAAAACAAAACAACAATAACAAAAAATTAAAAAAAAAACAAAAAGTGCAGCAATGCAACAGATGCGATGCGACTGATTATTAGTTGTTTAGGTTGATTGTATTGATTGTCGCTATATAGGTATTGTAATTTGGAATTGTGCGTCTGCTGTTCGTTGGTACTAAACTGATCTTCGTTAAATCAGCAATGAATATTTAAAATCTTATTAAATTCTTAATTTTTTTTTTTTTATATTATGTATATTATTTTGATAGCAGCTGTTGTTTGGATCATTAATTTATTGGTTTTATTTTATGTTTTTGTTTTGGAATTTTAATTTGGTGGCTATTTTTAGATTTATTGTGTGTTATTTATACAATCCAATAAATTTCTGAGGACACAAAAGAAAGTTATTTTTTTGATCGTTTTTGTAATAACAGTATTTTAAACGGATTTTAAATCACAAACAAAATGATAAAGCAATGTAAAATTATGATCGCCTATACGTATGCAATAAAATTTGATAGTTAATAAACTCTTAATTATTTTTATATGTAACACTTTTAAAAAGCAAATATAAAGTTTTGAGAGTTTTTCGTCCTATAATACTAATGGACTCTTCAGTTGGCTTGCAGTATTATATTACTTAGACCAGAGGTGTTAATACCGTCGATCACGATCTACCGCGCAATAAGAAACTTTTTATTGATGGTGAAATTTTAGAAAGTGTATTTTTAGAGGCGGCTGACTCTTTATTTAGTGGCTACAAGTCAAAAATAGGTTTAGTGCTCAACGATTTGCTGTTATCACGCAATATAATGGCAAAGCGTTTAGAAAATGTAGATCGCATAGGATTTTTACGGCGCGATGTAGATTTTATGGGAAAATTAGTTGACGTCCCTGGTCTTGACGTATTCCTGATTAAACTTTGATTAATATAAGCCTACTTGGGAGTGCAGGGACGATAGACTCATCCACTGAATTTTAAAAAGTAGTTTCTACAAGAAGTTGTCACGTGTTAAATTGATCGTTTCGGTATTTAGAACACAATGTATTACGATAATTTAGAGTGACAATTTAATGATTTTAAAAAGAATTTCAAAATTCTCAAACTAGTTATTCAAGACCTAGTGTTTTATTAAAATAAAATATAAATTTTTTAATTTTTAATAAAATGTATTTAATGTTAATCTCTTTTGTACACTTCGCGTATATTTAAGATAAGAATATAATAAAAATTTACTAATAAATATTCATGAATATAATGAAAATTTATAAAAAAATTAACCAAAAAATGTCGTCCATAGTGTAAAAAATCAAGTGATAAGTTGTTGTGCGTCAATTCCTCAGAAATTATGAAATTTCTTGTAAAAAAAAAAAAACTGAATAAAATTATAATTCGAGGAAATATTATGGAATTTTTACTTTAACACTATATATGAAAAATGATGCACGCTTTTTAAAATTCCAAAATTAAAATTTTTACAAATTTGTACATTAATTGGGTATCACTTTTATGGTTTTAATAATAACTATAAAAAAATTTTAAAACATCTTTTTTAATTAAGTTAAAACAAAATTTATATTTTATCACAGATTTAGAAAGAAAATCAAGGCAAGAAATTTAAATAAATGGTTTCCAATAAATATGCAAATTAATTATTCGGATTAGTTCGGAAAATACAAAACACAATCAACAAAATTATGCAAATTTTTCAGGAAATTAATAAATAAATTATATTTTTTTTTTGTTTTTTAAATATTTAAATAAAAAACTAATTAAATTGTTAAAAACACCTAAAATAGTGGTTAGGTCGTTGACCCTTGAATTGAAGGGTGTCGGGTTCAAATCCTGGTCACAACATATCTGATTAAAGAAATATATCTAATTTATAATATATTTTAATATATATATCTGCAAGACCTGGAAAAGAAAGAACTGAATCTATCGCATTGCATTTAGTAATGGATTCTGTATAAATAATTAAATAAACGCCTAAAAGTATGCAATTTTCTGAGTATATTACAGCATGTACAAATTTTCTCTGTATTACAAATTCAAAAGAAGTTTATAACATTTTCAGTTATCGAAATAATCGAGAATGATCTGAAATTTTATATCATATAATTTAATTGAGTGAAATATGGGAGTGATATTTAAAGGAGTGGTTATAGAATTTGTTAAAAATTTTAAAATTAAATTGAATGTCATTTGAAATTAAAGTAATTTTTTCACTTCGATAAATCGAATGAAATTAAAAATGTTATCATTAGGCATACAAAAGCTTTTAAAAACAAAATTTCCTTTAACGGTATTTTAATGAAAAATGAAAAAAAAAAGAATCTTCTTAAAAAATCATTTGTTTAATGGACAAACAATGTTGTGCCCATATTAATGCTAATACTTTCATTAATCTTTTTCAAATTTATACAATACTCTCAAGATCCAGGATCCAAGAACAAATGAGTGTAAAGAAAGATATTAATTACTTAAAATTTTTGGAAGTTTCCCAGAATTTCTTAAAATAATTTCCTTTTGTTGATAATTACTTTGGAAGTTGAATTCTTATTCTTCGTTTTCATTGGAAATTATCCGATGTAAACTCTCTGGTAGATATTTTGTTTATTTTACATTTTATTGTATATATAGTAGATTTAACATTTATTAGTAATTGTATTATTATTTATTTTTTTATTAATTCAATGCATGGACTTTAAACTCTCCATACCTAGTGAAGGTACGATTTAATAGTATTTCAATTTTAAAATTAATATTATTTATTTATTACTCGGCTGGAGCTATTGTAAGAGATTGTGAATATAGAAATGTTATTTTTCTATTGTCTAACACAAGAGTTTCTTGAATATTTATATTAAATCTTATTTTATATTACGATTTTAACTATTACGAGTTAATTATGTATACAATTTTACGATATTTTTTTATTAAATATGATCTTACCGAGGTTGGAACCCGAGGCTTTCTGCATGAAAAGCAGTATCTTTACCACTACCCAACTGGTCAGATATAGTAAACTTAAATCTAATTGATTTAATTCCCGATGTTAAACAATTACAATTAGCATACGAGAAAATATAAAAAAATAAAGTATCAATAATAAATCCAATAATTAAGTGTAATTAAAAATAAGATATCAATATATTTACTGGAATCATAAGTGATTAAATAAGTAGTAAATAATCGGAATTAAAGATAAATAAACACGTTCAATTTACTTATCCTTTAAAAGTATACTTGAGTCATAGCTTATTATTAAAAGTTCTAAAAGCTTTTGTTAAGTAGCACACTTAACATGATCGGGAATGGAGGTTTACAAGGGTGTAATTGTGATAAAATAAGATAAGCTCGTCTTGAACGACCTCCATGGTGTTGGTTTGAAACATTCAAAATTTTTGACGACCTACCAAAATTTATTTTACTGAGTAAGAATGCGTTTATGTTAAAGTTGAAAGTGGTAAGAGTGTCGATAAGAGCATAGAGTAGAAAACTATGTACATGTTGGAAAAAGAGGGTTTTATATTGGAACATCGCTTTGATTACAGATAAACAATTTAAATTTCCTTTGCTATGCTCT
Source organism: Dolichopus griseipennis (assembly GCA_963082915.1). Classification (NCBI taxonomy): domain Eukaryota; kingdom Metazoa; phylum Arthropoda; class Insecta; order Diptera; family Dolichopodidae; genus Dolichopus; species Dolichopus griseipennis. The sequence continues at coordinate 105,586,074 of OY720443.1, read as the reverse complement.
TATCGACGCTCTTATCACTTATCGCAGCTTCTAGATAAACCAGTGTGATAAAACTGTGAAAGAATCAAAAGTATTTATGATTCCAGTAGTTTTTGAAGATACTTCTTCAATAAACTTTTAGAGCCATCAGATATCCTATCAAACCTACGGGGTTTAGCATAGGCATAGTTATTTGTAATTAATTTGTAAATTGATTTAAATGATTAATAGTGAAATAATAGTTATTTCAGATTTAATACTCACTATTTGAAATTGAAAATAGATGCCAGAAGTTTAACTTGAAAGACAAGTTGCATGAAATATTTTTACAAAATCATTGGACAAGTTACGAAAAAGCAACGTTACTTACTTACAACTTGGTTTTAAAATTTTGATGCGAGGCATCATTAATAATTTACAATTCACTAATTAAGATAATCTTTTGTACTCTGTGCGCGATTTTGAATAGTCCAGTCAATCAAATTTTGGTTTTTTTTAACTAAAATTAAACATACTTAAAAAACGTTCACATATTTTGATCACCCAAAAATGGTTGAATTTGTTGTTGTTTTTTTATCTCCATAATAAATTCCAAAAAAAATACCTATAAAATATCTATACTTTACCTTAATTCAAGTAGACGACGCGTGCCTTCCAGTAAAAAATAAAAAACAAAAAGAAAAAGAAAAATAAAAATTAATAAAATTTACAAAAAAAAAACAGTCACTAATATATTTTTTTAAGACTCGGGCTTTTTTTTTTAATCGTTCATATAAAAAACACAGTTGAATTCCTTAAATGGGCTTGGCCATTTACCTTTTACATTTTATATATATTATGTATTTATCTTTTATTTCTTGTTTTTTTTTTCACAAAAATTATTATGATAATTTTTGCTTTTAACATTGGTGTTATTGGTATTATTGGCTTTGCTTTTAAGTGGTATTTAAGATGGTCCGGCCAGGTGGGTACTATAAAAAAAAAACAACAAAAAAAAAAATTAAAAATTGGTTTTTGCAAAAAAAAAAACAAAGAATTTAAACTAACAAATTATGACTTTGCAAGTTGGCATAAGTTAGGTTTGCACACGAAATAAAAAAAAAACAAACCTATAGGTCTTTGAGATTTAATTTTTTTTTAATAAAATAAAATAGGATTTCCAAATTTAGTTTCCTATAGTGATAGCTTTTTAAACATTCAGATATTTAAAACGAAATTCAAACGAAACGTCAAGAACGTCGTTATTTGGTTGTCGTTATTTAAAACGAAACGTTGGTTGGTCGTCGTTATTTAAAACGAAACGTCAAGAACGGAATTGAGTTTCAAGAATTGTTAAAACTGAGAGAAATGTATTTGAAGCAATTTTCATAAAGTAGTTTGTTATTTGTTAGAACTGTTTGTTATATGTATAATATTCCGCTAAGTAGTATTAGGCTTTAATCACAAAAACCACGTCACTTTATAAAACCAAACTTTGAAGTTGAAACTTAAATTCAAATGTAATTTTAATTTTTGAGGATCGGAGTTAGGAAAGGAAGCTTATAAACCGTAGATTGGGAGTTGTTCAATTCATGTGTTATAAGAGTATAGGATAAAAGTTAAATTTAGTTGGACATTATAAATTTTAATTATAGATGTTAATTCTCTCTATTATTTGTCGTAAATTTTTTTAAGTCGTATCGTACATACATGAATTACCAATTTTGTAAATAAGTAAAGTGGAAATAAATTTCATAATTGTGCCGTTCGACATATTATTTAAAAGATCTTTAGAGTTTATGGGCTTTTTATATAACTGAATCGATCATTTTCAATCTTCGAAATCGTACTTCTAAAATCAGATCTAATTAGTCTAAAATAAGCAAATTAAAAGTTTCTTAGAGAAATATACTATGAGAGAGAGTAGATAGTACAACACCTTGAAAGCACATTATGAGCAGTAATTTAGCAAATTGTCGTCGAATTCATGACAAAAAATTTTTTTTAAGGGCTAACTGTCCAACTGTTAGCCTAATGAGCTGATCTATACCATAGGTACATGTTTGAACAGGGGTCATATTATAATTGTGTTATGAGAATTGATCTTAATGAATTCCATATACAATTTAAACAAGAGATATAGGTAATAGGCCTTATAAGATTTTATAACATGTAGAAACGTCATAGATTTTCAGTAGATACAATTCTATTTTTTTTTATATTGCAATATTTTGTATTTGAGTTATTTGGTATTCCATATCTGTGAGTTATATTATTCAGATAAATTATTTGTTTATATTTTGAATTTATTTATATTCTTATATTATGGAAGGTATGGAAGGTAGGAAGGTCGTTTTATTACATGAAAGGTCGAAAGCAAATACATAGCTTTTTCAGCCGAAAAATTTGTAGTTATTGAACTAACATATGCCATCCTAACACCTTCTCTTAATTTATAAGTAATATTATTTATTTTGTTTCTGTTACATGTTTTTATATTTAAACGGTATTTGGTAAATAACTAAATCTTTTAAATATTTTCACCACGATGGTTTCAATTTTTCAATATATTTTACCTTATACATGACTATTTGACTCTAATTCAATTGAAAACTATTTCTAGTTTACCTGAGAACACGTTTCGCGTTAAGCTCCTCAAATAAAACCTTTTACATAATTTATATTCAAACTTAAATGTTAAAAGTGACATTATCTTGTTTTATTTCCCCGCCCAGTCAGAATCAATTCCATGAATTACTTTAAATTTAAAAATTTTTAATATTTATTCTTCGAAATTTTTTCTACATACATATTAATATACAAATAAAAATTTATCTTGTAAATTAAGTGAGGAAAAAATAATTCAAATATCAGCAGAGGATTTCTTTAAAAAAATGTGAAAATATTTTAAAATAACAAAAACAACAAAATCAAAAATATTTTATAAAAATATCAAACAAACAAACAAACAAACAAATAAACAAGTTAAATATTTTTTGAAAAAAATTTACTTTAGACCTTGCAAGGTTATTTAATATTATCGCAGGCAGGTATATAAAAAATAAATTCGCATAAATATATTTCCATTATATTCATATGTACACATATATAATACCTCTATATGAATATTAACATATATATATATATATTTTTAAAATCTTTCAAATCACAAAAACTGCGGGATTTCAATGGCAAGATATACAACAAAACATAAATTAATATTAAAAAAAAAATTCACCACACCAAAAAAAAACAACAACAACAACAAAACACTGTTAAACAAATTTGCAATAATCACGAATGAAAAAGAAAGAAAAGAAAAGAAAAGAAAAGAAAGATTATAAAAAATGGTCCGTATATTATTACGTATGTATGTATACAACACGTATAGAGAAGAGCACAAAAGCACAGCACAGCACAGCACATTACAAATGAAAATTAATTTTTACGTGATTTTGCCTTTTCACTTCATTTCTCCTCTTGCTCTGCAGATCACTTCTACTGATATTAATTTTTAAAACCCCCTAACAACAACAACAACAACAACAATAATATTAAAAACTATAAAACATAAATACGATAATTAAATCCACGCGAAATTTTAACCAGTAATATTTGATTTTTATACCCGTGCATACATATATGAACATCGGGTATATTAAAATTACTCCTCCGTTTGTAACGCATCGAAATATAAGAGCTAGATATAGTGTCAAGGGTACGTATCGAATCAGCATCGAAAAGTGAATCGATCTAGCTATGTGTGTCCGTCCGTCCGTCCGTCCGTCCGTCAGCACGATAACTCAAAAACTATAAGAGCTAGAGTTCTGAAACTTTCACAAAGTAATTTTTAGACAATTTGTAGGTTCCCTATTGTTTTTGGTTAAAATCGGAGAAAGGCTTCGGGTAGCTGCCATACAAATTTTTCGATATTTTATGAGTATTTTTAAAATTAATAACGAAAAATAGAAACCAAATATAAAAACAAACAAATTGTTGTTTAATTTTTAATCGATTCATGGTGTAGTGGTTAGGACATGTTACTTGTAGCAAAAATGTTTCGGTTCGAATTCAGGCTACGGATATTTTTTTTTTTTTTAAATTCATTTTTTTTATCTATTTTTTTTTTAATAAAATATATGTATTTATTTTATGTTTGAAAAAATTTTATTTTATAGAAAATTAGACAGAAGATTCATTTATATTAAAAATTATTAATTTTTTTTAATATTTCTATAAAAAAATTCAAAACTGTTATTTAAAACAAACAACTGATACTATAGCAACTACGATTATTTAAAACTGTTATTTAAAACAAACAATTTATACCATAGTAACTAGAATTATTTAAAAAAAAAAAAAATGAGATAAATAAAAACTCGTTTTGTAAAGAAATTATTAATTGTTCTATGGTATAGTGTGTAGGACATGGGACTGGTAGTCAAAACGTTTCGGTTCGATTCTTGGCTGGGGCAAAATTTTTTTTTTTTAAATTCATCTTAAAATTCTCATTTATAAATTATTTATTTTTTTTAAAACATTTTTAAAAAAATTCAAAACAGTTATTCAAAACAAATAATTGATACCATCGCAACTATAATAATTTAAAAAAAAATTTAAATGAACATAAGGTCGATGGCTTAGTGGTTAAGACGTCGACATTTTAATTGGAGTGTGGGTTCGAATCTCGTTGAGAGCATATTTTTTTTTTAAATTCATCTTTTTTTTTTAATTCATTTTTTTTTTATTAATTTTTTTTCAATTAAATATAAAAAAACAAATATTTTGAATTTTCTGTCAAACAGTTCAATTGCAATATAAAAATTTCTTATATATTTGATACACGCACGGGTATCTAAAAGTTGACAAGGGCAACTATAATCTTCCTCGTTTTTAATGTTTTTTAAAGAGAATTAAAAATAAAAAACTAAAAAAAATTATAAAAAACTCCTTTTAAAAAAACTAACACTTAGTAAAAAATGAAAAAAAACAACAACTAAATTTTAATGATTAGTATTAATAATAATTATAATAATGATAATTATGATCATTATGATTAAAAAATCAATTAAGGAGGGCTTTTTAATAAAGAAGATGCGCAAAATGTTTTAATAAATTAAGAATATGCTAATCGTTTCTTAAAGCTTTATTGTCAGTTTAATCTATTTTATTTTGCCAAAAATTGTGTCAACATTAGAGTCTGAGACATCAGACATTTAAAAGCCGGAGTTATTCACTTATCGTGAATTAAGATTATCTTATAATGATCTACTTAAGAGTCAGAGATCAATAAATGTTTCTATATTATAATAAATTTCATTGATAAAGGTCGGCTCGCGGAATAATTTGTTGTAAAATTATATTATAATTTGTTGTTATATTGAAACCTTTTAATTCTTTAAACTAAAGTTAAAAGCTGTAAGAGCAGTTTAGAAGCTATTAAGCTTTTCTCAAACAAGAATATTTTTAAGATACGCAATTAAATAATAAGTTAATTTTATTTGCATTTTTTATGTTGCATTTGCCCTCTGGGAGAAAATAAAAATATTATTAAAAAACTGTTTAATATGTAGAAGTGGAGTAAAAGCCTATGCTCCAAAAGGGAGTAAGCAAAAAAAAAAATAATGAGTTAAAAATACTATAACAGCCTAGGTTTGTTATCACCCGATTCCTACGATTAGTCTCAAATAATGATCCATTGTAAATTACGAGCAACTGATTGTATCTGATTGAACTGATTATATCTTTTGATTTGGGACTCATCTTTGATAGTAGGCTGGATTTCAAAAATCACTACAACTTTATAATTAATAAAATTAACTCAACTCTTGGATTTGTTATGCATTGGTCAAAAGAGTTTTCTGACCCCTATATCAAAAAAAAACTCTTCGTTATACAGTAGTAGTATAGTCTCCTTATCGTGATATAAACATTTCATGTATTGAATCAGTACAAAAAAAATTTCTCCGCTTCGCTCTACGTGATATTGCTTGGGCAGATCCAATGCGTCTTCCTCCATAAGAAGGTAGACTTCTTCTTATTAATATGAGCCAACTTCAGTCACGCCGTCTGGTGGCGGACATGATATTTGTTCAGCAAATTATTCGCGGTGAAATTAATTCACCTGTTATTCGTGAACAAATGAGGTTTATGATTTGAATAATTCAAGATCGGTCGAGCTCTTTAACGTCTCATACCACTTTACAGATTACGGTAAATTCGAGCTAATTTCGCATATGTTAAGAGAGACTAACTAAAGGTCTGAGCTCTTTTATACTAACGTTAACAAATTAACATTGAGAATCAGACTTTACACAAGCATGGTAGTTCCCGTAGTCTATGTGACTGATCTAGCATTCGTAAATTAACTGTATGTTTGAAATGCTAGACTCTGTGTTGTTGGCATGGATCTTAAATGTTATTTTCTTTTAATAATTTAATTTAATTAATTTTATTTTGTAGTTTTTGATAGTCGAGTAGCATCATTTTAAAAACACTCTAACCCTTGTAAATGATGACTTTCAGTTTATTGTGATGGTTCATTAATAGTTCACTAAGTTCACTAATACAATACAATGCCTAATAATATCCAATGTAAAAATAACCTTTATCATTTCTCTGATGTTCGACATTTTACACCATTTGATCCCTGGTCTAAAATTTATAACAAACAATAATTTATAACCAATTAATTATAAAAGATAAATAGAATTGTATGCATTCCAATACTGTCTAACGTTGTATATGTATGAAATTATTAAAAATGTATTTTAAATAATAAAATATTCCAAATATATTCCAGCCCAGGATTTTCCCATTATATATCTTTTAGTATACGTCCTTCCAACTTTAACAAGAACTAATGACATTGTCAGGATCAGCCTTACTATTAAACAATAAGTTAAAAAGTTAAGATAAGCGTCGAATTGCACCAAACACTTATCACTAACAATTAATCGAATACTTAATTTTATGATAAGTAAACATTCTTTCTAATCAAAACTTAATAGTGTTTATAACAAATTCAAATACGTGGTATATTCTCGAAAATTTGAAAATTGCAATTCCTTCAAAACGCATATACACAACATTGTATTAATAATCCACACGACAAAGGTTTAAAGGTGATAAATTGTTATCTGTAGGATATGCGATAAACTCCTTAAAAAACCAAAAAAAACTTTAAAAAAATCCTAATAAATTCTTAAATTATTGTCTCCATCTTCAAATTAAGTTAAAAAATTTGCATAAAAATAAAACGACAATTCCACTGATCTTTTACTGATCATGATAATTTCCAATTAATACTATGATATAGTTGTTGTTTAACCAATTTAACTATATTCAACTACAGAATTAACTCGTATTTTAAAAACCCATTTATAACGATATATATTTTTTTTTTTTTTTTTTTTTTTTAATAGTTAAGTCAGTAGTCAGTTATTAGGTTTTTTTTATTGCTTTCTTCATTTTTTCTAAATCTATATTTAAAATATTTTATTTTTAAACATTATACGTACATATTATTTTTTTATTTTTAACTCTTTTTGATCTCAAAATAAATAAAAAAAAAAATTAAAATTAAAAGTTATTTTTAGATACTCTCTATTTTTATATATTTAAAAGCAGATAATTTCCAATTTTTTTTTATAAAAATGAATGCAAGGCAGTTAGTTGGTAATCAATTCAAAGTTATAAATATCATTTTATATGTTAAGTTTCATCTCCATAAATACAACATACAACTTGTGTGTGTATAGTTGTTTGTTCATAAATGCGTTTACGTACATTAAAAATAAAAATAAAGAAAAAAAAAAAAAAAAAATAAACAAAAAAAAAAAAGATCGTTAATTAAATGTGACTATAACGTGGCGTTTTTTTTTTTTTTTTGGTTTTTCTTTTACAATTTTCTTAGCTATTTTTAAAATATTTGTGATAAAAATATAAAATCTATTAGCAACCAGCCACAAGTCCATAGTTTAAATTCAAACTAATATATAGATAAATATTTAGATAAATATTTGAGAGTTGCCATGTGTCCAGAATATTAATTAAAAAACCAAGGAAACGAGTTGAGGAACTAATTGTGGTAGCTCTGGGATACTCTAACAAACATATAATATAAACATAACTTCATTTGGCTTAAGGTATTCACAATAATTATTTAAAAGCTTTACATTTGTATAGCAGCCACTCAAGGTTGTTTTACTAGACCAATAGATCATAGTAGTTTTTTTTCATAAAACTTAGAATAACTAGGTTGATTATGAGAATATGTTTTTTTTACAGTATTTAATAGCATTTACATTCACCTGTGATTCTAGATCAAACATATAGGCTTCTCAGAAGTCACTGTCAAAAAAAAAATTTTAAATACACAATTTAATTAGTCCCTGAGTTGTAGATAAAAAGTAGGAACTTTGGAGGTGTTCATTGGTAAAGAAGAAATAACACTTGTGTATACTATAATATACTACGGAGTTTCATTTTTTGTACAATGGAATATGAAAGATTTTAAATTAGGAAGAATGAATTTTAGAATTGTATTCGAATTTAGGGTATTTACTTTTTCCAGAATGTTTTTGTATGTGTGGGTGAAATTCTGAATTAGGAGAGCTTTTAAAATGGAATTCAAAATTAAAAGGTGAATATATACTTTTATATTTAAATATAACTCTTAGATCCCTCCAGAATATCATCTATATATGGGAAACTTAGACTTCGAAGCTTAAGAGATCGATGATAAGATTGAAAAAGAAAATACACTCCGGGGCTTTATATCTCACTTTTTGTGGTCTGCTTCCTCAATTACATATGAGAAATAAAATTCCGAGGTGCTGTGTCTCATTGAATGATGGGCCTTAATATCACAGAGCCTTTTATTTAACGACTCCAAAAAGTAGTAGAATGAAAGCTACTCCGGCCCACAGGGAAATTTCAAAACTCAAATTTTTTTAATTTTTGGAAACCTGGGTCTTAATTATAACAGTTATCGTGCTAAAACGACGGACAGAAAATGTTCTTTCTTATTGAATGAGAGGTTTAATATCACAGAGACTTTTATTTAACGGCTCCAAAAAGTAGTAGAATGAAAGCTACTCCGGCCCACAGGGAAATTTCAGAACTCTAAATTGATTGAAGGATCAGAAATACTGTCACATATAATTAAATCTTCATTAGTTATTTATGACTCCTTCACATAATATTCAAACATACAAAATATCATAATCAAATAATATTTATACATCTGGTAACACTATTTGTTGACGCAAAATATCAAAGTTGAAATTTAGAAAAAGGTGTAGCAGGCAGCTAAACATTAGAGACTTTTAAGATAAAACTAATAATACTAATAATGATAATATTGAGGTTGATAAAAAACATCATTTATATCAATATCATCTATATACTATATACAGTATATACAGTAGAGTAGACGTATTATGTGAATATTAAATACTAGAAAAATTAAAAACAAAAAAAAAAAACAAGAACAAAACATAAAATAAATGTTGGCTGGCTCCTATTAGCTTAGCGCCAGCAGTATATAATTAAAAAAAAAAAAAAAACAAAATATGTCTTCTATAATTTTAGTTTTGTGGTTTGAATTTAATTATGATGGAGTTGATGGTAAGAACAACAATAACAACAACAACAACAAAATAATATCTTTCATCATATAAAAACTGCAAAACTTGTTGTTGTTTTAGTCATTTTATTGAATCCAAATCTTTTTCAACATCACTTAACTTTGATTTTTTCCATCATCTTCCAGAAATAAAACCAATCCAATCTTTTTATACCTGTATGACTATATAGTGCAAGGGTATAATAAATTTGCCATTACGTTTGTAACGCAGAGAAGGAGGGGGGGTAGATATAGACTCAAGTGTATGGATCGGATCAGAATCGAAAAATAAATCGATTTAGCCATGTATGTCCGTCCGTCCGCCCGTCCGTCATCACGATAACTCAAAAAGTAAAGGAGCTAGGATTATGAAATTTTCACAAATTCGTTTTTATGCAAAAAACGGAATCGAGTTTTAAATTCAGCCATTTTGGTCCACGGGTTCGAGTACCTGCCATACAACTTCTAATTTTATATGAGCATTACTCTATACCTATGGAAGCTGCGTGTCTGAAATTTTGCCAAAAGTAGTTTAGTATAATGGCCAAAGTTACTGCAAAATTTGGTTGGTCTACTGCAAAGGGTTCGAGTAGCTGCCATACAACTCCTTCTTTTATATGAGCATTACTCTACACCTAATAAAGCTGAATGTTTGAAATTTTGCCAAAAGTAATTAACCAGATGATATAATGTATATGTTACGGTCATACGGGTATCCCAGAGTTGACACAGTCTACTCTACTACACTCTTCCTCGTTTTTTTTATTTTTATTGTTTTTTTTTTTATTACAATGTTATATAATGGAATAAGACAAGTTTTTTTTTTTTTTATGGACATTTTTTTTTAATTTTTTTGATTTTGTTGTTTTTATTTTTAAATTTTTATTGGTAGTGCGATCGTATACGATAAATAATTATCGAAAATATTTGTCCTGGATTTCATATATTTTGTCCTAAATTTATTTCCATTTTTTTTTTTTTTTTTTTTTTTTTTTTGTAAACAACACAAAACACCACAGCCATACTGAGAGAATTCCTTATAGGTTGTTTGTTTACATGAAATGCATAGAATGCGTGTTTTTAAACGATTAAAATATGCGTTTTAAGGTACAAGAGTTTCAAGAGTGGTAGCGCATTAATTGCTGTGTAAAAATTATCAACTAAAAATAAAATAAAAAAAAATAACAGTTGAGTTATTTTTAGCTCAAGATTTGTTTTCATAATAAATGCTTTCTATCCCATGCCATCATGCTTGTTTGTTTTTTTTTTTGTTTTTTAAGTTTTGATTCATTAGAAATTTTCATGTGATGCGATTAAATATTATTTTAAAAAAGTGTAATTGAATTGGAATTGCGAACTTCTTTTTTTGGTGCGTTAGAAGAGGGGCTTAATTAGAGAGTATCAGGCTTAGACTTGATATGATTAACTGTACTGTAAATAAGGCTTGGGAAAGTAGAAAGCGGGGAGAGGATCAAGGTAAAAACAAAATTTTTGTATACAGATAAATTCGCTTTAAACAATTGCTTTAAGTGCAAGAAAATGATAAGAGACATTTTGGAAAAAAATTTATTTGATATGACAGATTAAAGAACTGTGGGATCAATGTAAGCAATGTAAGTGTTTGCACAAAAGGAAACAGAGTCTACTTTCTTCTATCTTTTTTCCAAATCAACAGAAGTATTTGTTCGCTTTAAACAATTGCTTTAGATGTTGGAAGATGAATGGATGTTGGCGGCATGTGGAGATATAAACCTGAGTAATAAAACCTAATAAGCCTTTTTTCAAAATTAAATTGAGAAACAAGGTGTGGTTTGTGAAATTTTTTGGTAGTTTTTATTTCTCATTTAAAAAAAAATTTAAAATTGCAAAATTCGAATAGTTTCAACACAGGATTCAAACAATCTTCTATATTTAAGTCAGCCACGTGACTTTCTCGCCCTATTCTTTAAGTAACGCTTTGCCACAGAATTAGTGATTACTATCACAACTCCTTTTGCGCTTCATTTGATGGAATGGGAGCTGTCGCATCGGTAATCACATACACGTCCGATACCAGGACCACACTTGTGTCTTTGTCCGCAAATAGTTTATGAACTTAATATCTAGTATATATTTCATAAATTAGTATCTATTTGGAGGAAGCTTATAGTCAGAATAATATATATTCTGGAAAAACGGATATTCTAATTTTGTAATCAACTCTAACAACTGTATTACTTCAATAAATTGAAACATGTTGTTGATTAAATTATAAAACAAAAACAAAAATTAAAAAGGTTTGGGCTTTATTTTCATGCTTTAATATTTTCTAAAATAATTAGACCTCATTTTACTCAGGAAATTCTGCGAATTATAGGCTCTATTTCACTTTTAAAGTAAAAAGTTTTTATGCTGGTATTTACATCTTTTTATTAAAGGTTTTCAAACCCTGCCTGAATATGTACTAATTCTAGTGAGTATAAATTCCATGACTCAATTTGATAACTTTTTAAACTTCCTATATTATTTTCAGCCCCCATATCCCGTTCTGAATTGCAGATTAAGAAAATCAACCTGCCAGTAACTTAATTTTAGTCTCTGTTAGATTTCAAAGTTAATTAATATTGACAAAATTTATTTAGAAAAATTTAACTAATGTAGCACGCAATGTTAATTCACGTTTATATTTTTGTTTGGTTGTCAATCACTGGTCCCATAAAAAAAAAAAATCAAAACACAAAAATAAAAATTAATTTAATAACACTTTTTTTAAAATTACAAGTTAAGAAAAAAAAGAAAAGGAAAAAATAAAAATAAAACAACTGACTCATGTCTGCGTCTATTTATAAACAAAAGAATGTTATAACTGACATATTGAATAAGAAAAAAATTAATTAAAAAATTAAAATGATTTTATTTTATTTTTTTTATGTTCTATTTTTTTATGATTATTTTTAAGCATTTTTTTATTTTATTTTCCATTTTTTTTGAAAAAATAGGCTGCTTATATGATTGTTGATGAAATGCATGCTGAACATCCTGAATTATTAAAAGATCAATATTGGGAAGAAGTTGTACCAAAAGATTTACCATATACAGTTGCATCAGAACATTATCGACGTACAGAACCAAAAGGATCTGCTGAAAAATTCAAAGTTAAACAATCGGATGCAATGTATGCAAATATAATTCCAAATACAAAACGTAGTAATATGGCCGAAGAAGTATATGCCGATTATGTAAGTTATTATAGAGATTAATTTTAATTTCTAATTATATAAATTTTCTGTCATTTTAGGAAAGTGTTGATACACCAATGGTTGAACGACGTAAAAATTGGTTTAGTCGTCAAATAACTAGAATGGGTTCGGTGCGCAGCTCATCAACAGCATATTCATCTGGTGGTTTATTTAATCGTAATCGTATTAATTCAGTTTATTCAAATCCCGAAGCTGGTATACCATTACCTAATCAAACAAATAATAATAATAATAATGGTCAAGGTGGTGGTGGTGGAGTTAATATGGATGGTCCACCACCAGTACGTAAAATGAGTTTATATGACAAGTTTGTAAATAGAAAATCAATACGTGCTCAACGACAATTATTAAAACAAAGTAAGTATATCATTTGCATCTTATAATAAACCAGGAACAAATATTTAATCATTTTATTTTTAACAATTGTATGTTAATTAAATGTTATTTTTATTGATAATATATTGAAAATTTGACAATTATTTATCACCTTCCATTGAAAAAAGTTTTTTTTTAAAGGGAAAGTAAAACAGTCATAATTTTTTAAAAATAATTCGAACCTATTAATCATAATTTAGTTTCTTTTCTGTTTTCTTTTCATTGAATTTTTTTAAAATAAATTTTCCTTTTTAAAATAAATTAATGTATGGCCTGCATTTTTTTTTTTGTATTTTAAGGTTCAAAATTCAATATGAATGGAGGTTCAATAAATTCAGTTACAAAAGGACGTCCACGTATTCCAACACCCGATGTAACAAAAGAAACAAATGAAAAAAATGAAAATCGTTTTAATTTATCATTAACAACAAGTTCTGGTTTACCAATATCACCGGTAGCATCTGGTGTTGCATTAATGACATCACAATTGGCAAATACACCAACAATGTATCAACAAGCTTCAGATGTACCAGTTGTTGGAACATTATTATTATCACCAATTAAAGAAATGGATAGTAATTCAACACATAATACATTACAAGCTGGTCATCCAGCAACAGCAGCATTAGCACAAGCTGTTTTACCAAAATCATTACAAAATGCACAATTTGGTACAGTTGCGACTAGTAAGTACAGTAGGTTCAAACAATTTTTTTTTTTTAATTACTTACTTTTTTTTTTGAATATTAAATATTTTTGAAATATTGAATTTGATTTCTCTTGGTCTTGATAAGTTCTATTAAAGATGTGGTAGAATTGGTAAATATTAGGAGTACATAAAGGAAATTGAAAATTTAAATTCTCTAAAATGTTGAAAAATTAATTAAACTTTCGATCTACAGTGAATAGCTGTACTTCCTGTAAAAAATAGTCAAGTTGTGTGGCAGTTTCTGTTTAGTACTCTGTTTAAAATTGTTTATTTGGGAAAATAGTTAAGATATTTAATTAAAAATTTTAAACAGACCCGGATTTCATAAATCACTTATCATTAATCAATTGATCAAAAGATAATTCTTTTGATAAGTGAATGGTTTTTAATAATCCAAAATTTGTTGAATTATCATAAAATATTGCTTTGATGCAACAAAAAATTATTATTGCAATAGAGCCCCAGTCTAAATATATAAACTACTCGTATTACTCGTATTTCGTAAATTTTTCTATCTTATGCTCTAATGTTTTATAAATCAAATTTTCCTATATCATTTATTAAAAGATTTATGAAATCATAAGTATTATTCAATTTACTTATCAGGCCAATGGCGTAGTGGCAAAGACCCTGCCTTTCATGCAGAAGTTTCGGGTTCAAACCCCGCTCAGATCATATCAAAAAACAAAATATCGCAAAATTGTGTGATTATATCTTAATAGTTTATATCGCAATGTAAAATAAGATTTAATAAAAATATTAAATAACTCGAAACAAAATAACTTCATTAATAAGTATTGATCTCCAAAAGGCATTTGATTCAATTGATCATGACATTCTGCTAATGAAACTTAAAGCAGCCCATTTTTCAAATAACGCCGTACAATATATAAATTCGTACCTTACCAATAGTAAACAATATGTTCAAATTGGTGAAATTAGCAGTGATTTTAATTTGGTAAAAAAAGGTGTACCGCAGGGCTCCATATTGAGCCCTTTACTATTTGTATTATACATAAATAACATTTTTGAACTCACTTGTAAAGGAACTATAATCTTATATGCTGATGATGCCTTGCTGGTTTACAGTGAAGATTCTATGGCAGCAGCATATGAAAGCATGCAAACCGATTTAAATACATTAGATAAATATTTTAGCAATAACAAATTAAAAATTAATATAAATAAAACCAAATACATGGTATTGAAAAAACCTGTGCCAAATAATTTCAAAATTATTGTTAATGGTGAAATCCTTCAGGGAACTGATCTTATTAAATATCTCGGTCTATATATAGACAAAAATTTGAAATGGACTTATCACATTGACCATGTTAAAAATAAAACTATTCCGTATGTAGCAGCTTTATATAGACAACGCTACATTCTTCCAAAATCGACTCTATACAATATATATATCTAAATTCAATATGGTCGACTTCTTCTGCATATAAATTACATGAAATACAAGTTCTGCAAAATAAGGCAATAAACCGTTTACCTCTTTTAACCCCATCCAACACACTTTACAGTGAAAAATTGTTATCTGTTAATAAATTAAAGGTCTACGAATTATGTATATTATGTTATAAATTGGTTCACGATAAAATTAAATCTGGGATACAACTTTCTAAGGTTTGTGAGGTTCATAACTATAATACCAGGGGAAGAGACAATTTGTCAATTTTAAATTTCGCTCCGAACACAATAATTTTTTCAGCTATTACTAATTACAACAATTTGCCTCTATATGTGAGATCCACCGATTCTATGGTCGTATTTAAACGCTTATTAAGAAAATTTCTTATGACTATCTAATCCAAATGTGTATTTCATAACTTAAAAAAAAAATATTTTAATGTGAATAATAAAAAAAAAAAAAAAAAAAAAAAAAAAACTCATGTGTAGGATAATAGATGGCGCACAAAAATAACATTTGTGTATTCATAATCTTACACAATAGCTACGGCCGAGTAATCAACGTCTAAATAGGCTTGGTGAATGACTTATACTTGCCTGCCTTATAATGCCTGCCTCACGAACTACCTTAAAAAAGACTCCCAATTAATTAACCAACACCTTACAATTATATTTGAATTATTAATTTCATTATATTGTTTAATCAACTCAAAACCTATTTTGTTTTTTTTTTTGTAGCTTTGGCAAATTCCAATGCAATATCAACATTATCATTTCCATTTACTGTAACATCAACACCCGATTCAATACCAGGTACATTATCAATTGTACCAATAACAGCAGCAACATCACCAGCAATGTTAAAAACCTCAACAGCTGATTTAGATCATTTAGTTAATCAAAATATATTGAATAATGAATATAAACATTCGGGAAATTCAATTCCAATTACAACAATATCATTATCAATACCAAAAGTTGAATCACAAACATCATTATCAGATTTATTATCACAATCTGTTGATCAATCTGCTGCTGATAATAGCTTTTTAACAATTGTAAATAATAACAGTTTAACACCAGCAGCTTTACAACATCAATCTGTATCACGTAAATCAAGTGCATCTTCAATAAAAGATAGTTATATATTGGAAAAGAAATATTCTGATTGTATTATTAAAGAAAATATTGATGATGATGTTAGCAATAGTAATATTGATTCAACAACATCAACATCTTTAATTAATTTTAATAGTAATAATATTAATAATAATAACGGTAGACATAAAAATAATAATAACGGTAATAATAATTTTGATAATATTGATAATAATAATAAAGATAATATGCAGCAACAACAACAACAAACAAATAATATAACAACATCAGCACCATCAACTTTAACAAAACGAAATCCACAACCACAAAAAGGTGAAGTTTATGTATGATTTGATTTTTTTTATAAATGAATTCGCCGTAGTTCATTCATATTTTTGTGGTAGGTATTAAAAAACCATAAGAATTTTTATAGTCGATACACGAACCATATATTTTGGAATGTGACATTTTATATTGAAATTCCAATTCGCCGTGTTAAATATACACCACATTATTATTACAATTATTTGGTGTACAGTGATGGTGCAATGAAATTCGATTCGAATCAAAGAAAATATGGGAATTACGAAAAACGTAAATTATAAAAAAAAAAAACAATAAAATAGACAATTTTTTTTTATTTTATTTTAATATTAATTATTTTATATTTTTTAATTACATAATTTTAGATTTTTAAATTATAATTAAATTCTATCAAAAAATATTAGGTAGAAATAAATAGATAGAAATAAAATTTATATAATGTTACTTTGTAATTATAAATAATTAATTAATTATTTTATTCAATGTTGCCAGAATTTATAGATATTATTAGAATTATTATGAAGAAATTATACAAAAAAAAAAAAAAAAAAAAGGAATCTTTAGGGAAGAAGCAATTTTTTTTTAGAACAGTGCCGTTTAAAAATTATTTTGTGCAATTGAAAAAAAATGCGTGCGCATTAAATTGACTTTCCTTTTATTAGGTAATAAAACATATCCTTCTGTTTTTCCTTGTACCTTTTAAGACCTCGTACATGGAAGCAGTACGAGCTAGTGATTTCATAGAATATAGTACGAGCTAGTACTTCATATAGAAGCAGTACGAGCTAGTGATTTCATAGAATATATTTTAAACATGACGATTCTCATATAAGAGGACAAAAGAGCGAAAAGCTAAATACATGACCATTTTCATTCAAAAAATTATACTGCTGTCTGTGTGTTCCGATATCTAAGGCCTTGGCCATGCAGAAACTCATTGCGGGCGCGTGATACTATAAAAATAATTCAAACCTCTTGGTTTTCAAACAATTGGCCATACAGAAAACCGACAAGCGGGGCGCAACATTATATGGCCATTTGCCTGCAAAAAATTATCTTACAGCTAATAATGAATAGGTAATTGATTTTGAGAAAAATGTAAAGCATTAGTTTCTTGAATCATTCATTTTAACAAACCATTATTTATGTGGCAGCTTTTTGTACTAAATTACAAGTTACTAAAGTTTAAAGATAATTTACGCGCCATTTTATTATGATTCAGTATTTTGATAAAATTTGTTAGATAAAATATTTAATTGGTACTAAAAGTGTATTAAAATAAAGATCTATGATGATTATAATTGATTATATTGAATATATACTGTACTTAAATACAAAATTATGAAAAGATTGTACAAATAATTTTAAATGGAACTGTATTTAAATATATATATATATATACTGTACTTATATTCATGTATTTTAAATATCCAATTAGTTTTTAATAATGTGATATTCAAAATAAGTAAAAAAATTATTAAAAAAACAAAAAAAAAAATTATTTAAAATAAATGAAAATTAATGTAATATTAAAATATATATATATAAATTGTTTTAGTTTTTTTTTTAAATAAATGGCTTTCATCCCTTACACTGATTTTGGGATTAAGGTATAGGAGTTTAATATGTTTTAAAATAAAATTGTAAATAATTTAATTTATAATTTTTTTTTTTTTTATTTCTTCTTAATTTTAAAAAAATTGTAAAAAAAAACTTAATTTATAAATAATTAATATATTAAAAAATAAAACTCTTCAATCGCACTGCAAACTTATATTCGAATCATATCTTTTAGAAAAATAAATTCTCTTTGTACATCAGTGATCTTCAATTATATTAAATTTTGAATTTAGCTCCAAATTTTATTTGTAAATTGTTTTTTTTTTCTTAATTATTATTTTTTTTTTTTAATTTTATCATAGATAGTTAATTTTATTTAATTTTTTAATATTAAGTTATTAATATATAAGAAACTTTATAATAATGTATAACTAATATTATATATTTTAATTTTTTATTTTATTTTTATTATTTTTTAATTTTTTATATTAATTAAAATTTAAATAAGTTTTAATTTTTAATTTTAATTAATTTTTATTCTAATTTAAAAAAAAAAAAATATTTTATTTTTAATATAAATATTAAAAAAAAAAAACCAATTGTATAGGAAAATATTAATTTTAATAATGATTAGAAAATTTGAATTTGAAAAAAATAATGGAAATTGATAAATTAAATTTCTTTGTTTTGTATTAAATATTTATTTTTGTAGAATTTTCAATATAAAAACAAAATAAAATTATATGTATTTTAGAAAATAATATGAATATTTGTTTATTTTTATTTATTAATTATATTATTATTTTTTAGCGCAATTGTTAAACCTTGAATGGTTTTGCAAGTCTTCTCTTACAATAAAATTCATTTTCACCCATATACAAAATCTAACGCTAATAAAAAGCGAAAAAAAGTTATACTTCTGATTAAATTGCAGCTTCAACTATACCATTTTAGTTTCAAAATGGGAATAGTTAGTGATGTGAGAATAATAAGTTTCAATATGAGAATAACATATTTAAATATGAGAATTTTTCAAATCAAAATGAGAGAAGCCTTTTGATTATTTTCAGTAACAGCAGAATTGCAATTTGCAAATATGTTTTTATAGTAAAATTAAAAGGTCTAAAAAATTTCTACACATCTGACCGATAGCTCAGTGGTAAAGTGGTGGCTTTTCAATCGAAAAGTCTCGGGTTCAAATCATGGTCGGTTCATATTTAATAAAAAACGAGTAAGAGTGTAGTAGAGTAGACTGTGTCAACTCTTGGATACCCGTATGACCGTAACATATACATTATATCATCAGGTTAATTACTTTTGGCAAAATTTCAAACATTCAGCTTTATTAAGTGTAGAGTAATGCTCATATAAAAGAAGGAGTTGTATGGCAGCTATTCGAATAAAAAGAAGTTGTATAGCAGCTACCCGAACCAATAAACCAAAATGGCTGGATTTAAATAGCGATGACGGCTATTGCAAAAAAACTAATTTGCGAAAATTTCAAGATCCTAGCTCCTTTAGTTTTTGAGTTATCGTGCGGACGGACGGACAGACGGACAGACGGACGGACATACATAGCTGAATCGATTTATTTTTCGATTCTGATCCGATCCATACACTTGAGTCTATATCTACCCTCCCTCCTTCTCTGCGTCACAAACGTAATGGCAAATTTATTATACCCTTTGACTATATAGTCATACGGGTATAAAAAAAAATTAATTGAAATTAAAAAAATTTTCACCAAGAAGGGATTTGAACTAACGACATTTTATCAAATTCAAAACTCATAAAAACTTTTAATACAAATAAAGTTTAATCTACTAATGTAATCCAAATTTGCTTTAGTTCAAAATATTTTTTGAAAATTAAAATAATTTAGAGTTAGCGCCTAAATCACTTTTATGTCAACTTTACTATAAATTCAAAGGACGAATATATAATATTCATTCCGTTACAACGAAAGCGACACAAACTAAAAATTATCGTAAGTTCCAAAAGTAAATTGTCATATAGGCAAGATTTTTAATACAACAGCAGCCTTACTGATACAAATAGCGCTCCAGTTGCTGTAAAAAATAGTACTTTGATGCAAAAGATATAAAAATAATTTCCATTTGATTAAATGATCAAATGAATCAAATGTAATCAATTTTTCAATGTTACGCGAACATTTTTCCATAGATTAAGAACTGTTTCGCTGAGTTTGTAAAGTTTGTAATGATTGAGTTAAAAGTAAAATACATTTAAAATAAAGTGAATATGTGTTTTCAATTTTTTTTATTTATTTGTTTCTTTATAAACATTCCCTTACTTCATACAATGTGATAAGAGAGTGAAGCACGCCCTTTTAACACGTGATAGATTACACTAGTTATTCCTTTTACAAGTAATATTATTTATTTTGCTTATATCATATATTTTATATTTTACTATATATATTTGGTCGCCATGAGGATTATAGAGAAAAAATTATTTTTCAATTATTTTTTTAAGTAAAAATGCATCACCCGTACGGGAATGGAACCTGCACCTCCTCGATCCTTCAATTGTTTTATATTTAAAATAAACAATATGTGATTATTGCAAATTCTCTATTTTTTGATAATATTTTTCAGTCACTTATATACCCTCAAATACACTTATACACTTCCATATATTTATTTACACTTCAATTTAGTTAAAAAACTAGGAAGAGTGTAGTAGAGTAGACTGTGTCAACTCTGGGATACCCGTATGACCGTTATATAAACATTATATCATTATTATTATAAACATTAATTACTTTTGGCAAAATTTCAAACATATCAGCTTTATTAGGTGTAGTGTAATGTTCTTATAAAAGAAAGAATTGTATGGCAGCTACTCAAACCCTTGGCAGTAAACCAACCAAATTTTGCAGTAACTTTGGCCATTACACTAAACTATTTTTGGCAACATTTCAGACACCCAACTTCAATAGGTATAAGGTAATGCTCATATAAAATAAGAAGTTGTATGGCAGCTACCCGAACCCATGGACCAAAATGGCTGGATTTAAATGGCGATGACGGCTATTGCAAAAAAACGAATTTGCGAAAATTTCAAGATCCTAGCTCCTTTAGTTTTTGAGTTATCGTGCGGACGGACGGACAGACGGACAGACGGACGGACATACATAGCTAAATAGATTTTTTTTTCGATTCTGATCCGATCCATACACTTGAGTCTATATCTACCCCCCCTCCTTCTCTGCGTCACAAACGTAATGGAAAATTTATTATACCCTTTGACTATATAGTCGTACGGGTATAAAAAGTTTTAAATCACAGAAGTATCATCTGGGATTGTGCAGGAATTTTTTAAATCAAGTCAAAATATCTGATTAATAAGAAGAATAATTGTATAGTATTAAAATTTTATTATTTTATTAATAAAATAAAATAGATTTTAAAATAACAATTTTATTAAAAGTAAATTATTCATATCTTTTACTCTTTTCTAACTCTTCCAATTGAAAATCTTTAAAAATTTGCCAAATTAATTAAAAGAGAAATGGATACATCAGTAATTTGATTACCAATTCAATATTAAAACTGTTCCACTTACAATACTTTTTACCATTAAATTTAATTCTGTTATACAATGAAAACTATTCTACTATGTATACTTCTTTTTGTTATACTACATTCACGGTCACTCCACAAATCGTCGTAGTATTGAAAAAAAGCGCAATTATAATTAGAAGAAGAAATTCATTCATAAAATTCTATTTTTATTTTATTTTTATTTTTTTTTTCTTCACTATATCTAATTGATAAAAAAATGCACACACCTTTATACAAATTGATGGAAAACTATGTACTTATAAGGAAATAGTTTTAAAATTTTATTTCAGTTTAAATTCGAGTCTCAGACCGTTAATATCGAGACAAGAAGAAAAGGATTCCATAATAGGGAAGACGTTCTTTTTCACAGTTCAAGTAATTTTATAGTGATCGACAGTGTGATCTAAAGTGATAAAGTGACATTTTTTTATTTTTATTATTTTTGTTTATATTTATTTTAATTTTTATTCATTATAGATAACAAAATGTAAGTTTTTTATTTATTTATTTATTTAAATATTTAATGAAGGTTATGGTTATAAAAGATATAACAATAATTAAATTAAAGTTTTAAGTTTCAAATGCGAATATTAAGAATATAGAGCGCATAATTTAGTTTAGATCAATTGATAAGATAAGGCTTGTATGTAGAAATTTTTATGATATCGTCAGATTCCGCATTATAATTCAGAAAACTTTATTAAAAAAATTCAAAAAAATTGTTTAAATATATTTACAACATAAATTTTGAATTTTTTTAAAACATTGACATCTGATGTTTTGTTAATTTAATATCATAACAGTATAAAAGTAGTTAAATTTGTTAATGTGGGATTTTGAACTCAATGAGTATATAGTAGTAGCACAAGGACACACAAGCAGTAACAACAATCTTAAAAACAAAGTTTCCTGGTTGAAAGTCTTTTCATAGTGATTATTAATTAAATTAATTCTGAAGAATACTACAGAACCTTAAATTTTAAATTTAATTTGAATTAATTAAAAGATTTTAAATATCAGAAGTTAATAAATCTGCTGACATTTAGAGGCCATGATCTCACAATCTCATTTAGAGACATTTTTTCAATTAGATTTTTCCTATAATTATTTAGCGAATCTTCTAGTTAGTTTGGATTTTTAACATATTTTTAAAATATTTTGTTTATGATCGTCTGTCTGTCGGTCTAGGTGTTTAGTAATATTTATATACAAAGTTTAAAACAAAACAATGGAGCTTAAATTACAGATTGTTAAATAGGAAATGAGTTTTATGGAAAATTTTCTTGTGCAACAATAGTTACAGCCCCGAAATTAGTAAAGCCGTATACCTAAAGCTGTTTTTATACCCGTGCATACATATATGACATCGGGTATATTAGATTTGCTCCTCCGTTTGTAACGCATCGATCTAGACGAGCTAGATATAGTGTCAAGGGTACGTATCGGCTCAGAATCGAAAAATTAGTCGATCTAGCTATGTGTGTCTGTCCGTCCGTCCGTCCGTCCGTCCGTCCGTCCGTGTGTCAGCACGATAACTCAAAAACTAAAAAGGCTAGAGTCTTGAAATTTACACAAAGTCATTTTTAGACAATTTCTAGGTTCCCTATTGTTTTTGGTTAAAATCGGACCAAGGCTTCGAGGAGCTGCCATACAACTTTTTTGCACCAATATGAATTTCTTCAAAACTATTTATACTACGGGGATGAAAATTACACACGGTTAGTTTTATAATGACTCCGGCACTTATATGAAGTTTCAAAATGTTAGGGCCCCATTTTCGGGGGGCTGCCATACAACTTCCTTGGACCAATATGAATTTCTTCAAAACTAATTATACTACGCGGATGAAAATTACACACGGTTAGTTATATAATGAATCGAGCACTTATATGAAGTTTCAAAATGTTAGGGCCCCATTTACGGGGGGCTGCCATACAACTTCTTTACACCAATATGAATTTCTTCAAAACTAATTATACTACGAGGCTGAAAATTACACACGGTTAGTTATATAATGAATCGAGCACTTATATGAAGTTTCAAAATGTTAGGGCCCCATTTTCGGGGGGCTGCCATACAACTTCCTTGGACCAAAAACTAATTATACTACGCTACGGATGAAAATTACACACGGTTAGTTATATAATGAATCGAGCACTTATATGAAGTTTCAAAATGTTAGGGCCCCATTTTCGGGGGGCTGCCATACAAGGTTTTCGATTCAATAACTGTGAATCTAATAAAGCTACAAGGTTAAAATTAAAATTGGGCAGGTAAATTAATAGGGCAAGTTACTTGGCAAAGTTGGACATCACTCGGACCATCGGACTTTTAGGGTGGGCCAATTTTTTTTTTTTGTTTTTTTTTTTTTTTTATTTTTTTTTTTTTTTTTTTTAAGCTAAAGTTATGGGACAATGAATGAAAATTTTGTTTTTTGTTTTGTGATTTTTTTTTTTTTTGTTAATTTTTTTTTTTTTTTTTACGTCAAAATTATGGGGTAATGAGTTAAATGTATAAGGGAAGTAAATTACGGTTTATTTTATACACCATAGTGGGTATGCACGGGTATCTAAAAGTTGACAAGGGCAACTATAATCTTCCTCGTTTTTCAGTTGTTTTAGATTTAAATTTACCGTTATGCAAAACTATATTTCTGCATAATTTTTCCCTTCCCGCTTATAATATTCAAACGATTAAGCTAACACTAGAAATTTTGCTAGAAGTTAGATCCTTGGACAAAATAAGTTAGGAAGGATTTTAGAGTTGGATAGAAAATCAGGGTTCCAATAATCTGTTTGGGTGGGGTTTGTGGGTGGCAGACAAAATATACATCTGGGTTCAACGGTTTTTCTAGAATATTTATATATATGTGTAAGTGAGATTCTGAATTAAGAGGATGTTAGAGTTGAATTTAAAAGTAAAGTTATCGATTTTTATAAAATAGTTATATGTATATGTGAGACTCTGAATTAGGAGTGATTTTAGAACCTATTTTTGTTGACATACTTTAATATAAATTTTTGATAGTTGGATTCAAAATTAGGTTTATTCCCCTATTCCAGAATATTTATATATATGTATATGCGGGATTATGAATTAGGAGGGACTTTAAAATTAACCCCAAATTTAGGGTTATTCGCTTTTTATAGAAAATTTATATGTATATGTGTGATTCTGAATTAGAAGGGGGAAAGAAAGGAATTATGGTATCGGTAATGGTTTGGGATTTTGGTATTTAGTATTTAGGAATTTTGGGATTTTGGCAACAGCTTTTCTTAGAAAGGGCAGGGCGCTTTTGTAATTGAAGAATATGTCTCTGATTTTTTTTAACTTCTCTTACACATGTATATAAATCTCCATAGTTTCATTTTACGTTTTGTTAATTATAATAGAAGTTATATGGATTGTGTATGTGTATGGATTTGTGTACGCTGTTCAATTTTAAAAATCTTTTTTTTTCAAAAACCTTTTGAGTGTTCCATCTCTACTTTGAGTTCAGTCTAAAGAAGTTTAAAAGTTTGATATATTTGTTCTATATTTAAAACCTATACTAAATTTAATAACTTATTTTGGAAAATAAAATTTTCTTATACGAGCATATATATATATATATATATATATATATGTGTGTATATTTATTTTTCTAAAAACTTATATAGAACAAAATTTCTCCATAAAATTTTATTCTAAAATTGAACAGAAATAATTAATTGCAAATTTATCATATAAGCAATCGAATAATTGAAGGTCGCTTTAAAAAAAACAATGTATAGAAAAAATTAATAAAATGTAATAAAATTTTAGATTTTTCTAATAAAATTATTTTAAATAACAATAAAGTAGTATTTTCGTCTGTCCTTCTTTTTTTTATTATACTCGCATGAACGTAGGTCAAAGGGTGTATTAAGTTTGCCATGACCATAACTTAATGTCTTAAGAACCTGAAAATCTGAAATTTTGTAAAATTACATGTGCACAAAGTATATTGCGTCTAGTGTAAGAGGTTTAAATAGCTGCCATAAAACTTATATTTTTTTTCATACATAAACGAGTTTAATAAGTTGTGAATTTCTGATTTTGCCAAAAGTAATTAACCGGATCATGAAATGTTTATGAGAGTACTCTAGAGTGGACATATTCTATTCTAATATCTTCCTCTGTTTCAACTAAAGCTAAGATTGATATTGTACTGCAAAGATTGAGGAATCATTAAAACTTATATTTAAAATTGTACTGTAAACCGATAGAATTCCTTCCTATATATTGAGGGAATCCTCCTACACAGTAACTGACCTTCTTTATATTTATGACTTCGCTTCGTTTGACCCAAACTACTGCTATTTTGTTGACAAAAAAATTTTTATCACAGTTAAAAAAAAAAAAATTATAGACTGCTAAGTTCATAACCTCTCAATTAGGAGTCTGAGAGCACATTTATATGCATAAACGTAAAAGTTATAAAAGAATTTAATTAAAAAATATTGATCACGTTTTTCTTTTGTTAAAAATTTTTATAAAATTTAATTTAAATAACATAAAATAAAGATTTTGTTACATTTTAATGTAAATAGGTTCTTATATAATAAATAATAATATATTCAATTTTATGTTTGTAGATATCGTAGATTTTTAAGCAAAAAATAGGTTAAAAATTTTGTTAAGAATTTCTTTTGCTCTAATTATGTAGAAAGTGAATCAAATTGGAGTGATCATCTAAAAAATTATGATCACTAAAATGATAAGAGAATGTTGCTTTGGAAGCAACTTTCTTTTCCTTCTTTGTTGACTTTAAATTACATCAGTAATAAGAAAAGGCATGGTAGAACAAACTTGTTTTCTATACCCTTTTTTTATTCTCGAAGAAATATTTCTTAGGTGTTGGGAAGCGTGTGCCAGCAACGTAAGCCTCTGCACCAATTAATCTCAAATTATAGTGAGACAAAGACAACAGGAATAACACTTTTTTGAGGAGTCTAATTTTAGGTTTCTAGACCCAGTAATTTCAAAAATATAATAGTGGTATAAATTTTAGGAACATAAAGAAAATAGGAAAGAGCACACTAGAACCATTTCAAGGATTTGTCTTTATTGATTTTGATCGGGTGATCGTTTATCTTTGGCTTTTTCGAAAACTGCAAGTATTCAAATCCATGGTCCGATTTTGCCCATTTTTAAACTTAACCTTTTCTCGTGGTTGTAAGTTTATGTCAACTTGCGGACAATCCGACGGACGGACGGACGAATATAAAAATCGCCTCAGAAGGAGACGTATCTTCCTATATATCTATTTGTTTCTTTTCGGGATTTACCAACACAATAGAAAAGCTAAAATACCCTTGCTTCGATGTACCTAGAAAAAAAAGTAAAATTATAGTAACAATAAGTTAAAGTTTTGAGTTTTTACAAATTGTGAGCGAAACTTTGAAATTATTTATTAAAAATTTACTAATTTGAGTATTCAAAGACTATGGGTATCGGAGGGTTGACAGAGTTATTCTATGTTCTTCTTCGCTTGTATTGTGAGTAAATCTTACGAAAGTAAGTAAATGTACCAAAACTAAGGGTAGAAAGTTTTTTTATCAACCAAAAGTACAAAGACATAAAAAAAAATAATTGCATTTGCAAAAGGTCCACCTGTTTCCTAATTTTTAATAACGATTAATTTTTGATATAATTTCTGAATTCAAAATCAGTTATTTTACTCAGAAGGTAATTAATTAATCCAGACCCTCATAAATATTTTATAAATTTGTAAACTTAAATAAATCTGAAAGTGCAGTATAGTAATTTAGCATTTCTATGATCATAATAATTTAAATTTGAAATCAAAACAAGCACGTTTACCTAATAAAGATAAGATTTACGGAACAAAGATATAAAAATTGCAATCTTCTGGCTCTGATAGAAAATTTGTTAATTACATTAATTTGCGATAAGACTTTTTAATGTGGATGGGTGTTTAAAATAAATGACAAAAAAAAAAAAGAGAAAAATTTAAAGAAAATCTTTTAAATAGATAAACATTAGTTAAACATTAAACATTAGTGACTCAACTTTGTTTTATAGATCCAAATTTATTTTATAGGTTTTTTTTAGCGACTAACACCAGGTTCCAGAGAAATAAAACTATAAAACTAAATAATGCTCTAAATAAAATTTTATCCAGTGAGAAACAAGGAGGGCAATAGATGGTCAAGCATAACAAGGTTTTTGGAAATTCGTTGGTAGTGCGTTCGTTGCTCATCACAATTTCTGGAACCATATTCTGTAAAGTTGATAATGTATAGGTGTACACAGGTTCCATTCTAAAGTTTTGTTAAAAAAGCCTCGTAGATTAAATGTGTTAAAATCGCACATTCCCCAAACGAACCCTTTACAGTTCCAACGTGTGAATTTTAGAGCTTTTCGCTGTTCCTCGTAAATGAGCCAATCTAATACAAACATTTATAATTCCTTTTTTTTTTAAAATTCCCCTCAAGCTTCTATTAGTTTCTAAAAAAATCGTCTAAGATTTGGAACATTTAATCTGGGTAAAACTCCCACATCTTTTATATTTAATAAATTAATTAATTTAAAAACTAAAATTTTAATATTTTAAATTCCAGGACATCAGATGATAATGTGAATAACATAAAAGAAACTGACTTTCAACTAGAACCAAGTAGCAGGATTGAAACAGTCAGTTATTTCAGTTTATTCCGATTCGCCAAGCGAAAAGAAATCATTTTATTAATAATTGCAATCCTGGTCACAATTACGAAAGCAATAACTCTACCAATTATAATAATAATTTATAGTGAATTTACATCAATGCTAGTGGACCGAAGCTATGGGATTGGAACATCATCACAAACTTATTTTTTGCCATTATTAGGTGGAGGAAAAATTTTGTAAGTAACATTCAACTACATTATAACAACTTCTATTAAATGTCATGTTAATTTCTGTTTGTTTCCTTTTATGCAGGACGAATGCATCAAGAGAAGAAAATAATGCAGAGTTGTATTATGATTCGATAGCTTATGGAGGTTTTTTCATAATATTTTCAATTGTAATGTTCGTATCCGGTGCTATTAGTGTTGATTTATTTAATTATATATCACTGAAACAAGTGACACGTATTCGTATTAAATTATTTCAAGTAATTTTAAGACAAGACATTGGATGGCATGATACAGCTAAAGATCAAAATTTTGGACAAAAGCTTATTGAGTATTAATACATAACTACATTTAGTTAATTACATTTACTTAAACTACTTTTTATTTAATTTCTAGTGACATTGAAAAGATACGTGATGGTATTGGTGAAAAATTGGCACATTTTATGAATTTAATAATGGGTACCATAATTACAATGATTATATCGTACATTTATGGTTGGAAACTGGCATTAGCATTAAGCGCTTATGTTCCCTTAGTCATTTTAACTCATTATTTTGTCCTGAAGGTATAGTTACACAGCTTTGAATTTTAAAATTACTATCAATTCTGTTCTATTGTAGTATCAAGGAATTTTAACAAATCGTGAAGTAGGTTATTATGCAAAAGCTGGAAATTTTATGGAAGAAATTTTAAGTGCTATACGTACTGTAACAGCATTTGGTGGGGCAAGAAAAGAAATTGAACAATATGATAGACTGTTAATACCGGCTCGAAAAGCAAGTGAACGTAAAGGTGCATTTAGTGGTTTTGGTGAAGCTGTATCACGTGCTCTTATGTTTTTATCATGTTCTGGTGCATTCTGGTATGGTATTCACTTGATTATAGATGAACGTGATAGTCCTATTAAAGAATATACACCAGCTACAATGCTTATTGTTAGTATACATATACTTTAAATAAAATGTTATACAAAATATACCTATCTAAACATATTAATTCCATACTTTTAGTCATTCTTTGGAATTATTGTTGGTGCTGATAATGTTGCAAAAAGTTCCCCATTTATGGAATCATTTGGGGTTGCAAAAGGTGCTGCTGTTAATATTTTTAAAATGATTAATTTGAAATCAAAAATTGATCCATTATCGAGTAATGGAAAACGTTTTAATATTCCTTCAATGGGTTCAATAGAATTTGAAGATGTATTCTTTAGATATCCATCTCGCCAAGATATTATTGTTCTGAAAGGTATATCAATAAAAGTTGAGAGTGGTTCAACAGTAGCATTAGTTGGTGCATCTGGTTGTGGTAAATCAACTTGTATACAATTAATACAAAGATTTTATGATCCAGATTTTGGTTATATTAAATTAGATGGTTTAGATATTAGAAAATATAATATTAATTGGTTAAGATCGAATATTGCTATTGTTGGACAAGAACCTGTATTATTTCTAGGGACTATAGGTGAGAACTAAATATCTATATATCGTTTAAAATAACTTGATTTTGATTTTGTAGTTGAAAATATACGTAGTGGAAAACAGAATGCAAGTGATAAAGAAGTTGAAGAAGCGGCAAAAGCGGCTGGAGCTCATAATTTTATTCTTAATTTGCCTGAAGTATAGATAATTAACCAATTGACTATATTATTAATTTAAATTGTTTAAAATTTTGTAGGGATATCAAACAAAAATTGGTGAAAAAGGTACACAATTATCAGGAGGTCAGAAACAAAGAATTGCAATTGCCCGAGCTTTAATACAAAATCCCAAAATTCTTCTGTTGGATGAAGCAACATCAGCTTTAGATTATGAATCAGAGAAATTAGTACAAGAAGCATTGGATGCAGCTTCAAAAGGACGAACAACAATTGTTGTATCACATCGATTGTCAGCAATCAAAGGAGCAGATAAAATTATTTATATTGATCATGGTAAGGCTTTGGAAATGGGAACACATGAGGAATTAATGCAATTAAATGGAAATTATCATAAAATGGTAACAGCTGGCGATTTAAACATTACTAATGATGATTCCACGACAGACGTTAATCTAGATGCAGATACATTAAATATATATAAAAAATCATTTGATTTAGATACAAATAACTTGATTAATAATATGGATGGTATTAATAATAAAAAGAAGAGTATAACATCGAATACAACTGTTACTTTGAAAAATTTTGAACCTATTTTACACTTGGATGATAATGAAAATTATCAGAAGGCAGAAATTTCAAAAGTTTTTTGGCGAATTTTAAAAATAGCAAAACCAGAATGGTTCTATTTATTTTTAGGATTTATTGGTGCAGCTGGTGTTGGTACTTCCTATCCATGTATGACTTTATTATTTGCTGAATTCTATAAATCATTAGCTGATCCAAATGCTGAAGATGCAATAAACCGTACAAGAATTCTATCAATTGTGTTACTAGCAGTTGCATTTATTTTTGGCCTCGCCTGTTTTATGCAAACTTATCTATTTAATTTATCTGGTTGCAGATTAGCAACAAGATTAAAGTAAGTTTTAAATATGTTTCAAATAAGATGACTTTATAAAAGTCAAGAATTATGACAAATTTAGATATAATTTCTATAATTTGAAATTTTAATTCTAGGTCTGAAACATTCAAATCAATAATAAAGCAAGATATGAGTTGGTTTGACAAAGATGAAAATAGTGTTGGATCTCTTTCTGCTCGATTATCTGGTGATACATCAAGTGTTCAAGGTGCATTAGGTTTTCCATTAAGTGGTATAATCCAAGCTTTAACAACATTCATAATAAGTGTTAGTGTTGCATTTTACTTTTCATGGAATTTAACACTATTGTGTTTGGCAGTGGCACCTTTTATTATAGGTTCAGTAATTGTTGAATATCGTATTAATGAAAAGCAAGCAATACAAGAAAAACAAATATTGGAAGATGCTAGTCGTGTTGCAACTGAAGCTATTATTAATATACGAACTGTAGCTGGTCTAAGACGTGAAAAATATATTTTTGAAAAATTCGTTACAGAAATGTATAATAGTGAAAAAACAATACGGCAAAAATTAAAATATCGTGGTTTAATCAATTCATTTGGACAGACAATAATGTTTTTTGGATATGCATTTGCTCTTGCGTACGGTGGAATTCTAGTGTCAAAACAAGAAATGGAATTTCAAAATATTTTAAAAGTTTCTGAAACATTGTTATATGGTTCAATGATGTTGGCACAATCTTTAGCATTTTCACCAGCCTTTGGAACTGCTCTATATGCAGGTAATCGCTTATTTAAATTGATTGATCGACAGCCACGTATAAGATCACCAATACCAATTGATAAAAATAGGGCATTATCAAATAGTTTTCAAGGTGTCGAATATAAAAATATTGATTTTCGTTATCCGACACGACCAGAAGCACAAATTTTGAAAAATTTTAATCTACAGTTTTTCAAGGGTAAAACAATTGCTTTAGTTGGTCATTCGGGATGTGGTAAATCTACATGTATTCAGCTATTACAGCGTTTTTATGAACCTGATAATGGAAAAATTGTAAGTTTTTGATCTAATTGATTTTATAAACCATTTTTGTATTATTCAATTGCATTGATTTCAGAATATTGAACAAGGCAATATATCAACTGATATGACTTTGGAAAAATTACGTTCAAATTTGGGTATTGTATCCCAAGAACCGATTTTATTCGAAAGAACAATAGCACAAAATATTGCATATGGTGATAATTCACGTTTAGTAACAATGGATGAAATTATTGAGGCAGCAAAACAAGCTAATGCACATGATTTTATAACATCCTTACCGTGTGGTTATGAAACAAATTTAGGATCACGTGGAACACAACTGTCTGGAGGTCAAAAACAACGTATTGCTATTGCTAGAGCAATAATACGTAATCCTAATATATTATTATTGGATGAAGCCACATCAGCATTAGATTTACAAAGTGAAAAAGTTGTACAATCTGCATTAGATTTAGCATGTTCTGGACGTACGTGCATTATAATTGCACATCGTCTATCAACAGTTCAAAATGCTGATTTAATATGTGTTTTTGAAAATGGTAAAATTGCAGAACTGGGTAATCATAAACAATTATTATCCCAAAATGGTTTATATTATAAATTGTATACAACACAACCAAATGTATCGTAAACTTTTCATACGTAAGTGATGTCATATGATGGCTGTTAAAATAATAATTTAAAAATATTTCATTTCAGTTCAATTTTATATTAATATTGTTATTATTATATAGTTTGTAGAAATAAAAGCTTGTTAAAATTTTAATAGAAATTTTTATTGATTTAATGAATTGTGTTATCCAAATCAACTGGATGGCACAGTCCGGTCTTTTATTCGAGAATCTCGGATTTGAAGTGAAAAAACTTATCTTGTTTTCGACTAGACGCGTCTAGTCTACCTATCGCCATTGAATTCAAATTAATAATATAACCAATGTAAAATTGAAATTAATTAAATAATAATTATAAAATTATATTATATTATATATTATAAAATTTTTTTTAAGAAATAATAGTTGAATATAAGACAGACCTACTGTTTTCTTCATTTAATTATATTTCAACCATATTGTTATATCCTTTTTTTTTATATGTAAGACTGGTTTTTCCCAAAAAACCTCTTCTCATTTATAACAGACTAACTTCCTAAGCCCAATGAGCGCAGCCAACAACATTGAAATACTAGTTTAACAGTTAAACATATGGAAAGCAATACAAATGCACACAATAAAAGGGACAACATAGTTTCCACACAGTCGAAAAAATGTTCTCAACTATTAGCTTTTGCGCTACTTTGATATCTAAGGGTTTTTTTTTTTTTTTACACGCTAACTAAACGCTAGGAATGGATTCTTGTATACATAATATGAAGGTTAAGTTGGAAAGGGAAGATAAATAAGATATTAGAGTGGAATTAGGAAGTAGGTTGGAAATGAATCTGAAAAGATTCGTTTTGAATTTTTGCAAGTTGTAGTATGGGACATTATTAAAAGAGGGGAACACATTAGATGGAAGCATGTTCCACATCTTCGCAACCCTCACGACAAATGAGTTTCCATAACCAGTTTAAAACCAACTTGGAATTTTCACGGTGTAGAAATGAGCACTTGCTGCTCCTCTGGTGTTACGTTGGAATTGTTTAAGAGGAGGCATAATTGACTTTAGTTCAATAGAGCAAGTGTCATTACCTACAAGATATCTTCTAACAGAAAAATCGCTCCAATATTTCGACGAGAGTTAAGAGGAGTAAGTGTTACTTGCTCGACAGGGTCACCTATTAGGCGTAAGGTACGATTTTAAATTTTGTCGAGGTAATTCAAAGAAGTTTGGGATGCACCAGCCCAAATGTGGGAGTTATACTCCATCTTAGGTCGAATATAGGCTTTATAGATATTAAACAGATCCTAAGGAGAAAAATATGTTTTGCAACGTAACAGAAAACCCAAACAGTTGGGTTATGTTTTGCCATCTATTTATTATTACTTATTACTTAATAGCTTGAAATTGGAGAATGTAGAATATAAAAATTTTAAAAATAAATTTATTTATCATAAAAAATAAAATTAAATGTTTACTACACTTTTAGCTCAATGATTAAAAAATTATTTATGTTTATTTACTTAATTTGTTTACATTAAATGTCACTTTAATACTTTGAACGTTTTGCATTAGGTATGCTTAAAAAATTTGATAGGTACGTTTTTTTGACATTTCGCTACTTTGATGCTGCGTCATTGTGACAAAGGCATTACCCATGTCTGGATTTAGACTATTTTATTTTTATTAGAGGCATTAATCTTTTAGCAATATAATTCAATTCCCAACTAACATGGTAGGTATATTATTTTCGTAGATATCATTTCCCTATTATAATAATAATAATAATAATAATAATAAATTTCCGATAAATTTTCCACTATCAGTTTTCCATGTGCTTGTACATTATTTCATCATGTGCGCAAGTCTCGAGATTTATCCATTAATAGTATTTTGTTATCAGATGTTGTATGTATATGATATACTCATATCTAAATGTTTTTCAATCATATTTTGTTTACAAATACTAATATTAAAACGTTTTTTTTTTAATAACAATCAACATGTGTTTTTTAATTTTGTTTTGTTTTTATTATTTTTAAATAAAAAAAAAATTAAAAGAGGTCTAATTGGTACTCAATTAAGTTAAAAAATTAATTGGGAAATATTTTTGGACTCCTCTCCTATTAAATGTTTAAAGTTTGTGCCATGAGAGAATAATTGCTGTGAGTAGTGACTATTTATTTATAGTTCGTATACTTTGAGAGAATAGTTGCGGAGATAGTCATCTCTCTTAATTTCTCTCACCAATCTTAAAAATAAAACAATTTTACGGTATTAAATTCCATTAATTAAATTTCAATTACTGCTTTTTTTTTTTTTTAGCTTAAAGATGTAAATGGGAGCAGAATAAATTAAGATTGAAGTTGGATGGGTACAGTATTTTAAGACATTAAGAGTTGACTAATTCTTATTTCAATTTTTAAAATTGAGGTTTTAGTTTTGATATTGTTAGAGATTCAGATTTATTTGCATAAATTTTATTTTGATCGTAAAATTAAGAATATTCTTGAAAGATTTGGTTCTTAACTCAAGTTAAACATTTTATTAAAGGGTAGCTTTTTCTAGATCTTAGTGTTTTTGAGGAATCTATTGAATAAATGAAGGCACTTTTTTCCTCAAGATTAAGTGTATAATTGACTTATCAATTGATGTCTTAATAGAATTAAATTTGATTAGTTGGAGGAGTCCAATTAAAAAAACATACTTTTACGATAAACTAAAAAATTTTTTGAAAGTCCCAGAAAAAACGTTCTATCAAAACTTTAGTTTTATAAATTACGTTAGATGAGACAGTCAGACAAATAAATTTATTGTATAAGTTATCAGTGATCAGTGATCACACTTAGAAGATCGCAAATTTTTTTTAAATTAATTTACGATATTAAAAAAAAAAAAAAAAAAAAAAAAATTCTTCTATTCGGAATATACAAAAGAAATACTATTTAAGATAAGATGTTTTAAAAGAAAATTTCTCAGTTCCCGGATTGCTTAAGAACGGTTTGGATCTAAAAATTAAAATTTCAGCAAAATAAGAAAAAAAAAACTTGGAGGGTGGAAATACGACGCGAGTCTTTGGAGTTCAGCTCTCTTAAGTATATAAGCAAGTTATAATATATAGTGATTATATAAAAATGTAATAATTCAATATTTAAATAATGATAGTTTATGATTTGGTGATTTTTTTATGTGTTCAATTATAAGATAAAAAAAAAAAAAAAAAAAAACAAGAAACAGAACAAATAATTAAATTCGCGTAATTTTTATTTCTCTAATATTTATTGTCATAAAACTTTACGTGTGTACACCCGTATTTAAGTTATCTGAAACGATTTTAAGCTATTTGAAGTCCTAAAAAAAATACCTAAGCTTATAAAAGAAACTAATCAAATAAAAATAAATTAAATTTTGTGATATTTGTAGAAAAATTTATCTTTATAACAATAACAATAATCAAAGTAATAGAAAATGTACTGAGAACTCTAGTATCAAAAAGTTAATACGGTGTTTCAATTGTGTTTCAATATAATATTCAGGACTTCAAGTTAAGATTAAAACTTTTTTTTAAAATGTAAGTATTAAATTAAATTTTAATTATAATTTCTAATATTGTATTCGAAGAATTTTCAATAAACTTATCGGATTGGTGGTTTAATTTATTAACAGTTATTTTAAATTTAGTGAATCAGATAAATTGATTAATTGGATCACTTTAGGACATTATGCATTTCCCGTCTGGTACTAAGCTGCTTAAAATTAAGCTTTGTCTTAAAATTTATCCTAAAATCTATTTCCAAACCTTTTCTTAATTTTTATCCATTAATAAGAACCAAAAAAAAAAGAAAAGTGTTATTCGTTTGATTTGGTTCCTATATGCGCAAACGACTTATCACTCAAATAATCAAATAATAATTTTATTGATAAGCTTTTGATTCACGAAAACCAAATTTGATAAATAAAGTAACTCATTAAAGCCTCGTTTAATGAGCCTATAAGTACATTAGAATAAAACATTCACACATCAAAAAATTGATTATTTGATTGCATGCGATGACAAATGATTTGTTCAATAGAATCCTGATTAATTTTATTTTATTTCATCATTTACTTATGTCATCATTAAATAATAAAATAGAATGAGGTTTTTTTTTTTAAATTATAATTTATATTAAAGGAATCTTTTTACATCACTTGCATTCCGTTCAATTTTCGCACTTTTACATTATTGTTATTTATTACAAAACTTTAATAAATTTTAGCTTTGAAAACACATGCGCCAACTTTTTTAAATAAGTAAATTAATTCTAGTTAAATAAAAATATGATTTGAGCATAAATTGAAGCACAAAGTTGTGTCAGGTAACTATGTGGTAACATTAAATTAGTTAAGATGTTCCATATAATAATTTAATTCTTTATTCTGTTACTCTGATCAAAAATTAAAACTAACATAAGATTTTGGAATCTTACTAACATCATCGTTTGTTGTACCAAGGAGAATTCAATTAATTATCTCATGACCTATATAGGATTCGAACCCGCACTGCCTTGAATAATAATTCAAATGCTAACTGAATACAACGGTGAGGCCCTTGCTTTATTGTCTTTTGAAAAAGTTATTATAAATTTACAATTTTTGCATAATTTTAGGATAAAAAATTTTCATATAAATAAAATTAGAAGACTTGGAAGTATATAACAACTACTACTAGTACCATACGGATTTACAATCCCATATAAACTTTAGTCCCGATACAGATGATTATCATTAAAATTTCTTAAATTTTAAACAATATTGGGCGTATATATTATGTATAGATAAAAGATCCACGAAAAGTGCGCACTCAAGCCCTTAACTATTTTAGTTCAACATTTAATACTCTCTGTACTTCTTAATGCCTCTAGTGCCTCTAACCCCACATAATTTCGTTTCAAATCTCACAAGTATTTTGAAGGCTTTTAAAAATTCAGAATAACCTGCGGGGCTTCCAAAAATTATGTAATAAAAAGTGTCAAATAATGGAAATTTAAAGAGCAAATAACAGTAAGATAGAAAAACCCGTAAGACGACATACGAGAAAAGTTGTTATTTAAGTGATGGCTAAACCTAATGTATCTCCTTCGGCAAAGAATTTGGCAGCGAAATCAATATCACGTGTGACTGGTGGGCTCTCGAATGACTTAATTTGTGACAGTAATGAACCCGGTGCTGTATTTTGAGTAGCAAAGGTTTGATATGCGTAACGACTGCACTACTAATTGGCCTCAAATATGCTCTTGGTCCAATGATTTCTGGTAATTGGGGCGGGACATGAAACAGTATATACGAACATATTGTTTTTATCTTATTGAGGCTACTAGCGATCTTTTACAACAAGAAAAAATTATATTCTTATTATTAGAATTGATCTTAATGAATTTGAACAAACAATTTAAACATGGAATAGCACTAGACCTTATAACATGTAGAAACGTTTTAGATTTTCA
The DNA here is from genome assembly GCA_963082915.1 of Dolichopus griseipennis. Taxonomy (NCBI): domain Eukaryota; kingdom Metazoa; phylum Arthropoda; class Insecta; order Diptera; family Dolichopodidae; genus Dolichopus; species Dolichopus griseipennis. The sequence goes on along the minus strand of OY720443.1, from coordinate 105,547,674 downwards.
AAACATTATATTGTACTTATTTTGTATTTAAGGTATATATGGTATTCTATATATGTGAGTTCCAGAATATAAAAAAAAATAATTATTGATTAAGCCTTTTATTTGAACTGAATGGCGAATGGTAGCTGAGTTGAGTCCAAAACCAAATAAAAGTTTTTTTTTCACTTTCATTGGGATTCGAATACGGGCTTTTCTCATGAAAGGTAGGCACTCTAACCACTGTGCTGCCACTCAGCCACTTAGCTGTTAATTTGATATTATGAACGATGAATCTATACTACAATAAGAATTATAATTAATGTCGGGCGTATATTATTGATCTCATCACTACAATTTGTTTTTTTTCTTTCTATTGTTTTTTTTTTTTAAAGTTCAAGAGATCAAATACAGATGATTGAATTTTAGTACTTAGTTAAATAAAGTAAGAAATTCATTCTTAATTATTTTCATTATGTGCATATACAAAAAAACAAACCAAAGCAGACCTAACTCAATTACTATATAATATTATGCTAATTTCAATTCGTTTTTTTATGTGGTGTCCATTAAAACAATTTTCTCCAAAAAAAAAAAAAGAATAGATTTAGCCTTAACCTGGGTCTCTTAAAAAAAAAATGGAATTCTAATAAAATTAGAAGTTAAAAACAATATTAAAGCATATACACACGTTTTATTTTATTAGAAAGGAATGTTAATAATTCTTAGTTTGTACATGACTATATATAAAGGTTATACATTGGGTCATATATACGTACATATATACGTTTCTACTGTATATAGTCTACTCTATACTGTATATCTAATTTAATATATGTATTCGGTTTTGTTTAAATGATGTATGGAATAATTCGTATACTTTGATTTCAAAAAGCAATTGACGGTTATTTTTTAACGCAACAATTTGTATATTGAATAAATGGGGCTGTGGAAAAAAGGCATGCGAAACAAGTTCTTGTCGTTTGTTAAAACTTAACGAAAAACAGATTTAAAGTGATTTAATTTAATAATAAATAAAATTAAGAAATAAGCATTTATAAATAGTGTAACAACTAATGATAGCATGCCATCGGTGTGTCATAACACTATTGGCACATTAGGTGGGTTTATTAGTGAGTTCTAGAAGCCTATGCTTTTCAATCTTGCCCTGGAGCACATAGTCAGGAAAATCCCATCTGACCCGAATGCTACGTTGCTATTCAAAACCACCCAGATAGCAGCATACGCAGACGACTTAAATCTACTAGGAAGATCAGAGGCAGGTGTAATGAGAATGCTATATCCAGTTAGAGAAAACAGCTATAGAACTGGGTCTGAGGATAAACATCGATAAGACGAAAATGTTAGTAGTATCCAGACGTAACCAGAGAGAGAGACAAAACATTACTTTTGGTGATGACAACGTGGAAATAGTAAAAAGTTTTGTGTATCTAGGGGCCGAAATAACAAGTGGAAACGATGTAACATCAGAGGTAACCCGAAGGATAGGCAAGGCAAACAACGCCTACTACTCTGTGTTGAAGATAATGAGATCTCGGGAAGTCAGCAGAAAATGTAAACTTGAGCTGTACAAATCTCTTATCAGACCGGTGTTATGCTACGGCAGTGAATCGTGGGCGATCACCCAAGCGACGGCAAACCTACTTTCCCGTTTCGAAAGAAAAATACTCCGTAAAATTATCGGGCCAATTATCGACCAGGGCCAATTTAGAATGCGACGCAACGCAGAGCAATACAATGTATACACCGACAGCGATGTTTTGACATACATCAAGCTACAACGCCTTAGGTGGGCCGGTCACATACAACGTATGCCAGATTCCCGCATTCCAAAAAAAAGTATTGAACGGGAAAATAGATAGAAAAAGACCAGTGGGAAAGCCGAGAAATCGATGGGTTGATGCAGTCGAGTCAGACGCTGTATCAATGCTGCATGAGCAAAATTGGATAACTGCTGCCCAAGATCGCGTGAACTGGAAGAGGATGATTCAGGAGGCCAAGGTTCGACAACGGACTGTAGTGCCATAGAAGAAGAAGAAGAAGAAGAAGAAGAAGAAGAAGAAGAAGAAGAAGAATACCTACAATAACCCAGAATAGAAAAGTACAGGTTTTTGCGTTCATTAGTTTCAGAACAGGTATTTTTCTGTTCGAAAGTTTTCTATTTTTGTGTTCATTAGCTTTTCAAAACTGTTCTAAGTTGTACTTTCTAACTTTTTTTTTTTTTTTTTTATTTTGACAATTGTTTGTAAATTTTTATTTGTTTTACAAGGTAAAAATAATAAAAAATTTAGAAAAAAATATTAATAAAAATCTGGAAATTTAATAAAACAGATAAACAATTATTTTGTCAATTTTGAAAACTAAAAATTTAGAACAGTCAAGCACAAAAAAAACGTTAATTAATTTTAGTGTACTAGGGTGCTCTATGTAGTCCTAAAGTGATTGACTTTTAATTGTGCACTGTCCTGTACTGAAAACTAATAAACAAACCTATTTTTTGTATCATACGCGAAATATTTAAATTGAATTAAAAGTTAAAGAAAATGATTTGTTTATTTGAGGATTAGAATTGAAGGCAAAAGTCTCTTCTCCGTTCAATTTTTAATTTTTAAAATGTTAATTTAGGCATTTCTTGTTCCGTTAAGGTGATTTAAAAAATAAAATACAAAGTGTTTTACTTAATCGATAGAAAATAATAAAATATCAGTATTCTTGGGTTTTTAAAATTATTTTATTGATATTAGGAGAGAAAGCATTTTATTTTCAAAAGGGAATTTAAACTACTTATAATCATAATACACTTTTCTTTTTCTGTTTCACATTTAAATTAATACGTGAAAAGTCGACGACATTATAGTTCAATTTTTCATTCAAAGTATAATAAAGTCATAATGGCTTTATTTTTGGATTTTGAAAAAATTTTCAAAAACAGACTCTGAAGTATTGTATAATGTTACAAGGTCCATTGAAATTTAAAATGCCTTAATGACATTTAACATAATATAGAATTTGGTCTTAATTAGTAATACTATAGATTCGAATTCATTTTAAGATAATTCTAAATTAAGGTGATTTTTGCTTTTCCAATTTCCTCCTTTAAAAGCAAGAAAAACAAGGAAGAGTGTAGTAGAGTAGACTGTGTCCATTCTGGGATACTCATATGACCGTAACATCGACATTATAATAGCATCTGGTTAATTACTTTTAACAAAATTTTAAATACACAACTTATTAGGCTTTCAGTTATGAACAAAAGAAAATTTAAGTTAAACTCGAACCCACGCAATAGACCAATCAAATTTTGCACAAACTTTCGCTATAAAACTAAACTACTTTTGGCAAAACTCAAAAATCCAGTTTTACCATGTATAGAGTTATTTTCATACAAAACAAAGTCGTATGGCAGCTACTCGAACCCGTGGAGAAAATTGGCTGGATTTTAATAGCGATGACGACTATTGTATAAAAACAAATTTGTGGAAATTTCAAAATCCATGCTCGTTTATTTTTTGAGTTGTCGTGCGGACGGTATTTAACACCAACAATACATAGCTAGATCGATTTACTTTTTGATTTTGATCCGACCCATATACCGTTTAGTCAATATCTACCCATCCTGCTTCTCTGCGTCACAAAAGTAATAGCCAATTTAGTATACCCTTTTGACTTAAAGTCATAATGATAAAAACATTTTTTTATTCATATCCTATATTGAATGCAGGATAAAATCATTGTAATTACAGCTTTTTGCCTATGGAGTTGGAATGTACAATGCCTTTCTTCTGAATGTAACATTGTATATTAATGAAAATGCCAGTTCAACTTGTCAACGCTACCCTGCAAAATGGGATTTGGACGATCTATTTTTTGTATTTCTGTCTTGTTTTTTCCTATTTTGCCTTTCTGTGTTTTAATTGTGCTATAATTTCATCCGTCGTAAAGACCTGTACCTGTTCTTCTTATTTCCAAATCATTTAGTTTTGGTTGCAGGTTAAAGTTTTTATTAAAAAAAAGATCAACGTATATTTTATATCCAAAAGATAACTCAGTGTTTTTGCAAAATATATTTTCTTAACATTTATACATTTATTTACAGGACAAACCAAATTGACGATTTCAGTTCAAATGGCGGTGTAAGTGGTGAGATGGATTCTGATTTAGGATCTAAAAGTGTAAAAACATCAACTCCAGTAACGCCTGTAGGATTCTTTCAGTTATACCGCTATGTAACTGGATGGGAATTATGTTTACTTATTATTGGTTTTATATTAGCTATTATTAAAGCATTTGCAATGCCAGCCGTTGTTATTATTTATAGTGAATTTACAGCAATGTTAGTTGATCGAACCTACGGTATTGGTACAAGTTCAAAAACATATTTACTGCCACTATTTAATGGCGGTAGACAACTGTAAGTTGTATATTATTATTTATATATATTAGTTGGTTTCTCTAATATTTGATGTCAATTGTTTTAGAACTAATGCAACACATGAAGAAAACTATGACGAGTTGTTTTATGATTCAATGTCATATGGTGCTCTGTTGACAATAACATCTGTAATTTTATTTTTCTGTGGTATCTTCACTGTCGATTTATTCAATTTAGTTGCATTAAAGCAGGTGACTCGTATGAGAATTGAGTTTTTTAAAGCAACTATTCGACAAGATATTGGATGGCACGATGTTACGGTGGATCAAAATTTTGGTTTAAGAATTACCGAGTAAGAAATCTTTTTTTTAAAAACTTTTTAAATCACAAAATAATTGTCTTGCAGTGAAATTGAAAAGATTCGTGATGGTATTGCTGAAAAAGTATCTCATTATATTAATTTAATAGCTGGTTTCGTAATCACTGTTATAATATCATTTATTTATGGTTGGGAGCTCACATTAGCTGTCAGTATTTACATCCCAATAGTAATGTTAACAAATTATTATGTTGGAATGGTAAGTCTAAAGTTTCATTTATCTTGAAATAATTAAAGGTCTTGGTATTGTCTTTTTCTAGATCCAAAGTAAATTAACAACCCGGGAACTGGAGTCATATGCAAGTGCTGGAAGTTTAGTAGAAGAAGTTTTAGCATCAATTCGAACAATTGTGGCATTTGGTGGTGAAAAAATTGAAGCTGATCAATATGATAAATATTTGGTACCGGCTCGTAAAGCAGCTGTACGAAAAGGTGCATTTACAGGAATTAGTGACGGTGTATTAAAAAGTTTATTGTTTTTATCATGTTCTGGTGCATTTTGGTATGGTGTTAATTTAATATTAGCTGATCGTGATCAAGAAGTAAAAGCATATACACCAGCTATTTTAATGATTGTAAGTGATTGTAAGAAATTTGCATCATATATATGGAGCTAAGTTTAGATTTTTTTAAGGCATTCTTCGGAATAGTCGTGGGGGCTGATAATGTTGCAAGATCAGCACCATTTTTAGAAGCTTTTGCTGTAGCACGTGGATCAGCATCCACAATATTTAAAACAATTGATGCTCCATTAAGAATCGATCCATTGTCAAAGGGAGGATTAATTGTAAAAAATGGTTTAACGGGTGATGTTGAATTTCAAGATGTATTCTTTAGGTATCCATCAAGAGTGGATGTAATTGTGTTGAAAGGTTTAAATATAAAAATTGAAAGTGGTAAAACTGTTGCACTAGTTGGTCATTCTGGTTGCGGTAAATCAACGTGTATACAATTATTACAAAGATTTTATGATGCAATATTTGGACAAGTATTATTAGATGGCATTGATATTAAAAAATTTAACATTAAATGGTTACGTTCAAATATAGCTATTGTTGGTCAAGAGCCAGTACTATTTCAAGGGACTATTGGTAATAAAATTATGAAGTAAGAATAAGTGAATTTAAATTTGTCATTGTATAGGAGAAAATATTCGTCATGGTAAGCCAGAAGCAACTCAAAAAGAAATTGAAGAAGCTGCAAAAGGAGCCGGAGCACATGATTTTATAACAGAGTTTCCAGATGTAAGAGTTTTTATATTTTTACTTAATTCAATTACATTAATATTTTAATAATTATTAATTAATATTTTTTTAACAGTGCTATAATACATTCATTGGAGAGAAGGGCGCCCAATTATCTGGCGGTCAAAAGCAACGTATTGCTATTGCTAGAGCATTAGTACAAAATCCAAAAATCTTATTATTGGATGAAGCAACATCAGCTTTAGATTATAAATCAGAAAAATTGGTGCAAGAAGCATTGGATAGAGCATCAAAGGGACGAACCACAATTGTTGTTTCACATAGACTATCAGCTATTAAGAATGCCGATAAAATTATTTTTATACATAATGGCAAAGTTTTAGAAGAGGGACCGCATGAGGACTTAATGAAATTGAATGGACATTATTATCAAATGGTAACTGCTTCAGAGCTAAAGTCTGATGAAGATATTGATGTTGACAATAGAAGTATATAATTGAGTTTTACTCACTACTAAATAAATAATCCAATTTTTTTTCTACAGAGAAAAGTTTAGCGATTTATGAAAAATCTTTTGAGCTAGATGTTCATAATTTAAAATCTGAGTTTGCTGATAAAAACTCTATTCCATCTCGTCTTAACAGTATAACATCCGAAGTTTTAAAGAGTAGAGCTACTTCAGTTTTCGAAGGAGACAAAACTGACTTATTAGAAGATAAAGAAATAAAATATTGGAAATCATTTATAAGAATATTAAAAATAAGTAGACCAGAATGGGATACATTAATTTGTGGTGTATTCTTTTCATTGCTATTTGGTTTAACATATCCAGCATTTGCAGTTGTATTTGGAGAATTTTACGCAGCGCTTGCTGAATCTGAGGAAGAAGAAGTACTAAGGAGAACGAGAATTTTATCATTAGTTTGTTTAGGAATTGGTGTTGCAACCGGTTTAATTTCTTTCTTTCAAATGTACGTTTTCAATAGTGCTGGGGCATGGTTAACAACTAGAATTCGGTCATTAACATTTCGCTCAATATTAAAACAAGATATCAGTTGGTTTGATGAAGAACAGAACAGTGTTGGGGCATTGTCAGCTCGTTTAGCTGGTGATGCGGCTAATATACAAGGCGCGGTTGGTTATCCTTTAAGTGGCATTATACAATCATTTTCAAATTTTATATTCAGCACAACAGTTGGATTTTATTATTCATGGAAATTGGCATTGGTTTGTCTATCAATGATTCCATTTATTGTTGGATCTGTTGTTATGGAAGCCAAGTAAAAGTTTAAGGCATCAGTGTTTTTTAAATTTTATAATTATTTGAATTGTAGATTCATGGCAAAAACAATGATGGAAGAGAAGGAAGTTTTAGAAGATGCAAGTCGTATTGCAACTGAAGCTATAACTTATATAAGGACAGTTGCTAGTCTAAGGAGAGAACAAGCTGTTATTGATCAATACACAGAAACAATATTAAAAGTTGAAGCATTACTAAAGAAAAAGTTAAGATACCGGGGTGTTGTAAATTCATCTGGTAATTCATTGATGTTCTTTGGTTACGCAGTTGCATTATGTTATGGTGGAGTCTTAGTATCATGGGGTTCCGTTGATTTTCAGGATATTATTAAGTAAATTTTATAAATAATTATACCCCAAACAATTTATTTTATAATTTTTCTATAGAGTGTCAGAAACTTTATTGTATGGTGCCATGATGTTAGCACAGTCATTAGCATTTACTCCAGCATTTTCAGCAGCTTTATTAGCTGGTCATCGTTTATTCCAAATAATTGATCGTGAACCTTGTATTAAATCACCACCAGCAGCTGATAAAAATAAAACAATTATGAATCAGTTTATGGGAGTTAAATATCAAGATATTGAATTCCGTTACCCAACAAGACCAAAATTACCAGTTTTACAAGGATTAGATTTGGATATTGTTCAAGGTAAAACTGTTGCATTAGTAGGACATTCCGGTTGTGGAAAATCAACATGTATTCAATTACTTCAACGGTTTTATGATCCAAATAATGGAAGAATTGTAAAAAAGATACTTTGATTATTTAAAGATTAAATCAATGTTTTCTCATTTTAGCTCACTGATCAAGGCAATATTAGAACTGATATGACATTAGAAAATTTACGTTTAAAATTAGGCATTGTATCACAAGAGCCAGTATTATTTGAAAGAACTATTGCTGAAAATATTGCATATGGCGATAACACAAAAGAAATAACAATGATTGAAATTATAGATGCAGCTAAACAAGCAAATGCACATAATTTTATATTATCTTTACCAAATGGTTATGAAACTCGATTAGGTTCAAGGGGTACTCAATTATCAGGTGGGCAAAAGCAACGAATTGCTATCGCGAGAGCTTTAGTTCGTAATCCCAAAATTTTGTTATTGGATGAGGCAACATCTGCTCTAGATTTGCAAAGTGAAAAGGTAAGATAAGAACACAAACTTATTACTTTTAAGATGTGTTGTAAAGTAGAATTTGCTTGGTATAAATATAGTAAATTGTTTTGTTGATCATTTAAATGATTTTTTTTCCATTTGTAGTTGGTTCAAGCAGCATTAGATGAAGCATGTTCTGGACGTACAAGTATTGTAATTGCACATCGTTTGTCAACAATACAAAATGCTGATGTAATATGTGTATTTGAAAATGGAAAAATTGTTGAAATGGGCAATCATCAAAAATTAATGTCAAATAGTGGTATTTATTATCAATTGTATAAAACTCAACCAGCTTTAACATAAAAATGGTAGAATTAATCTATACCATAAGTATAATATGTATTATATTTATATATTTTACATATTATTTGTTGCCATATTTTATTCTATACCATTGTTTTGTATTATATAAATATTGTTTTTAATCTTTTTAATAAAAAAATTTATTTTAACACGCTTCAATTTTTTTGCATTAATGTATTACATCAATTTCCGAAATTTTGAGAAAATTGTCTGAAGCTAACTTATAAATACAAGATAATTAATACTGAAGTTTATGCGTAATTCGCTGCAGTATTAAAATCTTATTACATCAATTTAAAAAGTAATTGATAAATTTATAATTTAGTTTATAATTGAGCAAAAAAAAATAAGGATCCATTAAAATTTTGTTATGAACTATTTTTTATGTTATGCACTTTATAATTCAATAATCAAAACTTTTTGAGGTATGTATCAAAACTCTTTGTGGAATAATACATAAAACGCTATTAAACTGCAAAGGAGGAAATAGCATAAATAGTAATGGCAAGTCATAATGGTTAAAAAATTGTCAACGACTACAAATTGTACTTTGAAAAATAAAATAAATATATTTTAATTTATTAAATTTATTAATTAATTACTTAACTCTAATTTGGTTTTTATTTCTGTTGTTTTGTTTTTTAATCAATCATGTTGTAATAATTCGTTACAGAATTATTTCTCTTTTTATTTCTTAATTTTTTTTTTATTAAATATTTTTTTATAAGTAATAACTTGTTTTCACAAATTTTCATTTTTGGCTATAATTTATAATGGAATTGCTTTTTTAAATTTGATTTTAAATTGTAGCCAAATATTCTGAAAATTAAAAAAAAAATTAAGAAATTTTGTTAGAATTTAAGACAAAAGAGAAAATTAAATTAAAATCACTTCACAAAAATATTCCCTTTTTTATATTTTTTGTTTTTATTTTTTACACTAAATTATAATGATAATTATATTTATATATTAATAATTATAGAATTGTTTTTAATTAACTTTATGTTTACAATTAATCTAAACATAAAAAAAAAAAAAATAAATCGTGATTAGGTTGATGTTTTTTATTTAAACTATTCTTTTATTGGTTAGGAATTCAAGATCGACTTCTTTATTTAAACTATTTGTTTCATTTTGTAGCTAACAAAATAATAAATAAAAAAGTTATCAAAAAAACTTTTATTTATAAATATATTTAGTTTATTAAAAAAAAAAAAAAAAGTGATATAGGAAAATAGAATAATATTAAAAAATAAATAAAATTTATTTTTAATATTATATTTGGAATTATTTTCGTTTCGTTTTTCGAAATTATTTTTTGCATTATTTGTTTCACCAAAAAGAAAACAGATCACATTGCAAAAAATTCTATTTCATACACTATTATATTTAAGATTCATTTAGGATGTAAATAAAAAAATATAGAATCCATTATAAATAAATTATTTTCGATATTTTAGGAATAAACAATGTTTTAAATACATAAAAAAAAAAATTAATAAAAAAATGTGAACTGACATTAAAAGCAACTAAAAAAACTTAAAAGGAAATTACAAAATGACTTATTTTCAATATATAATTTAAAACTTCGGTCCTTTTAATGATTTTCTTTTTGTTTAATCTATTTTAACATTTGAATATATCTTTCGTACAAATATGCTCGTTCCAATATACCCCACTGTACCACATATGATACCTAAACCACCACTAAATAGCGCCATATATCCGAAATAAAATGTTGTTTGAAATAGACCATACATTCTGCAAATTGAAAATAATTAAAATTGATAAAGGGTAAACAGTAAAACTTAAACTTACTTTGTTTTGAAAAAGAAATAATAAAATGAATAAGCGTAAACGTATAATGAAGTTGATGCGGCTGACAAAAAACTTGTCCACTGCCATCTATAATCTTCCGCATTTAATAAGAAATATGTACATACAATTGTCACACATATTGTAACAACCATCAATATTGAAAATACCAATAACATAAAGCCATAGACATAATATATTTTATATGCCCAAAATGATGTAAAAATAAAATACCTACAAAATAATACAAAACCTTTAATAAAAAATTTGATAATTAAATGCATAGCGATTTCTTACATTTCAATAAATATTGAACCAAATGGTAAAACACCACCTAATAATATTATGATTCCAGGTTCCATAAACCATTTTTTTTCTGGAATTGGTCTTGGCACAGCATTTATACGACATGGAAAATCTGGTTGACCATCTAAATTACGTCCTACTACTGTACCAACAACAGTCAAAGGCAATATTATAAATATACATATACATGTTACAGCAACCATTGTACCAAATGGTATAGCTCTTGATGCATGATAATATATTGCTATGAAATTAATAAAGAATGCTGTACCACATACAAAAAATGGTACCATGAAAGCCGAAACTAACATTTGTCTTATCCAAACTTTTCCACCTAAACGTGCATATAATGATCCACCAAAATAACCATTTATAGGTGATGTTGCTGCATATACAAAAATTGCAGTTGATAACATTGAGCCACGTCTACAAAAAAAAAATGATATTATGTGGAATTTGTATTTTAAAAATTAACTTACTCGGTATATAATTCTCCAATAATTGCAAACAAGATTACAGAGAATACAACAGAAGTTAATTGATAACCAGCACCAACCATTGCAGAAAATATTAAGGCGTGTGGTGGTGATCTAAATACATCACCATGTACTTGTTTCCAACCATATTCATCACCTAAATCACGTTCCTAAAAGTTGAAAAAATTGGAATAAAACTTTTATTGACAAAAAAACATATTTTTTTATTAAAGAAAAATATTTAGAAATAAAACAATTTTATCAATTAAAAAACAAATATAAAAACTACTATTTTAATTTTTTTTAATTAAAAAATAAACATTTATCTGTAACTACATATTATGTTAGATAAGGAATTTTTTTAAACAAATTTTGTTTTGTGTAAATTGAAAAGATAAAATTTTCTGTGCGATATCACTTTTCACTATCATAGAAAATAAGCAAAAAATTGATTTTTTTCTAATTTTTAAATGTTTTTCACATCTTTTAATAATAGAAAAGCAACAACAAATACTCAATACTACTTGTATAAAAAAAATTGGCAATATGCCTGTCAAAAACAAATTGTCGAAATATTAAAAAAAAATTCATTTTCTTTTAATATACATACCATATCATCCATTTCTTCATCTTTACTATATCTGGCATAATCTTTTCTTAATGTTCTCATTAAAATCATTGATACCAAACCAACTAAAAATATTACCATCATAAAACTGTTGAAAATACTGAACCAATGAATCTAAAAAATAAAAAGTGCAATATGTCATAAATTATATACTTTTTATATAAAAATTTAAAAAATTGTTCTTACCCTATGTTGAAAGAAATTTGGATCCAAATATTTATCAAAACGATCTTCAAATTTAACCTGACTTGATTTCCAATTAACTTCATATGTAAATTTAATCTTTTTACCGGGTATTAATAATTCTTTATTTTCTGGTGTTAAATTGATGTCAACAATTTGTTTACCATTGTATCCAATATCAAATTTTTTGTGCGTATATATATAGTATTTTTTTTCTTTTTCATCTTTTTCACCAACTTTACCCCATATTGGCAAACCATCAATATACATTTGATACCAATAATCATTTCTTACAGCATATATAAATGCATTCACTCTATCATCATTTAATTCAACCATACATACTTCTTGCTTTGGAACATTAGCTGTAAAACAAAGAAAAGTGTTGTAATTAAAAATGTCTTTAAATTCAATGCTTTTGAATGATAAAAATTGGAACATACTTTTAAAATCTATTTCATATCCACTGAATTCTAATTCAACACCTTGGAGGGCTTCACTTAAAGTCTCATGATAATGGCTAATACTTGGTTTATTACCAGCACAAAATGGTAATGAAAAATAAGCATAAGTTTCTTGCCGATTTGCATATGGTCCTACTGTGTTCATCCATAATACAACTTCTTCTCGATCATTATACTGAAAAAAAGTTTCAATTAAATTTTTTCTTTTGAATAAATAATAAAAAGAATTAATTATTTGATGGTATTAGAACATTACTCAAATAAAATTTTACATTTGTTCAAACAAAAAAATAAATGAAAAAACAAAAAAAAAATTAAAGCAAATTATTTGCTCGGGTGGCTTTTTTGACGTAGAACGAGATAATTTTTCCAAAAAAAAATAAACATGATGTTTTTCAGTGATTAACATCATCCGTAATATTTTAATAATGAAAAAAATAAGATTTAAAGCTTAAATTTTTTTTGTACTCACCTGGTGATTATGTTCGTCGGCACTTATACCGATTTGCAATAAACATAAACATAATATTACTAAATGTGCGATAAAAATCATTTTCCCTTTTTTACCAATTTGAAATTTAAAATTTGTTTAGAATTAAACAAAAATTTTTGATTTCTTTTGTTTTTCTTTGTAATTTTGCTTTTCCAATAAATTGTTTTTAACTAGAATAATTCATTTTCTCGGTTTCAAAATTTGCTTTATTTTTTTCCTTTTTCCTTTTTAACAACTAAACACGTCACGTCACTTGCCTAAAAAATTTGACATAACTTTTGATATAAAAATTTTTAACTGAAAAATGAAAATCGATTTAATGTCAAAATGAAATTTGCAGATTTGACATTTGTGCTAATTTTTTACTGGGCTAAATACAATGACGCGATCAAATAATGAATTGAGTTTTCGTTCGCATTGACGGCAGTAATTTATTTAAATTTAATAATATTTATATTATTAAATAATATATATTTTTATATATTTATTGAAAAGCGTAGTATATTTGTACACATAAAATAAATAAAAATAATGAATGAATTGTTTATATAAACTTTTTACGTACATTTAAAAACAAAGAAAATTTTATACCATTCCGCTTAAATTCGCTTTAAAAATTTTTTAAAATGGTTTTTGTCCAAGGTAAAAATAAATTTTATACAGTGTTTAAAAAAAGCACTAGGGTTTTTCCCTAGAAAAATTTTAAATTATAGAATAATTTAGTGTTGTATTAATTATTCATTTGTATTTTATTCAAAAATGCAAGGACTTTATTTTTTAATAAAATTCAATTAAAAAAAATTGATAATGGTAAATTTTAGGTAAATATTAAAATAAAGATTGATGTTTCACCCGTTGTTGATAGCAAATATGTACATATGTATATATTTTTTTATTTCCATGACCAATTTTATATAAAGTAGTCTTGTTTCACTAGAGATAATGGATTGTATGAATTATACTGGAAGTATAAAACGCAAAGGTATGGGAATAACCTAGAAGTAGTGCAGAAGTACTGAACCGAATATGAATGGTGCGAAAAAATTCATTTTTTTTGTACTAATTCCACTAATACATTGAAAATGTTTCTCTTTTTTTTCAGCAGTATTTCAGTACTTTTTCAGTAGTCGAATGGAAATAGTGTTTCAGCACTTTTTTAGTGGAGAAAAGAAGTACATGGTTCTTTTCAAAACTTTTTCAGTAATGAATATTAGCAGTTTTCTAAGTTCTGCTTCAGTATAAATTAGAATTAATTTTACTATTTGCTAAAAATTATTAGAAAAAATAAAGAAAATAAGTTTTAACGCATAAATTTGGTAACAACAATTTCCGCCGTTTACATTTTAACTTCCATTTAAATTTAATTGCTAATGATGGAATAAAGTAACACTCTATTAGGTATAAAAAGAGAGCGAAATTGAGAGTAACTGTACTATATTGTTATTTCATTGATTTCGCGGAACTTCTGTAGTGAATCACTACTTCTTCAGTACTGAATAATCAGCATTTAAAATCTCATCTCCAGTGTAAAAATTAATTTACATGAGGTCGTAATTGCTGAACTGAGGTTTTTAGGGATTTTTGCTATATACATCCATACATCCTATTAATATATATGTATATATGAATTGAGTATATATATGTATGTATATTGTAATGATGTTTCAAATTTAAAATGACTTTATTTTTTCTAAATATTTTTATAAGGATTTAAAAGTGAAGTCCCTCTTATCTTTTCGATTTTACCGACAAAATATTTTCAAAAAAAAAAAAAAAAAACAAAATGAAAATAAAATAAAAAGTATTTGTGCCTTTTAAAAAGCGCGTTTGCCGTTTTACTCTTTCTATTTGTTATTTTTATTTTAAAAGAACTTCAATTCGTTTTCAATTTAATTTTCATATGTCAATATATAAAATATGTATGTAGTCTGTAATTTGAATGGATTTTAGAATATTTAGTAAATATTTGTACCTAAAAAAAGGACATTTTTATGAGTAGAACTTTAAACCTTTGTTTTAAGGCGGTAAAATGTTTTACAGAAAATTATAATAAATAAAATCGCCCATTAATAGATTTAGAAATTTTGAAACCATTCTGAAAAATGAGGAACTTGTTAAATATTTCTAAAAAGCGGGAAAATATTCCAACAAAGTGAGACCAATTTATTTCATTTATTAGAATAGGAAATATCAGAATTAAACATTGCATAACGGTAGGTGAATTTTATTTAATATTTCTTAAGTTACGGAATTTTGAAAGAGGCAGAAGCGCAACGCAAAACGTGGTTACAGCTAAAAGGAATTGCTAAGGATCGTGATAAGTGGAGAGGATTTGTTAACGCCCTATGTTCCACCAGGGATTGTAGGATCCAGTAAGTAAGTAAGTAAGTAAGTTACGGAATTGATTGAACTAGTTATTTCTTTACTAAGAGTAGAGTTATGGATTCCAGATTTGAACCAGAATTTGTTTGGAGAATTCATAACAATTTAGAATTTTAACTTGGGGAATTATAATTTGACAGATGCAAGGACAATTAATTACGGAAAACCTATTTAAATTCCTTTAATTTGAAAACATTTTGTATTTGAATTTCATAAATTTTTGAACCGTTTATTAGTAATGAATGAAGTATAAGAATATTTAGAATATAAAAATTTAAAATTGTATTTCAAATTACAATTTATATATGCATCGCATCCATATGTACGTCATTTTGTATGATTTAGTAGATTGCTGTTTCTATTGTTACTGTCATTTTATTAGTTTACTTTTGGGAATTTTTATTTTCATTTTATTTTCTATTATTTTAAAAATATACATATATATGTATATGTATCTTTGTTTACATGTTTACATTGCTTTATGATGACGAATTTGTATAAATAATATTTTTTAAAAGAAAATATTTTCAGCTTTTCCAATTTTTGTGTCACAACTCACAAGTCCTTCTGTTTCCTTTTAATTTTATACATTGTTTCAAATGGATGATTGTATGAGGACATAATAGTATATATACATTCATATATATATAAATATATATACAAAAGTAGTTTTAAAAGTAAATTGAATATAAATTTAAAATGTTATAGACAACTTTTAGCGTTAAGTAATCACTTAAATAAAATAAACATAAAAATATTTTACGATTTTAGAAACTAAACCATATTCCGTAGAGAGCTCTTTAAAATTTAAAACAAATATTGATATTAAATGAATGAAAATCCACTAAAAATAAAATAACTTTTAGAAAATTTTTCACAAAAAAATATTTTTTAAATGTTTTAAAAGAAAATTATGGTAAAAACTTTGTTAGACCTCATATGAATGAACAATTAAAGTTAAAAAATTGTTTATTTGAAATTTACAAACGGTGTTTTATCACTCTAGTAATCACTGTTACTAATTCAATATTTTTTGAGTGATCAGTTCAATTTGTATTTATAAAATTCTAGTTAAGGGTTGAATCCGCAATATTGTTGGTAATTGAATTTTGAATTAACATTTTTTTTTAAACTTTGGCATTTTATTAAAAGATTGATTGTACTGATAACTTCTAAATAATGCAGAAGTTTTATCCCAACAAAATATGAGCCCTTGAGAGCATAAAAATATTAGTTGGACCATATACAAATATTCTAAACCAGATTTTAGTTTTCAAAACAGTAAACAACAGGATAGCAAACAATTAAACGTCAAACTCTTTAAAAGAACAACAAGAAAAAATTGATTTTGAAAAAATGTTTATTCTAGGTTGTTCTAGTTAGTACTAAAACTGACTAATAGACACGAGGAAGTTCGCATTTAATATTGATTACAATAATGAAAATTAGAATAAACAAGTGAGGGGAAAAAACCAAGGGTTTTTAAAAAGCACATTTTTAAAATTATATACGGTTTCTTACTGAGTATTTTATCATGTATTTTTATAAAAATATATATTATGATAATATTATAATTTTGTTATTTCATTAATAATTAATTATATGACTAATAGTGAATTACTTAGAATATAACCCCAATGCACTCAAGAAAACCTGTTAATAAGTGCAAAATATAATGTTGGAGCTTCAATGTTAACGTTTAATTTTGGAAAAACTTACAATGGTGAATAAGTTATTGTTTTATAAGAACATAAAAGTTTTAATTTTGAAGACCTAGTAGTAGCCCTTCAATTGGGAAGGTTCCCAAATTTTTGCTTAGCAAACTTATGATGGATCTGCCCACCCCCTCCTGTCCTCACCCTTCCATTTTTTTCGGTTCTAGGAAATCAATTTTGAACTCCAACAAAATTTGGAATTTTACCTAGAATATTATTATCAAACCAAAAATGGTTAAGACAAAGAACAATTTCTTCAATTTAAAGAGACCCTTTCAAATTTAAGAAAAACCTTTAACGTATATTGAAATATGATGCTGCAGCTATAAATTTTGCATATTTATAAAAAAAAATTTGAACAGGTGTTAAAGTTACAGGTGGTTGAAAATAGCAAAATTTCAATTTTCAAGCCCTTATAGCTCCTAAACAGGGGGCGTGACAAAAAAATTTTGTTAACCGACTCCTACTAATTTTGGAGGACCTAACTTCTCCCAAAATTTCAAGACCCTAGGTTGAACCGTTTAGAAGATATATGGGGCCAAAAATTTTGCAAAAGTTGAGTTTAGCTTAATGGTAAATTTTAGTACCGTATGGTAACCCTATACATTTTAGTCTTATATTTTTGTAAAGCTTATAAAACCAGCTATCTTTTGCCGTTTTCAAATTGAAAATACACTTAACAAAACTCATGTTATAATAATTTAAAAATAGGGCTTTTTCCAACTTTGAAGGGCTGTAGCTCCGTAACGGGTGGGGCTACAGAAAAAAATTCTTCTACGAAATTATTTTTTTTATAATATCTACCTGTGGTTAAAATTTCTTTACTCTATTTCAAACGGTGTAAAAGTTTTTGTAAACATACGGACGGACGGACAAAGTCAAAATTAAGAAAAACCTTTGACACTTATTGAAACCTTCGTTTTGGAGCTTTTAATTTTGTATACAAATAAAAAAAAATTTTAACTGGTATTCAAGTTATAGGTGTTTAAAAGCTAAATTTTTAGCAAAATTTCAATGTTCGACCCCTTACAGCTCCTAAAGAGGGGGCGTGACAAAAAAAATTTGTTAACTGACTCTTACTTATTTCTAAGGATCTAACTTCTCCCAAAATTTCAAGTTTCTAGATTTAGCCGTTCCGAAGTTATGAGGGACCAAAAATTTTGTAAAACTTAGCTATGAATAACGGTAAATTTTAGTACCGTATGGTAACCCTATACAATTGGTTTTTAAAAATTTGTAAAGCTTATAAGAACAGCTGTCTGTAACCGTTTTCAGGTTGGAAATATACCTTATAGAACTCTAATTATAACTTTTTAAATATGGGGCTTTTTTCGACTTTGTGGGGCTGTAGCTCCGTAACGGGGGGGGCTACAAAAAAAAGTTTTAACATTAAATTATTTTTATTGCAAAACCTACCCATTTCTGATATTTTTTAGTCAATCGTAGGTAAAAAGGGACGGACGGACGGACGGACGGACGGACAGAGTGAAGCTATATAGGCACATTTTTACAAAATTTTTTGAAAATGTGCTAAAAAGTACCTGAAAATAAATCTCTAGCCTGGCAGCCGATGGTGCTAGCAATATTATTTAACAAAATTCAATGTGATTTCTAATATAATTTATAGAATTTAATTAATTAAAAAGTTAATAGTACAAATAAGTCAAAGAAATGACGAACTTAATTTATTGTATGAAGTAAGATTTTAAAATATCTTTGAACTCAGATATGAAGAAAAACAAGTGATGAAAAAAACCAAAAAAAATGTTCAATTTCAAAATTATATAGTGTTTCATACTGAGTATTTTATCGAATTATAATGTTGGAGCTTCAACGTTTCGTTTAATTTAGCACATATAAACACTGTTGACTAAGTTACTGCTTACTTATAAAAATCTAATAGCCCCTCAATGGTCAAAGAGGAATGTTGCCAAATCTCTCAAGGATCTAACTTAAAACTAGCAAAATTTCAATTTTCGAACCCTTCCAGTTCCTAAACAGGGGACGTGACAAAAAAATTTTGTTAACCGACTTCTCCTAATTTCTGAGTATCTCACTTCGTCTAGATCTTCAAGGCTCTAGCTTGAACCGTTTAGAAGATCTGTTGGGCCATTATTTTTTTTGCAATACCTACCCTTGGTTAAAATTTCGTTTCTCTATTTCATACAATGTAAAAGTCTTTGTAAACATATGGACAGAGTGAAACTATATAAGCACATTTTTACAAAATCTTTTGAAACTGTGCTAAAAAATCAAGAATAAAATTGATAGATAATTTATTTCCTTCTGTAAAAAATATTTTATGCTTCAAATTTCAGTTTTTTGACGTTCAAATTTCAGCTCTTGGCAAGCAACATTTAATAATTTAATTTGTATAATTTACTATTTGCTTTTCTACTTAAAGCCAGGTAATAATTTGGGAGTTAATCCACAAGTGCATAATCTATTTTAGAGGGATTGCGGTTTTTAATTTCAAGGAATGGATGAAGTTTTTCAAGGAAAATAGGAGGTTAAATTAATCTTAATTTAAATTTATGAGCTATAAATGTTTCTTATAATAAGAGTTGCAAGAATGTAATGGGAAAGTGCAAAAATTTCAATTAAATATGATATAGTTCCTTTTTTTTATAATTATATACCAGATTTTACTGATAGCCAAATTTGGTGATGATAACCAAAAAGTGTTGCAACAGCGCAAAAATGCTAATAAATTGTATAAATAATAAATTATTTGTATGTTATTATTTTGTAGAGTAGAGTTGAGTTAAATTAAGTTAATGTGCTTCCAACAAAACTACTGTACATTAAACCCGTATTAAATAGGATTAAAAGTTAAGTGAACTAAAAATTTGAACAAATAACTAATCATAATTAAATAAATTCGACATCGACGTTAAAATTTACTTCGCATTTGATGTATTTTTAAAATCTGCCATAATTAGTGGAGTGATCAACAGTTACAGTGAACTAGTGAACTTCTCACACTGATCCCCGAAACTCATCTGTAATCAACATTCAATGTTGGGCAGACTTTTGTTCCATTAATTGTGAACCATAATTCCCCAGGGACTTTTGGTGTTTTTTTCGAGGTTGTTAACGCGAGGACTGTTGACTTTGAGACTTTTTTCTTTTTCTCACCCTTGACCAATTAACCAAATTCTATTAGGCTCATTTTTCAATTTCATAATATTTGATTCCAAAATAATAACAACTACAAAATTTCTTTTAAAATTTGAAATTTTGTAATAGGAAGTAGAATGGGATATAAGTGAAAAGCTTTTCTTGCTTTGAAAATTGCTTAAGCATTAAAAAATCATTTATTTTTTGTCATACAGATATTCTCTTATAATTTTTATATCCAGAGGCTTATTGTTAAATTTAAATGGGGTACACATGCATATTAACTCTGAAAACGATATCAAATATTAAGAAAATATCTTTGAAGTTGGATTTTCATCTTATTTTCCTTCTTAAAAGAAAAATAAAACTTCAATCGATTTTAAATGGAACAGAAACCTCCTCTTTTTTGCTTTCAGTTAATTTTTAGCACATTTTCAAGTTTTGTAAAAATGTGCCTATATAGCTTCACTCTGTCCGTCCGTCCGTCCGTATGTTTACAAAAACTTTTACACCGTTTGAAATAGAGTAAAAAAATTTTAACCATGGGTAGTTTTTGCAAAAAAAATAATTTCGTAGAAGAATTTTTTTCTGTAGCCCCACCTGTTACGGGGCTACAGCCCCCCAAAGTTGGAAAAATCCCTACATTTAAATTGTTATAACAAGAGTTCTGTTACATATATTTTCAATATGAAAACGGCAAATGATAGCTGGTTTCATAAACTTTACAAATTTTTACAAGGCAAATGTTTAGGGTTGCCATACGGTACTAAAATTTAACATTACGCAAAACTCAATTTTCGCAAAATTTTTGGCCACACATATCTTCTGAACGGTTCAAGCTAGGGACTTGAAATTTTGGGAGAAGTTAGATACTTAGAAATTAGTAGGAGTCGGTTAACAAAATTTTTTTGTCAAGCCCCCTATTTAGGAGCTATAAGGGCTCGAAAATTGAAATTTTGCTATTTTTAAACACCTGTAACTTGAATACTTGTCCAAATTTTTTTTTAGTGATAGACAAAATTCAAAGCTCTATAATTATATTTCAACATGTGTCAAAGGTTTTTCTTAATTTTGAAGGGTGACGAAGTTACAGCCCCTGAAAATTCCAAAAAAGCCCTATATTTAAATTGATATAACAAGAGTTCTGTTACGTTTATTTTCAATCGAAAAACGGTATTAGAGAGCTGCTTTTATCGGCTTTACAAAAATATGTCGCTTAAATGTATAGGGTTGCCATACGGTACTAAAATTTAGCATTATATAAAACACAATTTTTACAAAATATTTGGCCACACATATCTTCTAAACGGTTCAAGCTAGGATCTTGAAATTTTGGGAGAAGTTAGATCCTAAAAAAATAGAGGAGTCAGTCAAATTTTTTTGTCAAGCCCCCTGTTTAGGAGCTATAAGGGCCCGAAAATTGAAATTATGCTATTTTTAAGCACCTGTAATTTGAATATCTGTCCAATTTTTTTTTATTAATATACAAAATTTAAAGGTCCAACATTATATTTTAAAATATGTTAAAGGTTTTTCTTAAATTTAAAAGGGGTTCCTTAAATTGAAGAAAATGTCTCTCAGTTTTACCCATTTTTGCTTAGATAATAAAATTCTAAGTAAAATTCCAAATTTTTGTGTAATTCACAATTTAATTCCTAGAACCTAAAAAATTAGGAGGGGGGGGGGGGAGTTGAAGTTAGATTCTTGAGAAATTTGGCAACCTTCCCCATTGAAGGGCTATAACAACTTTTAAATAAGTCAGTAGTAACTATTTCCAAGTAAATATTTCCAAAGTTAAACTCAGTATGTAATACAATATAATTTTGAAAATGTGCTTTTTTAAAAACCCTTGGTTTTTTTTCATCACTTGTTTTTAATAGGTCTTAACTTTCTGGATTTTAAAAATATTAAAACTAGGAAAAAGTTTAATTTTATTTTAAATTTAAAGTTAATAGGAAATATCTATATTAAAAATCTCTAAGTTAATATCTGCATTCAAAATGTTTGCATTCACTTATCATCAATTTCCGTAAAACAAATTCACCTATAAAAATCTTTAATACCACTTTATGCTTACCGAATGGTTTGCTCAAAATTTTTTATAAAATGATAATGATGTTGATAATAATGAAATGATATTTTATAGGTATTACGTATTAGTAATAATAAAGTTAATATAAGTTCCATGGGATCAATGATCTATCAATAAGAACAAATAAAGTCATTGAACTAAATAAAAATTTAAAAAAATTATTATTATAAAATTTTTACTTGAGGGTTTATGACATTTTTTCGAAAAATATGAACTCCAATTAAAAAAATAATTCAGAGGTTTTAAATATTTTTTTGAATGAAAAACAGTATAAATTAAGATTTAAAATTTTTCTTTAAGCATTTGGTAAAGGTGGTAAGAACTCCTAAAGTTGCCCAAGGGACAGCAAATGTTTTCGAGAAAAGTTATATGGGATGAAAGTGAACCAAAACCAAATTGCCATATAAATCGTGTATGAAAAAATCTGTTTCCAATCTAAAAAAAATGTTAGGTACAGACCACAGAGGTGCAGATCTAAGTCGTAATTTAAAGTGGGTTATTGAAATTAAATTTTAAGACTTTTCGGTAAGAAATAAATTCATAACCAACCTTAAAACTAGAAAATTATGATCCACCGCTCTGGTCATAAGTCCCAAAGAGAGATATGGCTCATTACTATGAGACTTAATTCCTTTAGGGACTTATGTCCACTAAATAAGTTATAATTCCTATGGGAGTTATGAACCTGGGAGCTATAACCCTGCACTGAGCTGAGTTTTATTAATAAGAACATCTTAAGGAAATATATGTCAAATAATCCTCATAGAATTTTACCTTTTATTCTCCAAAATTAACAATTTAATTTCAAATCAGAGACATATGATTTTTCTTTAACTTGCTTCCTAATATAAAATCTGATATGTATACACAAATTCAAATAGTTTGATACAACACTAAAATATTATAATGTTTAGAATAAAATTCGACTTTGATTCCTTCTAAACATCGGCTTTATTTCTTTCTAAATACAGTTTAAAAATTAATCACGTTTTCTTCAAAGTTCATGCTTAAACTCACTTAAGTCTTAATCACATTGTTTGAAAATACAATGGGGAATTATATCTCATTGTTTTGGGGATTTTTGGCTCATTCATCGGAGTTAAAATCTTCCGAGTACTTTTGACTAATTATCTGAGTCATAAATCGCTGAGAGACCTCTGACTCCAGGACTTTTGCCACTTTGCCTCCTGTGCCTACTACTATACCTAAATATATAAAGTGAATATATCCTATACATAAAGTGCATCTTAGGTGGGTGTATTATGAAATTTTCCACCCAACCTCCAACAATAAAGGAAAACAAAAATGTAATTAAGTAATAGATAATATCTGAACAGTCTTTAAAACCGTCTCTCAAACTTGGTTCTGCATAAAAATTATACTTTCCTTTACTTCATGTATGTATTAAAAATTGTTAAAATATATTTTTGAAGGATTGAGGCATGGGTAGTTTATGTTTCAAGAATTTCTTGCTTAAGGATTTTTTAAATGTTTTCTTAGGATTTAAAAATTGCAATATGTATTAAATGTTATATGAAAAATTGTTTTTTTATTTTATGTGTTTTTTTTGCAGCTCATCACTCGGAATCAGGAAACAAAAAATAAAATTCCAATAAAATGAATTCAAAATTTTGGGGATTATTATTATACCCGTATAACTATAGTTCAAAAGAGTATACTAAATTTGCCATTACGTTTCTGACGCAAAGAAGGAGTGAGAATTATAGACTCAAAGGTATGGATCGAATCGGAATGGAAAGGTAAATCGATTTAGCTTACGTATGTCTGTTCGTCTTCACGATAACTCAAAGAGTAATGGTGCTACGATTCTGCAATGTTCACAGGTTTGCTTTTATAGCCGTCATCGCCATTGAAATCCAACCAGATCCAAATCTAATTTCCTCCACGGATTCCAGTAGTTGCCCTACAACTCATTTTTTTTATGGGCATTACTCTTGTTTACTTTAATGATCAACGCCTGAATAAAGTGTAGTCGGTGTAGTGGAAGAGGTTTGAAACGCTGTCTTTCAACAAATTTAAATTCTCTTACGGCCATACGGGAATCCCAAAGTTGACACAGTCTACTCTATTACCCTCTTCCTCGTTTAATAGTTGAGAATTGAGATAGAAGAACTTCTATTCTCTTTAGATAAATAGACAAAGTTTTCATTTTGATATAAAATTATTCTATAACATATAAAGTATGTGTATTCATACTATATGTAAATAAAATTTTTTATTTATTGAAATAAATAAAATATTTCAAAGTAAATAACCCGAAAGGTTATAATATAAATAGAATGTTTAAGAAACAAAAAATTTATTTAATCTTTAACTTTAAAAAAAATTTCATGAAATTATTAGTTTTACAGAATTATTTTTAACCCATATTTTATGTAAAAATTTTAAAATCTTTTCATTTAAATTTTACAAATTCGTACGAAATTATTTTAAAAAAAATTTCAGTACCTGCAGGATTTTAAATTTAAATTTAAATTTTTTTTATTCTTTTTATCAGTCCCTTTTGTGCAAATCAAAGAGATTTACGGAAAATAAGCTGTAGTTTCAAAGAAGAGCAAAATTTAATTTTTTTTTACTTATTAGGTTTTTTTGAAGGTTTGATGTAATTTATCAAAAGTTAGGAGCAGAGATTCCAGAAGAGCTGCCCGAGGTTTTTCTGTATGAATTTGAAACAACCCGAAAACTTTCAAAAATTAAATATTAGGTTTCAGCTTTGATACAAATACACTGTTAGGTTTGGGGCCAGATATTAGGAAAGAAGATTGCGAAATGAGAAATGGAACGATCGGTTAGACGAGAGATAAGGAAAACATTATGCGGAAATTATGAAAAAAATGTGCTATCATTTTGCTTAAAGTGTAATATGTCGGCTTCGTATAAATTACAAACTTTAAAGAATACATGAAATAGTGCGTAGTTGAACAATTGCAGGTAGACGCATAATAAACAAATTTCTTTAAGTTGTCTGTGTAGGAAAGTGTAGGAAAGAGATTTTGTCGCATTCCTTGTTTCTCGATTCACTCCTAGTTCTTCCTTAAGAAACAAGTCCGGATATAACATAATACTTTTACATGACATTATGAAGTACTACCCTTCTTTGATGTCTAAAGCAACTCGTTTGATTTGACCAATTTTTAGCCAAAACATAGTTTCAATTACAAATTGGAAAACATTGAGTACTATTTATGAAGAATTTTTTTTTAAAAAAAATCATAATAGATACTTCGTTTTGCTTACATTAAGAGAAGATATGTATTGTATTCTACCATCATATTAGGTCTACACATTATATATTTTAGTCTGCCAGAAAAAGCTATTAAGAGATATGGACACCTCTAGAAAAATTACAATAACATAAACTGCATTGGTTCCACTCCAAGACCATACAACTTATCTTATTACAATTTTTCACTAAGGCTGTAAACTGACAAGAGATCGAGATCTAAATAAAAAACACCTGGAAACAAATCGTAATACATGAGCTTTGCCAATGAAACCTTATATGGAAAAAAAACCTTATAGGAAATCGTATCAAAGGGAAATGTAAAGTGGAGGTTCAATACTCTTTCGCGGAGGAATAATAGATCAAAATAAAAAAAGAATAAAATTACATTGAAATTATGAAGAATTTACATATTTTTAATTTGGAATCCAACCCAGTTCAATTTGTATTTAATTAAAATCGAGGAAGAGTGTAGTAGATAAGACTGTGTCAAGTCTGGGATACTCGTATAACCGCAATATAGACTTAATATCATTCGGTTTATTACTTTTAGCAAAAATTTAAATACACAATTTACTAAACTTTCAATTATGTACAAAAGAAAATATAAGTTGAAAAGCAGCTCTTTAAATCTCTTTCAGTACACTGACTATATGTGGTATTCAAATGTTAGCCATTAAACTTAACTACTATTGACATGCAGTAATGCTCATATAAAAGAAGTAGTTGTATAACACCTATTCAAACCCTCTGCAGTAGACAAACCAAATTTTGCACCAATTTTGGCCATAATACTAAACAACTTTTGGAAAAATTTCAATTCACCAGCTATACCGGATTAATTACATGTAAAAAACGAAGTTGTATGGCAGGCTCTCGAACCCGTGGAACAAACCTGCTGATAGCGGCTATTGCATAAAAACGAATTTATGAAAATTTCAGAATTTTAGCTCCTATATTTTTTGAGTTATCGTACGGACGAACGGACAAACATAGCTTGATCGATTTACTTTTCGAATCTGATCCGATCCATAACTTTGAGTATATATCTACCCACCTCTTTCTTTGTGTCCCAAACGTAATGGAAAATTTAGTATACCCTTTTATTAACATATAGTCAAAAAGCACTCCAGAAAAAATTAATAAAAGTACAATTTTGGATTAACCGGATTTAAATGTACCAAGTTAACGAAGAGAATAATAGAAATGTTAATGACTTTCAAAATTATTATAACAATAAAATAACAACCAAATTTGCATTCTAAGTTTTCTATTCAACATTCAACATTTAATAATAATAATTTTAATTAGTTATTTTGGAGTAGTCTAATGTCTACATTTTTAATACATAATATTTAAATAGTCTCTGCAATTATATAACATAAGTGGTTTTTATGCAAATAAATGTAATTACACTGAACTCATCATTTTGTGCTGTCATTATACATTTTGTATATGTATGTGTAAATCTAATATTAATAAAGTCTTAAAAATATTTAAATAAATATTTATTTAATTTTGTGCATTCAAAAGTATTTTTCAAGGATTATCAAAATAAAATCCTTGAAAAATATTATTCTTTTAAAATATTTCTTTAGATTCCTTATATTTGACATTCCAATGACTTCTTCTGTCTTTTCTACACATGAATGTATATAGTTGTATACTTTGGTGGTTGTTGTATACGATACTTGAAATGACTTATATGATGTTGTTAAAAAGCATCACGTTCTCTATTTCTCTTTTATAGCAGTCAGCGAAATTTACCGTTTTATTTATTTATCAGAAAACACCATCCAGTTCTGGTTGTGAAAACTTTATGGATTATTTCGATTGTTAAAATGATCAAACTTCCAGCAAATCCAAACATTAGAATAAAAAATGCTGATAAAAATGTTTGCATATCAACCTGAAAGTAAAAAAAAATTCTTAAAATTTCAAAAATAAAATGTTATGACTACAATTTTCTTTGTTTTATTTTTTAGCACATTTTCAAAAAATTTTGTAAAAATGTGCCTATATAGCTTCTTTTTAACTGAAACGTGATTCAAATATTTTTTTTATAAAAGAAATTCTTTCAACAATTTTAAACAAGTAATGAAAAAAAACCAAGGGTTTTTAAAAAAGCACATTTTCAAAATTATATTGTATTACATACTGAGTTTAACTTTGGAAATATTTACTTGGAAATAGTTACTGCTTACTTATAAAATTTACTGCTAACAGTAAAGTTTTTATTTTAAAGTTATTATAGCCCTTCAATGGGGAAGGTTGCCAAGTTTCTCAAGGATCTAACTTCATCTACCCCCCCCCCTCCGCCCCCTCCATGTTTTTAGGATCAAGGAATTAAATTGTTAATTCCACAAAAATTTGGAATTTTATTTAGAATTATACAATCTAAGCAAAAATGGGTAAAACTGAGAGACACTTTCTTCAATTTAAGGAACCGCTTTTAAATTTAAGAAAAACCTGTTAAAATATAATATTGAGCCTTTAAATTTTGCATATTAATAAAAAAAAAATTGGACAGGTATTCAAGTTACAGGTGCTTAAAAATAGCAAAATTTCAATTTTCGAGCCCTTATAGCTCCTAAATAGGGAGCTTGACAAAAAAATTTTGTTAGCCGACTCCTACTAATATTTGAGGATCTAACTTCTCCCAAAATTTCAGGACCTTATCTTAAACCGTTTAGGAGATATATGGGACCAAAAATTTTGCAAAAATTGAGTTTTATATAATGGTAAATTTTAGTACCGTATGGCAACCCTATACATTTGAGCGATATATTTTTGAAAAGCCTATAAAAGCAGCTATCTTCTACCGTTTTTCGATTGAAAATAAACCTAACAGAACTCTTGTTATATCAATTTCAATATAGGGCTTTTTTGGAATTTGCAGGGGCTGTAGCTTCGTTACCCTTCAAAATTAAGAAAAACCTTTGACATATGTTGAAATATAATTAAAGAGCTTTGAATTTTGTATATCACTAAAAAAAAATTTGGACAGGTATTCAAGTTACAGGTGTTTAAAAATAGCAAAATTTCAATTTTCGAGCCCTTATAGCTCCGAAACAAAAAATCCTGGACAAAAAAATTTTGTTAACCGATTCCTACTAATTTTTGAGTATCTAACTTCTCCCAAAATTTCAAGACCCTAGCTTGAACCGTTCTGAAGATATGTGTGGCCAAAATTTTTGCAAAAATTGAGTTTTGTGTAATGTTAAATTTTAGTACCGTATGGCAACCCTAAACATTTGCGTTTTAAAATTTTATAAAGTTTATAAAACCAGCTATCGTTTGCCGTTTCCAGATTGAAAATATATCTAACACAACTCTTGTTATAACAATTTAAATATAGGGCTTTTTCCAACTTTGGGGGGCTGTAGCCCCGTAACAGGTGGGGTTACAGAAAAAAATTCTTCTACGAAATTATTTTTTTTGCAATACCTACTCGTGTTTAAAATTCTTTTACTCTATTTCAAACGGTGTAAAAGTTTTTGTAAACATACGGACGGACGGACGGACGGACGGACAGACGGACGGACAGAGTGAAGCTATATAGGCACATTTTTACAAAATTTTTTGAAAATGTGCTAAAAATGAGTTAGCCCAAATTTGGACTGAACTTTGAGTTGAGTTGAAATTTGTAATTTTTAGAACTCTAGTATTAGATAACCTGAGAACTTTGGTTAAAACTTAAAAAATTTCTCTATTTAACCATCATAAGCAGTTTAAAATTAATAATTAAAAAATAAATTAGGTAATGAAAATATTCAGGTGTTAAAAAATTTTGGGAAGGGACACAGAAAATTTTCGTTTAAATTCTAA
Source organism: Dolichopus griseipennis (assembly GCA_963082915.1). Lineage (NCBI taxonomy): Eukaryota > Metazoa > Arthropoda > Insecta > Diptera > Dolichopodidae > Dolichopus > Dolichopus griseipennis. Next base: position 105,518,199 of record OY720443.1, on the reverse strand, counting down.
TATGTTGTAGCCTTTCTTAATCAAAGATTTATTAAAATATACTTACTGATAAATCATTTTGTTTTATTGTTCTTGTACATTGTGGCTTAGGAAAATTCCATACTTTACGTTGATAATCCATTAATCCAGACTCTGAAGTCCGACGTAATCTAAAATGGATAAAATCAAAATATTTTTAAAAAAATTTGTTCAACCTTTCAGATTCGGGAGGTCAGGGTGGAAACATAATACTAGAATGATAATTTTTAGAATTATATAAGAAGGAGAATATCGGTAAATTAGAGTTGTTAAAAAAGTAAAATTGAATGAAACTGAACTGATGTGTTAATATTGGGACAAGCTTTTGGACAATATATGTATTTAAGAATTAGAATCATTTAATAATTATAATTAACTGTGTTCTCTGAATCACTTTATTATCAAATGTGTTCCCTGATTCAAGAATTCCTATAGTTTTTCTAACATACACTTATTTCATAATTCTGTCTTCGTTTGGAGTAAAACCTCACCATTTAGCCCAAAAACAATTTTTTGATTGTTTATTTAGTTTAAACTAATTTTCCAAATTTTTGGAAAAGTTCTATTAATAATTTACTGAACTTCATTATTTAGAAAAAAAAAAAAAAGAAATTTATTGCTATTAAAATTATTTTATTAGAAATGGCTATTTAAAATTTATATTTAAAAAAAATAGGAAATGCAACAACTATTTATTATAAAAAAAGACAAATTAAATAATAAAAATTAAACCTCAAATAAAATTTTTATAATTTTAGTTCACAACACTTTAGGGAAATATAAAATTAAAATTTTTTTTTTCTTAAAATAGATATTATTATAATATGGGTATTTTTATGAAGTACAGGGTGTTCAAAATTAAGAAAATTAAGAACAAAATTCTGTTAAAAGTGTTTATTTATCAATTAAGCTGTTCCCCAAGATAGTTTATAAGATACTCAAAGTTTAAATTCTGAACACAGGACCAAACGAGAACACATTTTAGACTGGCAGTAACTTAAATCTAAAACCCAAACACATACCATACAAGGAGTTTTTAAAAAGCACTTTTTCAAAATTATTATAGTGAAATCAATTCGTAAATAAATATAAAGTCCCAATGTACCCAAGAAAACCGTTTAAAGAGTTTAACGTTTAAGTTAACTTTTATTTAAGTAAACTTATGTCTGATTCTCGAGGATCTAATCCCGCTTCCTCCGCCTGAAATTTTCAAGTTCAAGGAATTAAATTGTGACTACCACCAATATTTGAAATTTTTCTTTGAATTTCATTATCTAAGTAAAAATGGTTAAAATTAAGACTCACTTACTTCAGTTTTAAGGACCCTCTTTAAATTTAAGAAAAACCTTTAACATATGATTAAATATAATGTTGAAGCTTTAAATTTTGTATATAACTAGAGGTGGAAAGCAATAGTAAAATTTCAATTTTCGACCCCTTACAGCTTTTAAATAAATTTTCTTAATCGACTCCTACTAATTTTTAAGGATCTAATTTCATGTTTCTAGCTTGAGGCGTCACAGTAGACATGTGACACCAAAAATTTTGCAAAAATTGACTTTTCATAACGGTGAATTGAGTTTGCATAACGTATGGCCACCCTATGCAATTGAGTTTTAAAAATTTATAAGCTTTATAAGCTTTAAAAAGCAGCTGTCTTTTACCGTTTTCAGATTTTAAAAATATCTTACAGAATTCTTGTAATAACTGTCTTTTCGGGCTTTTCCAGACTTTTGGGGGCTATAGCTCCTTAACGAGTGGGACTACAGAAAATAGTTTAAAATTTCTTATACCTATTTTAAACGGTGTAAAAGTTTTGTAAATATACGAACGGACGAATAAAAGGACAGAGTGAAACTATATAGGCACATTTTTTAAAAAAAAATTTTTTTGCAAGTGTGGTAAAAATTGACAATTGATTAACGTGTCGAATATTCTTGATCATATGAGGCGGAAAATTTTTTATTATAATATTATTGTATCAGTCTGTGATTTCATTTGGTGAATTGGTGAATGGTGTAAAATTTAAACATAAAAAAAAAACAAACTGAATAAATTTCATATACAATGTACGTGTACATGTGCAATGTGCATATACATAAAAATCTACATAATTTTAAACTTTTTAATGTACATATTAAATATTAAAAAGTTTTAAAATATATAACTAATAAAATTCTTAATATTTTTTTTTTTTTGTAAATAAAACAACACTAGTATAATAAAATATTGCAAGGAATTCATTTAGGATTTTGAATGGTACATTTAAAAAATATTTTTATATAAAATAATTTTATAGATGCAAAAAGAACATTATGTTTTGCACAAATTTTTATGTACAAAATATTTTTTGCAACATTTTTTTACAATAATTTTTAATTTTATCATTATTTAAAAATTTATTGTAAAAATTCCATTTTAAATGCAATCTGCCTGTTTGTTATAATAAAACATCACTAGTATTTTAGATTTAAAGAACCGATTGGGAAAGAGATCAAAAGCAAAAAGTGTAGATGGATGGCACACACTTAGAAAGCCGCAAGAAAGCATAACAAGGAAAGCCCTAGATTAGAACTCACAAGATACCCGAAGATGAGGCCACCCCAATAACACTTAGAAAAACATGGGAGGAAGCAGAAATAACTGCTCAGAATAGCGTCAGATGAAGATGCCTATTAGATATCCTTTGTTCTCAAGAAGGGCAATAAGGACAAAAAAAAAGAGTATTTTAGATTAAAAAGTGAAAGTTTTTTGAACCTAGTTGGATCTTATAAAAGTTGGAAGAGTTCAAATACAAGTTTATTATATAGCGCGAATACGTTGCGGAGCTCTAGGGTTCCAAAGTTTAAAGTTTTTTTTTTAGGTTTTATATGTAAAGGACTACAGTACATATATTGACATTTCGAAATTTAAATTAAAAGGCATATAAAATATATTTTTTAAAACATTGACGCCTACTGAAATTTTTGAAATTTTAAAATATAAAAATTCGTAAATTAAATTATAACGTATTTTACATATTTTGAAATGTTTAAACAGGTTTTCTTAATTAAATATGGTTGACATCAAATTAAAGAAAGTGCCTAAAAGTTTTTGAAAATTTTCTAGAGTGCATTTTATCGTTTTTTTTTAAACTTTATGTTAAAACATACTACCTGATACTATTGTTAGTATATGTATTTATGATTTTTGTGTATTTCCCCTAGTGAATTACTTTTTATATGCAATTAAATAAAATAAAATTAAAAATTATGAAAAATAAAATTATTTAAATAATTTATAAGTTAAAAGTGTCCCATCCCTCTTTGTTTTATTTTAAAATTCAAGCAAATTGAATTAATATAAAACAATATAATATCTTATTTATTTATAAATTTCATTTTTTATTATAAAAATTAAAAAAAAATCATTTTAAATCCTATATGTAAACTTATTATTGCCCCTACAGCTTGAAAGGTTTGATATAATATTTATATTTGTCATAGGAGACTTTATTTTTTAAGACTCCTTATATATTTGTAATAATCAAGGTACATTTTTTTTTAAATATTAACCGAACTTAACAAATCAAGATCCAAATACTGAAATTCTTTAGCTCCTTAATTTATTTTTAGAAAACTTTACTCCAGTGGTTTTAGAAAATCTTTTCTTATTTTCCGTTTGTAACAAAACCTATACCTAGGTATGGAAGATAAGGACTCAAATTATGCGTGAGATTAAAATTGAAAAGTAAATGGATATAATTGCTTGTCCCATTCTTTGTAAGTGTAACTGAAAGTTATCTGAGAGTTGACACTCTTATCAAAAACTACTATATCATTGCAAATTTTTCAATGTTTTATTCCCCTACGGCAGTTTTCATGCAATACTTTTTAAATAAAGTTAAATCGTATTATTAAACAATTAGTTATTACTCTGGTTATACACATTTTTTATTTTCGTAAAGTGAATTTCGTATTCGAAAGATTGATTCTCTGTAATTCGAAATTCGCTATATTTTAACTCGTAAAACATATACATGAATTTTATCAGTTCTAATTTAAATTTTCTTACCATGTAATACTATTTTCGAATATTTCTTGACATATATTTTATTCGAATGAATGGATTTTTCTTAAATTTATTAAATAGAGATTTATATTTATTATATTACAAAGTTTGTCAGTACGTCTTTTACATATAATCAAAATATATTTTACTAATAAGTCTAAAAGAGTCACAAAACAAGTGATGAAAAAAAACCAAGGGTTTTTAAAAAAGCACATTTACAAAATTATATTATATTACACACTGAGTTTAACTTTGGAAATATTTACTTGGAAATAGTTACTGCTTACTTATAAAATTTACTGCTAGCAGTAAATCTTTTATTTTAAAGTTGTTATAGCCTTGCAATGGGGAAGTTTGCTAAGTTTCTCAAGGATCTAACTTCATCTAACCCCCCCCCTCCGTCCCCCTCCATGTTTTTAGGTTCTAGGAATTAAAATGTGAATTCCATAAAAATTTGGAATTTTACTTAAAATTATACAATCTAAGTAAAAATGGGTAAAACTGATAGACACTTTCTTCAATTTAAGGAACCGCTTTTAAGTTTAAGAAAAACCTTTAACATATGTTAAAATATAATGTTGGGCCTTTAAATTTTGCATATTAATAAAAAAAAATTGGACAGGTATTTAAGTTACAGGTGCTTCAAAATAGCAAAATTTAAATTTTCGAGCCCTTATAGCTCCTAAACCGGGGGCTTGACAAAAAAATTTTGTTAACCGACTCCTACTAATTTCTAAGTATCTAAATTCTCCTAAAATTTCAAGACCCTAGTTTGAACCGTTCAGAAGATATGTGTGGCCAAAAATTTTGCAAAAATTGAGTTTTGTGTAATGTTAAATTTTGGTACCGTATGGCAACCCTAAACATTTTTCTTTAAAATATTTATAAAGTTTATGAAAGCAGCTATCGTTTGCCGTTTTCAGATTGAAAATATATCTAACAGAACTCTTGTTATAACAATTTAAATGTAGGGCTTTTTCCAACTTTGGGGAGCTGTAGCCCCGTAACAGGTGGGGCTACAGAAAAAAATTCTTCTACGAAATTATTTTTTTTTGCAAAAACTACCCATGGTTAAAATTTCTTTACTCTATTTCAAACGGTGTAAAAGTTTTTGTAAACATACGGACGGACGGACGGACGGACGAACGGACGGACGGACGGACAGAGTGAAGCTATATAGGCACATTTTTACAAAATTTTTTTTGTAATTGTAATTTACAAACAATTAAAAAACATAATAGAAGTGAAATCACACAAAAAGTACACAAAGTCTTCAAATCCTTAACACATCCATATAAATAATTTTTTTATAGACTCAAGTGTATGGATCGGAGCAGAATCGAAAAATAAATTGATTTAGCTATGTATGTCCGTCCGTCCGTCCACACGATAACTCAAAAACTAAAGGAGCTAGGATCTTGAATTTTCGCAAATTCGTTTTTTTGCAATAGCCGTCATTGCTATAAAAATCCAGCCATTTTGGTTCATGGGTTCGGGTAGCTGCCATACAACTTTGTATTTTATATGAGCATTACTCCACTCCACTAAATGAAGCTGGGTGTCTGACATTTTGTCAAAAATAGCTTAGTGTAATGCCCAAAGTTACAGCAAAATTTGGCAAAGTTTGGTTGGTCGAGTTGGGTTCAAGTAGCTGCCATACAACTCCTTCTTTTATATGAGCATTACACTAAACTTAATAAAGCTTTATATTTGAAATTTTGCCAAAAGTAATTAACCGCATGATATAATGTATATTAAAAAATTAATTATAGAATCGCTCTAAAACGTTTCTAAAGCCTTCAAAAACGAGTTAAAAGATTTGAAAGACAAAAAGTATGAAAAATTTATGGTTTTTATGAAATTTTTGTAGTGATCACGAATTATTGCTAGAATTGCTCCAGGACGCTTCTAAAGCCTTCAAAAATGAGTTTAACTGACAGAGTATTAAATTACTAAAAGTATTCAGTACTGAGTGAGTACTATTTACTTAACAACTTTAAGCACTGAAAAAGTACTAATTACTAACTGTATTCAGTACTGACTACTTAACAGTATTAAGTACTGACAGAGTACTAATTATTAAGTGTATTCAGTACTGTTACATAACAATATTAAGTACTGAGAGAGTACTAATTACTAACTATATTCAGTACCGACAGAGTACTATTTACTAACTGTATTCAGTACTGACTATGTAACAATATTAAGTACTGAGAGAGTACTTTATTGCTAACTATATTCAGTATTGACTAAGTAACAACATTCAATACTGACAGAGTACTTAATTACTAACTATACTCAGTACTGACAGAGTACCTAATTACTAAATATATTTAGTACTGAGAGAGTACCTAATTACTAACTATATTCAGTACTGACTTAGTAACAATATAAAGTACTGAGAGAGTACAGAATTACTAACTATACTCAGTACTGATTTAGTAATAATAGTCAGTACTGACAGAGTACCTAATTACTAACTATATTCAGTACTGACTTAGTAACAATATTGAGTACTGATACAGTACTTAATTACTAACTATATTCAGTACTGATTTAGTAACAATAGTCAGTACTGACAGAGTACCTAATTACTAACTATATTCAGTACTGATTTAGTAACAATACTCAGTACTGACAGAGTACTTAATTACTAACCATATTCAGTACTGACTTAGTAACAATATTAAGTACTGAGAGAGTACTTAATTACTAACTATATTCAGTACTGACTTAGTAACAATATTCAGTACTGACAGAGTACTTATTTACTAACTATACTCAGTACTGACTTAGTAACAACATTAAGTACTGACAGAGTACCTAATTACTAAATATATTCAGTACTGACTTAGTAACAATATTGAGTACTGATACAGTACTTAATAACTAACTATATTCAGTACTGATTTAGTAACAATAATCAGTACTGAAGAGTACCTAATTACTAACTATATTCAGTACTGACTTTTATTTTAAAGTTGTTATAGCCCTGCAATGGGGAAGTTTGCTAAGTTTCTCAAGGATCTAACTTCATCTAACCCCCCCCCCCCCTCCGTCCCCTTCCATGTTTTTAGGTTCTATCTCAATTATTCAATCTCAAGGATCTAACTTCATATAGCTCCTGTATTCAGTACTGATTTAGTAACAATATTCAGTACTGACAGAGTACCTAATTACTAACTATATTCAGTACTGATTTAGTAACAATACTCAGTACTGACAGAGTACTTAATTACTAACCATATTCAGTACTGACTTAGTAACAATATTAAGTACTGAGAGAGTACTTTAATTACTAACTATATTCAGTACTGACTTAGTAACAATATTAAGTACTGAGAGAGTACTTAATTACTAACTATATTCAGTACTGACTTAGTAACAATATTCAGTACTGACAGAGTACCTAATTACTAAATATATTTAGTACTGAGAGAGTACCTAATTACTAGCTATATTCAGTACTGATTTAGTAACAATAGTCAGTACTGACAGAGTACCTAATTACTAACTATATTCAGTACTGACTTAGTAACAATATTGAGTACTGATACAGTACTTAATTACTAACTATATTCAGTACTGATTTAGTAACAATAGTCAGTACTGACAGAGTACCTAATTACTATCTATATTCAGTATGATTTAGTAACAATAGTCAGTACTGACAGAGTACCTAATTACTAACTACCTATATTCAGTACTGACTTAGTAACAATATTGAGTACTGATACAGTACTTAATAACTAACTATATTCAGTACTGATTTAGTAACAATAATCAGTACTGACAGAGTACCTAATTACTAACTATATTCAGTACTGACTTTTATTTTAAAGTTGTTATAGCCCTGCAATGGGGAAGTTTGCTAAGTTTCTCAAGGATCTAACTTCATCTAACACCCCCCCCCCCCCCCCCCTCCGTCCCCCTCCATGTTTTTAGGTTCTAGGAATTAAAATGTGAATTCCACAAAAATTTGGAATTTTACTTAAAATTATACAATCTAAGTAAAAATGGGTAAAACTGAGAGACACTTTCTTCAATTTAAGGAACCGCTTTTAAGTTTAAGAAAAACCTTTAACATATGTTAAAATATAATGTTGGGCCTTTAGCTCCTAAACAGGGGGCTTGACAAAAAAATTTTGTTAACCGACTCCTACTAATATTTGAGGATCTAACTTCTCCCAAAATTTCTGGACCCTATCTTAAACCGTTTTGGAGATATATGGGACCAAAAATTTTACAAAAATTGAGTTTTATATAATGGTAAATTTTAGTACCGTATGGCTAAACCTTATACATTTAAGCGACATATTTTTAAAAAGCCTATAAAAGCAGCTCTCTTATACCGTTTTTCGATTGCAAATAAACCTATCAGAACTCTTGTTATATCAATTTAAATATAGGGCTTTTTTGGAATTTGCAGGGGCTGTAGCTTCGTAACCCTTCAAAATTAAGAAAAACCTTTAACACATGTTGAAATATAATTATAGGGCTTTGAATTTTGAATATCACTAAAAAAAAATTTGGACAGGTATTTAAGTTACAGGTGTTTAAAAATAGCAAAATTTCAATTTTCGAGCCCTTATAGCTCCTAAACATGGGGCAGGACAAAAAAATTTTGTTAACCGACTCCTACTAATTTCTAAGTATCTAACTTCTCCTAAAATTTCAAGACCCTAGTTTGAACCGTTCAGAAGATATGTGTGACCAAAAATTTTGCAAAAATTGAGTTTTGTGTAATGTTAAATTTTGGTACCGTATGGCAACCCTAAACATTTTTCTTTAAAATATTTATAAAGTTTATGAAAGCAGCTATCGTTTGCCGTTTCCAGATTGAAAATATATTTAACAGAACTCTTGTTATAACAATTTAAATGTAGGGCTTTTTCCAACTTTGGGGAGCTGTAGCCCCGTAACAGGTGGGGCTACAGAAAAAAATTCTTCTACGAAATTATTTTTTTTGCAAAAACTACCCATGGTTAAAATTTCTTTACTCTATTTCAAACGGTGTAAAAGTTTTTGTAAACATACGGACGGACGGACGGACGGACGGACAGAGTGAAGCATATAGGCACATTTTTACAAAATTTTTTGAAAATGTGCTAAAAAGGACCATTACAATTCGGAATGATTTTTTTGAGTATTTTGAGTGAACAAACAAAAAAAAAGCGGATATTAGGAGGGATATTAGGGAGGAGCCAAATTGTACATATAGATATTAAGCTTATGTTTATTCCACATATTTTAGCAAGCTTCGTGCTCACGCACGCGAAGCGGAATCGCGGCCGGAAGTGCATGACAACCGCGAGCGGACTATTTGCCAGTTACGGAGAAGACATCATACTTACATGCAGAATGAATTATTATATGTACTTGTATTTTAGGGTGTATTGTCTCACTTAAATTGAGTTTTAATGCTCTAATAATTTTTTAACATTAATTAAATTAACTTAAATGATTGGTGGGTGATTAGATACTAAAAATTTTTGTGGTGATACAACCCATAGCCATAGTGGGATATTTTGCCCTTTAATTTTGGGTGAGTCAATAAATCGTAAATTTCGTTTAGAGTAATGTGTCTCACCGACTGTGGGATTAACTCCCCCAACAGTATTTGGGCAAAATATCCCTCCTCTGGTGGGACATATTGTCAAAGGGCATAATGGCTGATTATAGTAGCCCTTGTCAACTCTTAAATCCCCGTGAATACCAACTATAATGTATAAAATAAATCAGAATTTCTCATATAAAAAATAAAATTTTTTATATATAATTACCTACTTTGTTTTACAATTGAAATGTTTAACAGAAAATTCAAAACATTTGTTTTTTTTTTATAATTAATTACAAAGAGAATAAATAAAAACAAAGATGAATTTAGAAAAAAAGCATTTGATTCGATCTGGATTTGAACCGGGACATTTTGATTAAAACTCCAATGTCTTAACCACTACACCATGAAGCGATTAATAATTTAAATAGATTTTGTTTGTTTTCTATTTAGTTTCTATTTAGTTATTAATTTTGAAGATATTCATATCAGGCGGCTACCCGAAGCCTTTGTCCCATATTAACCAAAAACAATAGGGAACCTATACAAATTGTCTAAAAATTACTTTGTGTAAGTTTAGAAATTCTAGCTTCTTAAGTTTCAAAGTTACCGTACTGACAGACAGACTCACATAAATAGATCGATTTACTTTTCGATGCTGATCCTTTAAAATTATATCTAGCTCGTCTAGATCAATGCTTTACAAATTGTGAAATAATTTTAATATACCCGTGATCTTATTAGTATGCACGGATATAACGAGTGCTTTTGAAGCAAAAAATTAGATTTTCGGATTCAAAACTATTTAAATACTAATTAAAAAATTTAAAATTAAATTTAAATTTAATAATTTAAAATTTTTAAAATTTTTTTATATATACGTATTACAAAAATAGTAAAAAGTGGTAGCTTCTAAAATTTGTAAATTGTTTTTTTAACTTTAGAATTAAATTATAATTTCAATTAGATAATAGAAGCCTAAATAGTGCTTATATACATAGCATGAGTATTTATGTAATAATAAATGTTAAAAATTTTATTTGAAATTATTAAAATAAATTATCCAAACTTTATATTAATGTACAATATTAAATTTCATTAACCCACAACAAACAAGATTCTATTGCGTTACACCTATTTTACAATATTCATTTTCACTTAAAATTAAATGAAATTAAACTAAATTTAATTTAAAGATACTTTTTTTTTTAATAATTGTTTTTTATTAAATAAAAATACAATAAAAAAAAAATGATAAAATATTAATTTAGTGTTTGAATAAATTTTTTTGCCCGGAAATATAATTCTTAATACCACTTTGATCCACCATTATTCAAAACTACCATCAACTCCACAATCCCCACTAACAGAAAAAAATTAAAATAAAATTGTATTAAATTATCTAAAAAAATGTAAATTGACTACCATTATAAAGGTCAATTTGGTATCTATTCTATGTTTTTTTTTTAGAATTTTTAAGAGCGTGTTTTATTCCATTAAAATATGTTTCTATCTCTTTTTATTTTCATTTTATGTAATTTAATACAACTTTATTCTCCGTCAGTTTCAATTTTTAAAATTTGTAATATTTTTTTATTAAATTTTGTTTTTTACGGGGGTTTTTACCTGCACAAAATTTATATACCTGTAAGCTATTAGCATTATCTACTTTATTTTAACATAACTATATTCCCACATCTGTTTGTAATCAACATATATAGTTTCCATCACCCAGTTTAAAATTTTTAACATGCTTTAATACTTTTACATCTCTTCTCCCAAGTTCGGGTGATTCGGGAGATTCCCCCCTTTGTTCATTTATTTAAAAACGAGGAAGAGTGTAGTAGAGTAGACTATGTCAACTCTGGGATACCCGTATGACCATTATATAAACATTATATCATTATTATTATAAACATTAATTACTTTTGCCAAAATTGCAAACAAGTGAATCTAATGTATAATGCTCATATATAAGAAGGAGTTGTATGGCAGCTACTCGAACCCTCTGCAGTAGACCAACCAAATTTTGCAGTAACTTTGGCCATTACACTAAACTATTTTTGGCAAAATTTCAGACATCCAGCTTTAATAGGTACAGAGTTATGCTCATATAAAAGAAGGAGTTGTATGGCAGCTACTCGAACTCACTGCAACACCTCCCACCAAATTTTGCAGAAACTTTGGCCATAAAACTAAACTACTTTTGCCAAAATTTCAGACACGTAGCAGTAATAGGTACAGAGAAATACTCATATAAAAAAAGAAGTTGTATGGCAGCCACCGGAACCCATGAACCAAAATGGCTGGAAAAAATTAATTTGCGAAAATTTCAAGATCCTAGCTCCTTTAGTTTTTGAGTTATCGTGCGGACGGACAGACGGATGAACGGATGAACGGACGGACATACATAGCTAAATCGATTTATTTTTCGGATTCTGATCCGATTCATACACTTGAGTCTATATCTACCCCCCCTCCTTCTCTGCGTCACAAACGTAATGGCAAATTTATTATACCCTTTGACTATATAGTCATACGGGTATAAATATTCAAGAATTTGTTGTCTATTACAGAACCTGGTATATAGAAAGGAAATAATTCAATATAAGTATGGTTAGTTTTTGGATGGTATTTGGCAAAAAATGCAAAATACCATTAAGAAAAAAAAAAAAAAGAAACACAGTAACTCTTTTAGTATTTTATTTCAAATATCACCATACTATTTTTGTGCCAAAAGTAAAAATAAAATTTAAATACAATAATATTTTAGTGTTGTTTAAATTATTTTTCATTTTCATTTCTAAAACATAATAATTTTTTAGTATTTTGTAGAATATTCGTTTTAAAATTATTGCATATTTTAGTAGAGAAGTATTATAATCTTGTAATTGTCTGTTCGTATTACTCTGGTACATCAATGGGCAAGGTACCTGTTTCACCTGTTTTCAATTTAAAATGACGGGCGTTATTATGATATAAATTATAAATCAATTGTTCTATTATGATATGATTTGATCAGACAGACCATTCGTTTAAAAGGCTGACGTCCAAATCACTATGCCATGGGTCGGATCTCTACTTACGTTTTTAAATAATGTAATAATTAACATTATGTACTTTTCACCCAGTATAATACGGCTTATTTAGTATACAAAAAAAATCATAAAGTTTGCATACTTCTAGGTGCATTTAATCTTCATTAATGATTTAGTACATTTTGAAATAAGACTTTATTTTCTAAATTAGTTTTATTAAAAAAAAGAAAATTATTTATTTATATAATTAGAAATATACATATATGCTCATTGTTGTTTTAAGTTAAGAGCTGATAGTAATAATTATATACTTCCGAGTCTTTTAATATTATTCATTAAGAGAAACATCATCCTTAAATTATGCAAAAATTGTAAAATTAAAATAAAGTTTTTCAAAAGATAAGACAGCGAGGAGGCCTTGGTGACGTAGTGAGTAAGTACTTGGCGAATCAACGATAATTCTTAATTAAATCGCTTACACGGTTACGAGACCCCTAAAAAACGGACTTAAAAAATTTGATAAAGTTAAAAAACTCATTTAATTGCATATTTATAGGATAAACGAATTTTCTTCAAAAAATGTGTATATAATTAATTAGATTATGAATTGTTACTGGTATAACGGTAAAAAAAGGTAAATTGTTTTTTTTTTAACATCAAAAAAATAAAATTCTACAACTCAAACAAATTTTAACATTTTTCTATTTACACAATATGTACATGAAAGTGTGCAAGTGAATGTATTTGTATAAACTAATGAAAATAAATAGGAAAAAAAGGAATTTTTTCTTACCCATACATAATGACTTTCCTTAGAGGTGAATTTTTTTGTACAATATTAACCATTTTTTGTGGTGGAAATAGTTCAATTTCACTTAATTCGCATATTTCTTTTTCTGTAAAAATTTCTGATATTATTTTATATGCTGTACTAACATCAATATGAAAAGCATATCCTGGATATAGTCATCATTGTAGTTGTTGTTCCCGAATTCATCCAAAGGAAAAGAAGATAAAAAAATCAAAAAAAATTTAAATGTTTTCAAAAATTTATTTGTTGGTGCGTTTTGTTATTGTGAATTTAAGTAGCATCAGTAACATATAGTATCTGAATATATATACTTATATATATATATATGTTTAAAGAATTCTTCTTAATTTTTTTTCCGGGAATAATATTTTTTAATGGATTAAAATGAAAAGCGTACAGCAAAGGAATGAGAGAGAAGAATTCGGTATATAAATAAATAATCTGGATTATTTAATTTCTTTCAATTATGAAACTCGCACTAGGAGACTCAGATTTTATCTTTAAATCTTGGAAGCAATTAAGCTTTAATCCAAAATTTAAAAAAAAACCAAAAGAATTGTACAAAAAAGTTTATGGAACCTTATATGTGCTACACAAATGTGGCTGAATATGATTTGATATATACCAAAATGTTTTCTATTCTAATGTTTTTATCAAAATCTTTAGAAGAACTTGTTCTATGGGATACAACGGGAATCCTCGGCTGGAGGAATTTTCGACCCGTTTAAACTAATCTTACAGTACAAATACAACACAATTCAAAGGTGCTCGAAGCGTGGTACAGTGCCTAGTGTATATATATATATATATATAAAAAAGGCTGACGTCCGAATCACTTTGCCATGGGTCGGATCTCTACTTATGTTTTTAAATAATGTAATAATTAACATTATGTACTTTTCACCCAGTAAACATTGTTTAATACGGCTGAGTTGCCGATCTTTCATTCGGAGGGCCCGCGTAAAAAAATTTTATTTGGTTTTTGATTCATATCATCTACCATTTGTCATTGGGGTCAAATTAATAACTTTACTTATAATTAATAATTCTCAATAGCATGAATGTAAGGATGCATTTATGTTGTGATAAGTGTATCGATAAGAGCATATCGTAGAAAACTATAAAAATAATTTGAATAGAGGTGTTTATATTGTAGCTCGCTTTGATCAACACCATAAACAATATATAATTTTCTACGCTATGCTCCTATCGAAGCTCTTTTCCTTTATCACAGCTCTAATATAATCGCATTCTAAATAGAATCTAAGAAGTTTGTCCAAGGAATAGTACTATATCTCTAGTAGTAACTCAATATAGAATTCATCAATCTCAATTATGAAAATTTGGTATGTGTAGTACCTTCCCTCCTGTTTCAATGTGATATGTTTACTTATGATACTCGGCTCAGCTTTCTAATTATTAATAACTAAGTTAATCTGCAACAAAAAACAGCAGGCGAGCGATTCTGAGAGAATATTTTTTGAAAAATTTAAAAAGTATGGGTTCTTATATGCAAGAGACCAAGGAATAACAAATGAGCCCAAAACTTTATGGCGATTTTCTTGCAAAAAATAGTTCGCTTGCTATCTGCATTCGTTCGACGCTTTAGACTCATAATTTTAGAAAATGTAAAGGCAAAAAATACTTTTGTACCAAAAAATTTTTTAATTATTTAAACTTTGTTTAATTTTTTCCTTTGCAAGTTGCATGTGATGTACAAGCATTTAGACAACAATGATCTACAGATTTTATGTAAAAATAACCATTTTTCTTTTGTAACCAACTAATTTAAAGCGAATTTTTTTAATATCTGAGTTTTTTTGAAATAAAAATGCAAAGAATTGTACATTGTGGGGTTAAAGAATTCAACGATTTTCTTTATTTTTTTTGGGAATGTGGTTAGTTTTGGTTTACTCTGGAGTTTTTTTTCGTTTATTCTGTTTTATGAAATGAAAATATAGGAGGCAGCAAGGTCTAACTGTAAAAAAAATATGGTTTTTTGTTAAATTAAATAGTATGTTTTTGGATTTTGACCAAATTGTGGAATACCACATCATCATTATCCATCTAATAAAAACAATGTTTTAATGTTATTTTTTTTACCATATTTTATCCTTCACAACAGTAGCAACTTTGTTTCATATGCATGTAGTATGTACATTGTATATAAGTAAACAGAATATCCTACATAATATCAAGGATATTTAAGGAAAAACATTTTTTTTAATTTGTTCTGTCTAGAAATGTTCTTTAAAGTCTTAACGTTTTTTTTGAATTTTTGCGGAAAATTTTTTTATACGATGTACTTGCTGTATTCTAGGGAAATATTTCAGGGAAACCTGGAGGTTCAAAAAACAGACCAAAATAAAAGGTTTTTATCATTTTGTTTCTTTTTTAAGGAAATAAAATTTCAAATAAATTTTTTTTTATAGAATTTTTAATGGAATAGTTTTGTTGATGTATTCACAATAAGTCTGTTTGTTGTTTAGTTAAATTTCAAAGTCTCAAGACTTTTCAATATAAATATCGCAAAGTCCCTCTGTATAAAGGACATTACTTTCCAAATTGAAACACAATTTTACAATTCGAAACGATTGCTCAAACATTTTGATTTTTTCAATTTTATTCTAGTAAAATACCTGTCTAGTGAGTGGTAGTCATATTAGTTCAGCGTTCCACTTTACTGAATAAAAGGAGTCCTCGGAGAAGCAGTGGGTAATCATTTAGCTTATTACCCCGGACTTCGGACTCGATTTCTGTAGGGGTAATTAATTTAAATTAGAAGGAAAATTTATTTTAAAAAAATTTAGCTTTACAAAGTCTCCTTGGCAACCAGATATATAAGGTAAAATATCAAATGCTTTATGATATAGGCAAGACCTGGGTGTTAGGACAACACATGTTATAATCCATAACAAAAATAAGCAAATAGTTAGATTTTTTTAAATAATTTAATAATAAAGATTAAATATTCAGGGTCGATAATATTGGTTTGGAACCCATTTTTGGAAAGCTGATTCTATGAATTTCCAAGTAAAATCCATTTTTTGTCTTCGGATCTAAGGGGTCGAACTATGTGCTGCACATAATTTTTTTTTTTTCTTTTATGAGTTTGTCATGATTCATGTTTTTTTAAGTGTTGAATGTTCAACTTTTATAGGCTAATAATTCTGCTAATACCATTGGTACATGTTGGATAAGAGAAGATATTGGACATATTGTATTCTTATTATTAGGATTGATTTTAATGAACTCCATATATAATTAATACATTTGCACCTAGGTCTAATTATTTTTACTAAATACAAATATAATGCACAAGGAATATAATGCAAATATTGTTCAGAAGCCTCCAAACAACATTTGATTTTTTGAACAAATGATTAGTATGTATAGAGCAACAGTACCTTCTTTAATAAGAAGCACAATAGTGAAGCTTCTCTCGGATCATGATATACGATCACTTATCCTATTTTGCAAATATATAGAAGTGCGTACCAATCTTACATGGCTAAAGATATATTGTCTTTACATAAAGTTTTTCAAAGAGAAGCAATAAAAGTTTCAGCTGTTTTCAGCACTCCTTATACTTTTTAAAATTGGTAAAAATATTTTTCAAATCCATTATCGCGGTTAATGGAATCATCTTCTCCACAGATTTTCCTACGAGTGATGTTTATAAAACAGGTGAATCTCGACCCTGGCTTGTATTCTCTAACTTATAAGTTTTTCTAACATTTTCCAATATAAGTAGGTATTATAATAAAATTGCGATAACAGATTATATGGTGCAACACAAATATTACTTCAAGGGATTTCTGTAGAGTCACCAATTTTAAATAAGTGGCACTGTTGAAAGAGCTTTTCTCCTACTTAAGTTCTTGTATTATGTCTTGCATCCTTAAAACGGTAAAAATTTTAACATATACTTTTTGGAATTTGTATTGCATTTCTGTATTCTCTTACAGGAAGCTTAACCTTAAGGTTAAATTTGTAATATAGTTTTACATTAGTAAAGGTTATGTATAGGTTTTAGGTTAAGTTAAAAACATTTGTTTTATGTTCATTCTCTTTTTTTTGAAACACATGCAAATTGCATATCATGGTTAAAATGGTTAAGAGTTTTTTTCATTTCATTTTTGAACTTTAAACAAAAAAACACAAAAAACAAAATAAATAAAGATAAATAAGATAAGATAGGTAAATATATATAATGTTTAGTATATAAAGAAATGATTTAAATAAAAAAAATTTTTTTTTTTATAATATATAGCTGTAGTAGTTTTTTTTATATATTGTAAAATTTAAAATTATTATTTTATTTTTTATTTCAAAAATCTAGAAGGATCAAATAGGATACATGTATGTATGTATGTATTTGTTTTGTTTTTAAACAATTTTTCAAATGTATGCCCTAGTAGCACACTCATCATGAGTTCATCGACGAGCTCATTATGAGCGTTTAGATAAAAGTATAGTAATGAACTTTATTGTAGCGGCGGAGCTGAACTCAGTTATATACTATAGTTATATATAAAGAGCGATTCTTTGAGCGATTGCTGATTGTATGTACTACGCTCATTAGTGAACTGTGTTCTGCAATCATCGGTATTATAATGATGAGAAAATTAATAAACTAATCAATGAGTGTGTATAGATTGTATCTAATACGCTCATTAATGAGCTGGGTACTGAAATCATAAGTATTGTAATGGTGAGAAAGTTATGGAACTAATCAATGAGTAAAAACAGATTGAATGTACTTTAATCATTAATGAGTTGTGTACTGATGAGAAAATCAATGAATTGAGTGAAAACTTCTATGAGTGAAAACAGATTGAATATAAATAAGCGCGATAATGAATTTGAAATATACTACTACGCTTATTAATAGGTACAATTTTTTTTCAAATTAATATTTTAAATGTAAATTTTTTTAAATTACATATTAAATCAAGTTTCAGAATCCAAAATAATAATGTTTTTATTTTAACTTAAAATAAGAAATATAAAATATGGAGAAATAAAAAAGTTAATATAAATGCAGTGTCATACTCTGAACTTGTTGCGTCTCCTTCATATCAACTCTATATCAACAAAATTACATCTTGTCAACTCTGGGATAATCGTATGACCGTAATATAAACATTATTTCATCCGTTTAATTACTTTTGGCAAAATTTCAAACATACAGGTTTATTAGGTGTAGTGCAAAGCTTATATAATAGAAGGAGTTGTATGACAGCTTTGAACCCTCTGCAGTAGACCAACCAAATTTTGCAGTAACTTTGGCCATTACACTAAATTATTTTTGACAAAATTTCAGACACACAGCTTCATTAGGTGTACTTTAATCAGAAAACTCAACTTAATCGAAATTTAAAATTGACAGTTAGTAATCAGGGGAAATAATGATCAGTACCGCATTAGTTTAATAAAATGCTCATAAAGTAACTGCGCATCAGTTCTCTTATCTGCTTTAAAATTGCTTTAGAAAAACGTATATAACAAACAAAAATAAAATTTTCAAATAAGCCGTTGCATCAGTAAATTGAAAATTCATTAATGAGGTGATTATCTTTGTAGTTTTGTTGCAGGCTTATATGTACAATACTACAAGTCAAACGGATATACTAAATTTGTTTAAACGTTTCTGACGCAGAGAAGGACGGGAAGGGGGGTAGATATTTCGGATTTGAATCGAAAAGTAAATCAATCTACCTATGCGTGTGTGTCCGTCTGTCCGATCGTCCACGCGATAACTCAAAAAATAAATGAGCTACGACTCCGAAATTTTCCCAAATTTGTTTTTATAGCCGTCAACGCTATTGAAACCCAGCCAATTTGCCCCACTGGATCGAGTAACTGCCATACAACTTAATTTTTGTATAAAACCATTACTCTATGCCTAATGAAGTTGGGTGTCTGAAATGGTAGCAAACTTCTATTGCCAACGTTTGAATTAAAAAAAAGTTCGTGTAGAGGAAGAGGTTCGTAGAGCTGCCTTTAAACTTATATTTTCTTTTCGACGATATATGAATTTCTAACTGAATGATATAATGTTGATATTACGGTCATATGAGTATTCCATTTTACACAGCATACTCTACTACACTCCTGGTTTTTAATTTAAAATTATAATTGTGTTAAATTTCGGATAAAACTAAAAAAATTAGAAAAAGTGACGTCCTTTGTTACTAGGGAAGGTATATATTCATATATATGTGTATTTTTAAATACTTTATAAAAAATTTATTTAAAATAATTTTTGATAATGCATAAGAAAAAAAAAATAGTTTTTCCATTCATTTTTCATTAATGTGGTGAATTTTGCGAAACTTTGTATGGGCTTAAACCATCTATAAAATGTATCCGTTTTAAGATTTTTTTTTGTTTTGTTGTTGTTTTTTTTTTTAATGATATTATGAATAAAAATGGAATAATTTAACAAAGTTTCAAGGTTGGTCTTTTGGTATGTCCATAAAATAATTAAAGCTTATGATAGATTTAAACATATATTATGTATTTAATATTTATATATTTTTTAAAAAGGTATTTAGGTTAAGTTTGAATATTTGGTTGTTTTTTAAAATTTTTTTTTATTTGATCTAATTAAAAAATTATAAATTAAAGTTTTATTAAATAAAATGTTTATTTTAAATTTAATAAAAATTGCAAAATAATTTTAAAATTTTGATTAAAAAATAAACTTTTTTCAAGCAAATTGTTGAAATACTTTAATTTTTATTTAAAATAATTTTATTTAATTAAAATATTATTTTAATTATAAATAACGGAATTGTTAAATAAAATTAAAAAATAAATATTTAACAAAAATAAAAAGTGTGGGTTTGAAATGAAAAACCAATAGGAATTCAGTTTATTTTTAACTTTTATTAATGTTTTTAACAGTGTAAAGGTTAATTGTTCATTGCAAATACATTTGCGAGGCGTTAAATGTTTAAAGGTTGGGGTTATATTTTTTGAAATATTTGTTTTAAGTCGCAAAAAGTCCCATGATGAGAATTGAGTCAAAAGAAACTTCTGTCTTACCACTGTGAGACAAAACCCATATAACAAAAGTTAAAAGTCCCATAAACCAAAAGTCAAAAGTCCCGTGCGACTCTTGGTTTATTAAAGTGAGATTATTATTCATAATTTGAAAAAGACTTAACTTTATATATATATATATATATATAAATATAATGAAGCGAAGTTTATATACCTATTGTGGAGAAAAGCCGTATAATCCTGTGATTTTGTAACCAATTATAAAATCTTTCTTTATTCAAAATATTGCATACATATATGTATATATAAATATTCTGTAAAATTCGTATAAAACACTGATTCTAATATATGGGACTTTTGGTATGTCACCGTTTGAAACATTAAAAATATGGTGGAGTGGAATAGTACTAAAGGAAATAAAGTCTAATAGGGTTTTGATGGGTCTTATTTCCCATTTCCAAGGCTACTAGACTTTTCGCAACCAAGATGTTTAGTTTGAGTTTTGATGTAGCAGTTCTCTCGTTTTTTTTTTGGTAACTAGGACTAGTAATACAGTTTGAATGGGAATTAAAGCTTAAATTGTATAAATCCATTCGAATTAAGATATACATCTACACTTAAAATTACTATAGAGGTGTGTGTTAACTTTGGTATGGTATTTGTACACACCTAAAGGAAATTAGCTCAATACAAAAAAGTGTATAATATATTCTTGAACAGTGTCACTTCCTCTGTAAAGTTAATGATGTTTACCGGTCCGTTCTTCCGTCGGCATGTTTGCACGATAATTAAAAAAATAGTGAAGTTTAGTTCTTAAAACTTCTAATAAATTGGATTGGTAAAATTGGCGGTACCTTTCACACCGCTGGAGCATATTTCCAAAACTAATAAAGATTGAAACTCGCTAGTTTTACAAGGGCGTTATATCTGGTCTCTAATCATTCCTGAAATTTAAAGTGAACTAAGAAGGAGGACGATCCAGCTGGTTTGAATAACTATTTCACGCGTCCCACCGTCAAACAAGTATATCTCCATAATTGATAAGAAAAACCTTTGAATTTTATTCAAGGGATTTCTATTATATTTCTTGTTGTCCTAGGTCCTATTTTGTAGTTGCTTTAAACAACTGATCTACCAGAAGTAGAAAATATAACTGTAGCAACGTTTACTGACGATAAGCAGTAGGATCGAATATTGACGAAGCTAAATATTCATTGACGAAGAAAATTAAAAAAACACAGTTACAGTGAAAAAATATGTTTTTGGTCTAACAAACTAAATGAAAGTGAATCTCTTCATGTTAATTTTAGTAATAGAAAAATAAAAACCCACCTAAAGTAAATTTAAATGGTGTATTTGTATCAATCGAAAATTCAGCAAAATACCTACGAAAGACACTGGATGTCAAGCTAAGGTGGAGTGAACATGATAAGAAGAGAAAACTGGAACTTGAAAATAGATATAGAGAAAATTACTGTCTAAAATAACGCCCTAGGAGCCAGTGTATCTAAACGGTGTATTACATAAAAAATTAAATCGATGTATAAATATTTTTTCAAAAAAATACATCTAAAGGAATTGATTTAACATCTAAATTAATTAGGCCTAGGAGGAGACCTTTTATGCTAATTTTCTACTTATGACTTTAAAAATTTTTGCAAATGTGTCAAACCTACGTTCTTATATATAAGTACCTCTCTAGGTTTTGATGCTGCTACATACTTAACGTAGAAAAGAAATTTATTTAATAGAAAGGTGTTTAAAATAATTAGAATTTTCAATATTTTTAGATTTTAAACAGACTTTAACAAGATACTTAGAGTAGGCAGATAATAAATATTTTTACTTTACGTTTGGATATTTAGGAAGAATTTCTAATTGTAAATGCGAAAATTCCATATTTTACTAAATTTATTAAATACCATAAATAAATGAATAAATAATACCTAAATATTATTTTTATATTAAAATTTTTATTACACTAAATAATAAAAAAATAATAAATAAATTGAAATTTTATTAAATTTAAATATTTTAAATAAATTTCAGATATCTATTGTCTCAAATCCCTAGAATCCCTAGAATAGAATTCCTAGTATAAAAATATAATTTGATTGAAGTTTTAAATAGATTTTAATATTTTTTTAATTTAAAATTAATATTAGTAAAGGTATTTTATTTATTTAAATAAAGATTGGTAATTAGTAAAATATTAAATTCAATATAATAAATGTAAAAATAATGAAATAAAATTTTTCCAAAAATATAAATTATTTTCAATATATATAAAATTTAAGTAATTAATTACGAATAAATCAGTTAAAATTAGACAATATGCCTTATTGAATGAAAATAGTACTATTATATTTTAATTGAAATTTAATCTTCTGCAAATAGAAAATCTCCAGGATAAAAAGCGTAAATATTACACAATCTTTTTAAATTTACGTCTGACAAATGTCATGCTCTTATCTATTCTTAAAAAATTATAAAAGTTATAATTCATGATATCAAAAAGTATTCCTTGAAGAAATTTTTGGGATTCCACTAGATTAAATTTTTATTTAAATACTAGTTATACTAGATACTCAGTGCGCGTTGCTGCTCCTCTCAATGGATTTTGAATTGAAGTTGATGTTATTGGAAGGAGGCCAAGACTCAACAACGGACTGTAGAAGAAGAAAATCTCCAATTGGATGAATTTCCTTTAAATGTTTTTTTTAGATTAATCGTTGGGCCGATATGGATTAACAAATTTTAAATCTGTTAATAGAGTAAATTCAATCCTAAAAAAGTAGCAGGTATACAAAATTTGAAATGAATCGGTTAAGCCGCTTTTATTTGACAACAAAAAAGTATACATACTTGCACCGCAGCCTCAACTTGGCGATTCGTTAGATACACATATTTACAGTCATAAAAAATAGGATAGTTTTGGTCGGTTAGCTTGGAGCGTTTTGTGGTAAATAGATGTTCAGATGATCGATTTTGGTAAAAAACATATGTGAAGTTGTATGCCAGCTATGACTTCTTGTGAACCTTTTGAAAATATTATATATACAAAATCAATAGGGTTGTCATGGCCGGTTACCTTGTAATGTTTTGTGGTAATTAGAGGATCAGAACATAAATTTTGGTAAACCTGGGAAATTGTATGGCATCTGTTACTTCAGCGCCACACATAAGAAATAAAAAAAAAAATCTCTGAAGCACCAAATTAAAATACGTTGTATATATCACCCAAACGTACCAACACTATTATATATTAAGATTGTAAGAACATTTATGTTGACTCAGAAGTGACAGAAGTTGTTTTCGTAAGTTTGGATTCCGTGCATTATACGATTCTAGGCTCGTTTATCGCAAGCAATTCATCGCGATGGAATTCATCGCAAGCAATTCATCGCAAGCAATTTGTCGCAAGCAATTCATCGCAAGCAATTCATCGTAAGCAATTCATCGCAAGCAATTCATCGTAAGCAATTTATTATTATTTAATTATTTAACTCTGGTAGCCAGAACAATCGCGCGAATGTTCTGGCTACCAGAGTTAAATAATTAAATAATAATAAATTGAGTTAAATATTGAAATAATGATAAATTATATAATAAATAATTTATTTATTACAACGTTCTAAATTATTAATATTTTTTAATAAATTATATGATAAATTATTATGTCAATAATTAAAAACTTTATTACTATATTAATATTAATAAATTATCGCGGGATTGTTTCGGCTACCAGAATTAAATAATTAAATAATAATAAATTGAGTTAAATATTCAAATAATGATAAATTAAACATAACGAAATTTATTGTGTACACAAAAATAAAAAATGAAAAAACAAAAACAATATTTACATTAGGTATCGGATATTCATCGCAATAAACTTCGCGATGAATATTTCCTTGCGATGAATTGCTTGCGATGAATTGGCTTACGATGAATTGCTTGCGATGAATTGCTTGCGATGAACTTTGCTGTGAATTTATTATTGCGATAAACTAGCAGGATACCCATTATACATAGGAAATAGTACTTACCACCCAATTTAACTAATTTCATTCCAATTTCTGGTGTTAACCAAATAGAACTTTGTTTTGATGTTCCTGATGCTCGTGTCAAATATTGTTTTTCTAATAATGATGTTGTTTGATTAATTAATGAATTGTCATAATTATCACTAGTCCCATCTAATTTTCGATATAATTCGATTGCATCTGGATCTGTTGTTCGCTTTTATTTTGAAATAAGATAAAAATTAATTGAATATAAATGTTTTAATAAATTTGTAAACGCTTATTACAAAACAGTGTATATATATTTATTTAAAAATAAGAAATTTAAAAAATTTTAAAACAACTCAAAAGGCCTAGGAAACAAGTAAAGATTTTGAATAAACAGTGGTACGAGTGATCAATTTGTAAAAATTAGTGAAAATGTCTTATAATATATTCGAGTTTTCTCCCTTTGATGATTTCGTTCTTTTTATATGAAGTCCCACGTTGCATTGCTTTTTAGCACATTTTCAAAAAATTTTGTAAAAATGTGCCTATATAGCTTCACTCTGTCCGTCCGTCCGTCCGTCCGTCCGTATGTTTATAAAAACTTTTACACCGTTTGAAATAGAGTAAAGAAATTTTAACCATGGGTAGTTTTTGCAAAAAAAATAATTTCGTAGAAGAATTTTTTTCTGTAGCCCCACCTGTTACGCGGCTACAGCCCCGCAAAGTTAGAAAAAGCCCTATATTTAAATTGTTATAACAAGAGTTCTGTTAGAGATATTTTCAATCTGAAAACGGCAAACGATAGCTGGTTTCATAAACTTTATAAATTTTTACCAGGCAAATGTTTAGGGTTGGCATACGGTACTAAAATTTAACATTACACAAAACTCAATTTTTGCAAAATTTTTGACCACACATATCTTTTGAACGGTTAAAGCTAGAGTCTTGAAATTTTGGGAGCAGTTAAATACTCAGAAATTAGTAGGAGTCGGTTAACAAAATTTTTTTGTTCAGCCCCATGCTTAGGAGCTATAAGGGCTCGAAAATTGAAATTTTGCTATTTTTAAACACCTGTACTTTGAATACCTGTCCAAAGTTTTTTTTAGTAATATACAAAATTCAAAGCTCTATAATTATATTTCAACATGTGTCAAAGGTTTTTCTTTATTTTGAAGGGTGACGAAGCTACAGCCCCTGAAAATTCCAAAAAAGCCCTATATTTAAATTGATATAACAAGAGTTCTGTTAGGTTTATTTTCAATCGAAAAACGGTAGAAGAGAGCTGCTTTTATAGGCTTTCCAAAAAAATGTCGCTTAAATGTATAGGTTGCCATACGGTACTAAAATTTACCATTATATAAAACTTAATTTTTGCAAAATTTTTGGTCCCACATATCTCCTAAACGGTTTAAGATAAGGTCCTGAAATTTTGGGAGAAGTTAGATCCTCAAATATTAGTAGGAGTCGGTTAACAAAATTTTTTTGTCAAGCCCCCTGTTTAGGAGCTATAAGGGCTCGAAAATTTAAATTTAGCTATTTTTAAGCACCTGTAACTTGAATACCTGTCATTAATATACAAAATTTAAAGGCCCAATATTATATTTTAACATATGTTAAAGGTTTTTCTTAAATTTAAAAGCGGTTCCTTAAATTGAAGAAAGTGTCTCTCAGTTTTACCCATTTTTGCTTAGATTGTATAATTCTAAGTAAAATTTCAATTTTTTGTGGAATTCACAATTTAATTCGTTAGATCCTTGAGAAACTTGGCAACCTTTTCCATTGAAAGGCTATAACAATATAGGCTATAAAAATATTTACTGTTAGCACTAAATTTTATAAGTAAGCAGTAACTATTTCCAAGTAAATATTTCCAAAGTTAAACTCAGTATGTAATACAATATAATTTTGAAAATGTGCTTTTTTAAAAACCCTTGGTTTTTTTTCATCACTTGTTTTATAAATCCTTTAATTCTAAGTTATTTTTATTTTATTTTCGAACTGTCACAATTGTCTTTTTTAATTTGTATTTTAGAAGACGGTATTGTTTTTTTCTAAGTTGGAATTTTAATGATGCGACGGAAACAACAAGCTGGGATTCCAAGTACTTATCATATTATCTTGATTGGATTTTCTTGTTTGTTTAAGAGGAATAGAATTGAAAATCTACTATCCATTTATTCCAACATGGGAGACACAACACGAATCTTCTCTCCCATGTATCCTTAATTAGTTTTCTGTTCATTAAACTTAAAAAATTTTGGGAAACAGACACTAATTATTATTTAAGATTTTATATTTAAAAAAAAACATAATATAAAAAAAATGTTAAAAGAATCTTAAAATATAATTTAATTAAGTAAAAGTTTTTAAATTTTTATGAATTTTAACACTTCTTTCTAATAATTTAAAGTTTAAAATTTTTATAAAATTTAATTTATACTAATAAAAAGAAATGGTTAGGTGCAATTGTACGTCTTTTAAAATTATGCTTTATTAAAATCTAAGCAATCTATCCGTGTCGAGACAGAAATTATTATATTTGATAGTCGAATTATAATAAAGACCCTAAAAGTTTATCAAACAGAAGGTTCTCGAACTATGTGCCTCAATTAATCAGTTAAAACAAATTCTCGGGATCAGAAAATATCTAATGTTAGATGTTTGATCGATGCTCATACAGAGAAACGTGTTTAGACTAATAGTAAAATTTTTAATCATTCTAGAATAGCTGTATTTCTAAAACTGGTCAAACTTTAGAGCCGAAAGTTACCTTAAAATATAATACAAATTCGGTTAAATTGGCTTTATTAAATCATATCGATGCAATTTTTGATTATGAGAGACTTCTCGCAGCTTAAGCATATATTTCATTTCCACTTTGGAAACAGTAAGTGGATCAGGTCAAACAAATAACTTTAATCAGGCAATTAAATTACAATTTTCTAATTTGATTACTGGTAGTTGATTGGATCAATAATGATGATTATTTAGGACTCCAATATACTTTTAGGACTCCAATATACCTTTATAATAGGAAATTTATTGGGTTCTTCAGGACTCCATTTAATTAAAAAAGATCTGATATTTTGTTTTATAAACTAACTGTGAAACCCTTTCCAACTAGATTAGTTTCTAGTATATTTGATAAAAACCTAGTAAAAATTTAGTTGCAGTTAAAAAAAAAATAAGATTTTAATAAAACGGAATTTTGAAAAACGAACATTTGTAGAGAATCCAAAATAAAATTTGATAATTTATCAAGTAAATTTTTCTAAAAGTCATGTTTTGCTTTGCTCTTATTACTATCTTAAATGTTAGTTTTTTTACACATTTTTAATAAATTCTTAAATAATTCTTTAAGTTATTCATAGTTTTGAATATTTTTAAAATATTAGTTATAGCATACAGAAAATACACAGACACACATTCTTATACTGACTATTTTGGTGCTAGAGATACAAATTTTAAATAAAGATAAAGAAAATTAAAAGCTAGTATTGAAAAAGGTCAGGCATTTTAAAAAAGTACATTTTCCACAATTAAATAATGTTGTTAGTAAGGCGTTGATTGAAAAATAATAAAGGACCAAACAACAAAGGGTCAGGTTTCGAATAAAAATTCTATATGGCAACACTATATTTATTCATGTACGAGGGACTTCGAGAGCTCCGAAAGGAAAAAGAGGATCAAAGCTTTGCGTGATGTCATTGTGTGCATAGGTAGTGTGGGATAGGTAATGTGCGACTTTAACACACTAAAATCACAGAGAAGAAAGATGTGGAAGGATTATTAAAAATAAATTTTGGGGAAATATAGGATTCTGGAATTGTGGGGGAGGTGAAAAATTTTATGGAATGTTTAGAAGGTGTTAATTTTCTCCTTAAATTTAGCTTAATCGTACACATATACATTATCGACTTTGGAAACATATTTAGTTGAATATGGTTCCATAAACGTGATGACAACGAGTTTTTATGGAACATTGAGCTAATAGTGTGAGGATGAGTACCTCTTACCCTCCTTGTTGTCATTGGAAAATCGTGAGTGCGGAAACATTAATTATTTGATTTCTTTAGAACAGATGTCAGTCCCTACAAGATATCTGTAAAACCAATATAATTTTAGTGTCTCCGAATTGATTACATAATATAGAACTTATAAAACTTTTGTTACAACAATTTAAAAATCGGGTTTTTCCGAAAGTTCTTAACAGGAGGGGAGGGGGCTACAGAAAAGTATTCCAAGAAACTCATTTACTTATTCACAGTTGA
Organism: Dolichopus griseipennis; assembly: GCA_963082915.1. Lineage (NCBI taxonomy): Eukaryota > Metazoa > Arthropoda > Insecta > Diptera > Dolichopodidae > Dolichopus > Dolichopus griseipennis. The sequence goes on along the minus strand of OY720443.1, from coordinate 105,489,430 downwards.
AATATTCTTTCTTTATTCCTGGTGTAGATCTTTTGTAAGCAACCGGACACAGGACAAACGAAAGGTGACAGATTGACACGTATACTGATGTGCAGAGTAAAAGCATAAAGGTACATTTTTTCAAATTCTTGCAAAATGTGCTAAAAAATAACTATTAGAAAAAATGTGAGTACATACATACATACGTGCATGTCCTTTTCATTAAATTTTAAGAAAATATCCTTTTATTATTGTTTTTAGCATCCTAGATAGATATGTCTTGTTGTTCTCATTTTAAATATATAAAATGTATAAATATATATTTTATAATTTATTCATTCATAAACTTTTAGTGTGACTTCAAATATAAATTTGGAAGAAAATGAATAAAAAGTGTTTTTTCAGTGATAAAAAAATGAGTGAAAGAATGAAATAAGAAAAGTAATAAACTTAAAGAGAAAAATGTCTATTGTGAATTAAATAAAAGTGTTTAAAAAAAAATTTACGTACGTATTTTATGAGTCTTTTGAACTCTTAAAGTTGAATATAATATTATTTTTAAAGTTCACTAATTTTTTTATTTTTTGCATGAAAATGGTGATAAAATTTAAAAAAAAATTTAAAAGACATGTTTTTAAAGCTCTTTTGCTATAATATTAAACTATTGAGAAAATCATAAATTAAGATTATTTCAAATTTATTTAAATTAACGAGGAAGATTATAGTTGCCCTTGTCAACTTTTAGATACCCGTGCTTACCCACTAACCGTTATTTATTTTCCACATGCTATTATAAATATTACAAAAAAAATATAAGAAAGTAAAATAGTTAAAAAAAAATTTAGCTTATTATCCCATAATTTTTGCTTAAAAAAAATTAAATAAAAAAAAAAAAATATTAAATTTTTAATTCATTATACCATAATTTTTGCTTAAAAACAAAAAAAAAAAACCATAAAAAAAAATAGCCCACCCCAAAAGTTGGCCCGAGCGATGTCCAACTTTGCCAACTAACTTGCCCTATTACTTTACCTGCCCAGTTTTAATTTTAACCTCGTAGCTTCATTAGATTCACAGTTATCGAATTGACAACTTTGTATGGCAGCTGCCCGAAAATGGGGTCGCAACATTTTGAAACTCCATATTAGTGCTCGATTCATTATATAACTAACAGTGTGTAATTTTCATCCTCGTAGTATACTCAGTTTCCAAGAAATTCATATTGGTGCAAAGAAGTTGTATGGCAGCCCCCCGCAAATGAAGCCGTAAAATTTTGAAACTTCATATAAGTGCTTGATTCATTATAAAACTAACCGTGTGTAATTTTCGTCTTTCTAGTATAATTACTTTTGAAGAAATTTATATTGGTTTAAATAAGTTGTGTGACAGCTCCCCGAAACCTTGGTCTGGTCTTAACCAAAAAGAATAGGGAACCTTAAAAATGTCCAAAAAATGTTTTGTGTGAATTTCAAAACTCTAGCTCTAATTTTTCAATTCTATCTCTTTTAATTAATTTTTAATTCACGAATATATTAAACCTAAGCAAAGTAAGCATCATATAATCATATTGATAAAATGATTCATTCAAAATATTACACATATACATATTATATGAATATACATATATAAATTATTTATGAAGCCATTTACTTAAAAAAAATCTTTGTTTCTTTTTTGCTTATCTTAAATAAACTACGCATCATTTAAATTATATGAAATTCTAACTCGAAATCGTACAAAAAAAAATACAAAAAACAAAAATAAACAAAAAAAAAAACAAAAACAAACAAAATTCATATAATTTCATGTTACAAGGTGCATAGCTATATTTCAAATTTTTGTATGAAAATATTGGAGTTAAAAAAGTTAGCTGTTCGAGAGCTACCCGAAGTTTTGGTCCGATCTTAACCAAAAAAAATAGGGAACCTAGAAATTGATTGAAAAATATTTTGTGAAAATTTCAAAACTGTAGCTCTTTTAGTTTTTGAGTTATCGTGCTGACACACAGACGGACGGACGGACGGACGGACGGACGGACGGACGGACAGACACACATAGCTAGATCGACTAATTTTTCGATTCTGAGCCGATACGTACCCTTGACACTATATCTAGCTCGTCTAGATCGATGCGTTACAAACGGAGGAGCAAATCTAATATACCCGATGTCATATATATATGCACGGGTATAATTAAATATTATTTGTTGGCTACTGAAATTTGACTATTATAAATTAGTAAGAAAATTTTTATTATGCTCTAAAATACTGGCAAACTTCAGTGATGAAAACATTAGGGGAGATGTCCGTACTTCCATAATCGGCCATTTGACTTTGTCTTTTGCAAGTTTCTTATATTACCATTTGGCTTATTTTTAACAGGTATTTTATTTAACTTTTATACATATATGTTGCAGAATATTAATATATATATTTATGAATGCTACCGAGGTTTGGAACTGGTATGCATTTCAGATTAAATTTTAAATCAAATTAAAAACCTATAGGCAAATTAACTATGCATTATATGCAGAAAAGTCTGACCTATCAGAAGAAGCTACGAAAATCTATGACGAATTACAGAAGAAGAACCTGAGAAAATACTGAAGCCACAAAGAAAGAAAAAACGGAGCTAGTTAACTTTAGTCGCATATCCTTGGAATGAAACCTCCAAGGAAATAAGTGACTTAGGGGTTCCAATAGTAGCTAGTGACACAAAGTACTAAAAGAACTTATCCAATGCAACCTCATTTGGAAGAATGTAAAAACAGCAACAGGAAATCGGGGAGTTTGATCAATGTTTACTTATTATTGCAGGAGTTTGATCAATGTTTACTTTAATTCAATTTATTAGCTATAATACAAATGAGCTTTGGATGAATACAATATAAGAAAGAAAAAATATTCTCAATAATGAAGTTATAAACCTAAACAGAGTTCTTAAAATGTGACAAAAACTCAAATACATAATAATATTATATATATATATATATAAAATTGGTTAAATATAGGCTTCCTGTTAAATATTCAGAGAGAACTATTAGGTACTGTGTGACTAATAACTCACTTTAATTAATTTTTGAAATTTTGAAGTGAGGTCTTGTATACAGTCTATGGATTTTAGATAAATCAAATTTAAGGTAAAATCACTTAAAGAGTTATTCCTCTCGTAGAAGCTTTAAGTTTTATAACATTCAACCAAAATTGGACCGAACTTCTCATTTTGTAAAATGTTATAGCTAAAAAAACTTTCAATTATTCGGATATTTTGTGAATTTTTATTGCTTCATCAATTCTAAGCGAAGTAATATTACTAGGCCTCCTTGTAAACCAAGTATCTACATAAATTGGTTGGGAAAGATTCAAAATCCCAAATCAGAAAATCCTAAAGTAACAAAATCCCCAAAGTAACAAAAATTTCAAAATTCTAAAATTACAAAATCACAAATTCACAAAAATTTCAAAATACCAATTACAAAATCCTAAAATTAGACAATTTTCAGAATTTTAGAGTTTGGTACAAAATTTGAATTATCAACTTTTTCCAGAATATTTATATATAAGTATATGTGAGTTTCTGAATTAGGAGGGATTTTAGAGGTGGATTCAAAATCCGGGGTTTCAATAATTTGTTTAGGGGTGATTCGGCGGCGGCCTCCTTTACTATTTTTAAATTTTTATTTGTTGAAATATGGATGTAAGAAATTATTAGGAGAGATTTTATTGTTGGTTTCAAAATGAGGATTAGAAGCTTTTTCCAGAATATATGCTGTTGAGTTAGGATGGATTGTTTGAGTATACACAGTCGTAATTTGGGATCTTGTAATTTGCAATTTTGTGTTTAGAGTTTTGTGGTTGGGATTTTGTGATTTGGGATTACGATCCCAATCCAAATTTGTTTTATTTAGTTTGACGTTAATTCAAAAACTGAAATTCGAATGATTCAAGTTAAGAATATATTAATGTCAATTATACCATACCTTAAAGAAATCCTTATTGTAAACAATATCTTCAATACCCAATTTTAGATTACTATTAATTAAATTATGAATTGTTTTAATAGTTTTAGGAGTTTCAGTTAATAATGTTCCAACAATACTTGCCGAATAATATTGATATATTAAAAAAGCAAATAATAATATTGAAAATATAATAATACGTCCGGATATTAAATTGGTTTTTGCTGGAACACCTGTGGAAAAAATTAATATGGAATTCTTACAAAAGTATTTTAAAAATTTACCTTGCAAACATAACATTCCAATAATAAGTAAAATAAAATCAAAAAAATTATTAATTTTGAAAATATTTCTTATATTTGAAGTTTTTTTTCTCAATTTTTTATTCATTCTTTTCTTTACATTCCATAATACAGTCTCAGTATCAGTTGTTGTTGTTGTTTTTGGTTCATTCATATAAGATAAATCTTTATTTGGTATCCAATTGCTTCGGGACATAATATTATTGTAAGACTGATTTTGATATTGATATTGATAATGTTGATGATGATGATTATTATTATTATTAAATTTTTGTTTATGGTGTTGTCTGATAGTTAAATCTTGAATTGAAAGTATTGGAATTTTTGAACTCATTTTTTCTATTTGTTGTTTTTGTTGCTTCAACAATTGTTGTTGTGGTTGATGTTGTTGTATTGGTGTAGTTTTTTGTTTTTTAAATTTTCCAATCATATTTTTAGTATTTTCTTGGTTAGTTTTTATATAGAAAATTTCTATAAAATAAGTAAAAATATAAATAAAATAGTTTTAATATTTAAAAAGAGATAAAATTCAATATTCTATGTAATAAATTTTATGGATACTATTTGCTTATTGGTTTTATTCTGTACGTCTGTCTATTACTAGCATAAAATTACTCCTCCGTTTATAAAGCATCGATCTAGACGAGCTAAATTAAGGGTCAAAGGTACTTATCGGATCAGCATCGAAAAGTAAATCGATAGAGCTATGTGTGTCCGTCTGTCCGTCTGCCAGCATTATAACTCAAAAACAAAAGGAGCTTGAGTTTCGAAACTTACACAAAGTAATTTTTAGACAATTTGTAAGTTCCCAATTGTGTTTGATTAAAATCGGACAAAGGCTTCTGGTAACTGACATAAAAATTTTTTGAACTGATATTAATATTGTCAAATACAAAAAAATGTAGTTAAATTATTAATAGCTTAAAGGTGTAGTGGTTAGAACGTCGGACTTTTAATCATAACGTTTCGTTTCAAACCCAAATCGGGTCATATCTTTTTTTTTTATTTTTCTTTTTGTAATTAAATACAAAAAAAAACAAAAATTTTTAATATCATATTCAACAGTTCAATAGCATCATTTAAGGAGAATCTATTGAGGAGAATAAAAGCGGTAGAGTCTATAGAAGACTTTTTGAATGTGCTCCTCTCTCGATGCAAATGATGTAACTGAAAGAATACAAATTTTATTGTTAACTTCAGACCACAAGATATATAACAACAATTGAATGTTGATTAAAGCAATTAACGTAGTCTTATTCGTTGAAGAACTTCATAACCTTAAACTAAAGTCATAACTAACTGTTACTTATAACTTATTTTCATTTAATTTTATTTTATTAATCTAAAGATACCAAAGAGCGCAAATTTCAAAATTTATTTCATCTTTATGTTGTTAATACAAGTTTTTTTGAAAAAATTTTGAAATCCTGCATCTTCAGGACTTCTAAAAGTATAGAAACTTTAAACTTTTTGGTATGAAAGATTTTCTTTGAAAATATGTTTTACCAAATCTTATATCTGACATATCTAGATAAACTATTAGTTCAACATTCTTAAATTATATGGTGTGCCTTAAGGTATTAAAAGAGGCCTAAAAATTCGTTAATAGAAAAATAATGTTGGTACTACTAACTTATTCTTTTTGGTGTAATAATTTGGTATCTGCAATGGTATATAAACTTCCAATCAACTAGCTATCACATTTTTGTATTACTGAAGTAAAAGAAACACTCTATATAATTTTATCTTTTTTTATATTCGCTGAACTATTGATCATTTATCAGTTAACTTAAGTCTTGTAGTGTAGGAGATGTTAACAATATAGCTTTGAACTCAAAATCTATAGGTTAAGAATCCATGTAATCAACCACTCAATCATCTAAACCTTACATTAAGAGACTCACTTCTAATTTTTCTCAGTATATTGTATTTATTGTGACAAATGAATAAAATAAAAAGAAAATAAAACATTTTAACTTCTATAAAATAGTTACAAAAATAAAAAAGAATAAAACAACTGTTATAAATTAATATAACTGTGCAATAATCAGTGAAAATGTTTTATATTTAGGACAAAGTTTTTTTTTTGTTATAAAAGTTTTATATAAAACTTTTTTTTTTTAAATCAATTCCATTGAAGAAATACAAACATAGAAGTGGTGGCAGGGAATAAGCCCTAGAGCATTAAGGCCACTCTAATTCGGGAAATTTTGCGGTTGGTTTAGGCTTAAATAGGCTTTATTTTACTTTAGAAATATTATATAATTCAGATTCCAAATTTATAGCCGACTCTTTTTTTCAACAGGTTTCATACAATTTTCTATATTCTGGTCCACCACGTGGGCTTCGAATCCTTCTAATCGAGCTACCTTTTGTCCCTCCCTTAAGCTTTTAATTCACAACTTCTTCCGCGCTTCGACTTTCATTTATCCTCCTTTTGTTATTTTCGTCTTATGCTGTTAAGTCAGATTCTGAATTAGGTGGGATGCTAAGTTGGTCAGGGGGATCGATTTTTCCAGAATATTTATCAAATATTATGCTGTTTGCGGTTGGTACCTATTGGACTATTTACTCAACTGAAATAGTCAGAAGTCCCATGAGAGGACAGATTTTTACCAAGGAATATGTCACACGTTGATGATTACGTATATAAATGTGTAAATATTAAGAGATTGTACTGAATATATAATATAAGTACTATAGTACTATATTTTTCCATTATTATTAATTTAATATTTTTATCGAAAACCTTACCTGAGTTTTCTAATTTCTTCAAAACCTGTTTTTTGTACTTCATATTATTTTAATATTTTGTTTATTTATTTCATGATTTAGACGATTTAAACTAATAAGAAATAAGCCCAAACCGTTGATTAAACCCAGGTCTATGTTAAACTTCTCAAAAAGATGTGATTTTTAGGGCTTGGTTTTAAATTGGGTTATTTCCTCTTGTCAGAAAATTTAAATACTTTTTATACCCGTATGACTATATAGTCCAAGGGTATAATAAATTTGCCATTACGTTTGTGAAGCAGAGAAGGAGGGGGGTAGATATAGACTCAAGTGTATGGATCGGATCAGAATCGAAAAATAAATCGATTTAGTATGTCCGTCCGTCAGTCCGTCCGTCAGTCCGTCCGTCAGTCCGTCCGTCCGTCCGTCATCACTGTAACTCAAAAAGTAAAGGAGCTAGGATTATGAAATTTTCGCAAATTCGTTTTTATGCAAAAAACGGAATCGAGTTTTAAATTCAGCCATTTTGGTCCACGGGTTTGAGTACCTGCCATACAACTTCTAAATTTATATGAGCATTACTCTATACCTATGGAAGCTGCGTGTCTGAAATTTTGCCAAAAGTAGTTACTGCAAAATTTGGTTGGTCTACTGCAGAGGGTTCGAGTAGCTGCCATACAACTCCTTCTTTTATATGAGCTTTACACTACACCTGATGAAGCTGGGTGTCTGAAATTTTGCAAAAAATAGTTTAGTGTAATGGCCAAAGTTACTGCAAAATTTAGTTGGTCTGCTGCTGAGGGTTCGAGTAGCTGCCATACAACTCCTTCTTTTATATGAGGATTACACTACACCAAATGAAGCTGGGTGTCTGAAATTTTGCCAAAAATAGTTTAGTGTAATGGTCAAAGTTACTGCAAAATTTGGTTGGTCTACTGCAAAGGGTTCGAGTAGCTGCCATACAACTCCTTCTTTTATATGAGCATTACTCTACACCTAATAAAGCTGAATGTTTGAAATTTTGCCAAAAGTAATTAACCGGATGATATAATGTATATGTTACGGTCATACGGGTATCCCAGAGTTGACACAGTCTACCCTACTACACTCTTCCTCTTTTTCCTATGAAAACAAATAGAAGATTTTTAGAGTTGAATTCAAGATTCAGGTTTTGTATAATCCGTATAATTGGGATTAGATGTGGCAAAATCCTCGGCAGCACCTTTTGCGTTTTTATTACTATGATGTTTATGGATCTTTTGTTCAACAGTATTACATTTTCTAAAATTTATATTATTTATAACAGGATGGAAGACATTTTATTTTCAGAAGACAAACAAGACGCCATATGACTTTACTTAAGATTTCAATGGGGAAAAAAAAGTTTGTGCAAAAATGTTTGGAAAATATTTCATTAAAAGCGAAATAATTTCGTTGCGGAGTTATTATGTAAGGCGTTATATCGCAGCGTCATATTTTAATATAGTGGAAGAAAAAAACCCAAAGAATGTAAACTAGTCAATATGTTTTCAATATAACTTTTATTTTCTTGTCTACTTAATTTTCTTTCACATTTTGTGCTTCCATCTCTTTTTATTATTTATATTTCTGTCTCTCTTTTTGTTATATTAATATTTATAGGGATAGTATAACAGAAAAAAATTGTTTTTTTTTTCAAATAATAGTAATAACAAAAATAATATCCTGGTTAAATTGAAAAGTTTATTGTCATTTTTTTTTAGATGAATTATGATCTGAATAGTTTTTAGGGGCTGGGTGATATTTCACCTAAAATTAGTGTCTAATAATATAAAACAATGTTAATAGTAAGAGACGCTATGTGGATCACGCAGTTTATTACAATAGTCCGGTTAATAAAATTAAAAATAATTAAAATTAGTGATTATAACTGGTATCGAATGCATTTGGATCTTTTAGTAATCTGTTATTAAGAGCTCCAATGGATACTAATAAATTCCAATGCAGCTCTTGTTAAACTCATTTTAACCTAAAGTTCTGTCGAACATTTGATTAAAATTAAGTTTCCCTCACAATAGAAAAATTAAGGTGTACCATATTTAACGAGGATTTAATTGTAATGTTAAAAATGTTTTAAATTATTTCCAGGATAAAATGGAAACTTATCTATACTTCTAATTAAGAACCAGATTATTATCCTTCTAAGATTTTTGACTTAATTTTTTTTTTTTTTCTTCCTTTACATTTATTTCAAACACGAATAATAATTAGAGAATTACAATTACAAGTAAAAATAAAATTACAGATACAACTATAAACTCTACAATACATGTATTTTCAATAAATGCCACTCCTGTCGGAGCATAGGGCGGAAACAAACTTCTTCCATCTATCTCGATCTTGCGCTATTCGCCTGACTTCTGCCCAACTCTGCTGCCGGGACTCTGCTAAGACCGTTCTGACCCAGGTGTTGCGTGGTCTTCCGCGTCTTCGTTTTCCCTGAGGATTCCATTGAAATGCCTGCTTGCCAATATCATCGTCCGGCTTCCGCAGGGTGTGGCCTATCCACCGCCATTTTCTACATAGGATTTCTGTTGCTATTGGTTTGCTGGCAGTAAGTGTTAGAAGATCCTGGTTTGAAATTGTATTAGGCCAAAATATCCTGCATATTCTCCTCAGACACCTATTAACAAAAGTCTGTAGTTTTCTGGATATGTTATCTGTGACTTTCCAGGTTTCGCAAGCGTATAGTAGAACTGGTTTAACGCTCGAGTTGAAAATTTTTAGTTTGGTTTTTCTACTAATGTTTCTACAGCGCCAAACGTTGCTGAGTTTATGATAAGCATGCCTGGCCTTATTTATCCGGGACGATATGTCCTCCTCCGCGCAACCGCTTTTTGTTATCATGCTTCCCTAGTAGCAAAATTCATCAACCTCGTCGATTACTATAGATTTGTTGTTAATATCAATTGTTAGTGGTGTCTGAATACTTGTTTCTAGTCGCATTAGCTTCGTTTTGCTAAAGTTTATTTTTAACCCAACATTTTTAGCATTAATAATAAGTTTTTCTAATTTTGAGCTAATAGATGGTTTTGACTTAATTGAACTAGATCAAAATGTTTTAGACTTCTAAATAGGAAACACAAATTTCATAGGAATTTTTTAAAAATATTTTTATTGAAAAGATGATTCATATTTATTTTTTTTAAATATTTTGAACTCTAGGGTTTTAATGTGGTGAAAAAAGATATGCTGTAGATGATAATATACAACACTTTGGATATAATAATAAAAAATGTTGTGGATATAAATTGGGGACCATGGGAGCTAAATACACAATAAAAGGGAAAATTTTTTTCCTAATAGAGAAGAAACTCAAGAAATATTCAAAAAAATTGTACCTCAAAATAAGTGATTTTGAAAATCTCTGTAGAATGTGTTAATCACAAACACGTAATAAGAGCAAATTAGAATGGACAAAATAGTGTTGCTTTGTTTTTTGTGTAACAGTTTCCTGAATTGAATCTTAAATTTTTCTGATTGCCTAAATCGTCAATAAGTTTAAACTAAAGCGTCATCTAAATCACTGTCAGAAAGGAATTAAAATGGAATTGCAATTTGAATTCCTTTTTTACACGAATTTCAAATAACGCGATTTAAAAAACATGATTGAAATCGAATTAAACGGTTTCAAGTTCTACAAAATAATTTTATCAAGAAAATATATGATTTTCATCCCATATGACTATAGGTCAAAAGGTTAGATATAGACTCAATGGTATAGATCGGGTAAGAATCAAAAAGCAAATCGATCTAGCTACGTCCGTCTGTCAATATTTTTTTTTTAAATTTGACTAGAAAATTTTCCGCAGTTTCTGTAGGACTTTACCATTCATGTGGTAATATTTATTATATTGTGGGTCACATTTAATTGAATTTTGTTATCTAAGTGGTACTAACTTACTTTAATATAACGGAATTAATATTATAAGTATACATGATTCTTTTCTTTGTTATTCTTCCCATTTCCCATTGTAATTCCGTAAATTTCTTCATAGTTTTATTGTATTCGAAAAATATTTTGTTAATATAATCGGTTTCCCTAAAGTTTTTTTTTTTTTAAATTTCTCCTACAACTATTTCCAATAATTTTTTCAATGGAATACATGAAGAAACTTGCAGAATCTGTTGAGGTTTTTATTAAATTTGAGAAAATTATAAATAGGAAAATCGTCAATTTTTGGATATCTACTGGATGGTATTAAATTCTACATTTTTCAATTCTCACAACAAATAAGTTGCTACATTCAGTAGAGTACATTGTTAGGGATAAGTAGTGGGAATAAGCATTGCCGTCCCTCTGGGGATGCTTGAAAATATTTAATAGGAGGCATTAGTGATTTTTTTTTATTAGCCAAGTGTCATTATTTACGAAGATGTCTGTTAAAAAAGGGAAAAAGTTTCATTATAACGACTGACAGCAAGGGAGATGCGTTTTTATAAATAGATGCGTTTTTGAACCCGATAAATAAGGTTCTAAGGATAGATCGTAAGCCAAAATAAATTCAATAGATATATTCAATCTTCGCTCGTTTTTAGGTATTATTGAAAATTTGGATTTTAACATTTTTCTTTCCATTTTTATTTTAAAAAATCGAAGGGGAACTTCACTATATCCGTATGACTATAGGTCAAAAGGCATGAGAAGGAAAGGGGGTAGATATAGATTAAAAGGTATGAATCGAATCACAATCGAAAAGTAAATCGAACAGCTATGTATGTCCATCCGTCCCACGATAACTCATAAAAAATAAAGGAGCTAGGATTTTGAAATTTTCACAAATTCTTTTTTATACAACATCTGTCATAGTAGCTGCCACGGGTTCGAGGAGCTGCTATGCCAGTTCTCATTTATATGGGCATTACCCTATGTCTATAGTAGTTAACTTTAACGGCCAACATCTGAATAAAATATAGTCGATGTAATTTAAGAGGTTTGAAACGCTGCCTTTATATTAAATATCTCATATTTTCCTTTGTTCATAACTGAAAGCCTGATACGTTGTGTACTTAGAATTTTTACAATTTACAATTTAAAAAGTAATTAACCGGATGATATAAAGTCTATATTACATAGACTATAGATATTATCGAACTTATTTCCAGAACAAACATTTTTAAAAGACATTTTGCTTTGTTGGTTTTTTATTTGGTGAAGGTAAGAATGAGGACAATTCTAATAAATCGATTCTAATTGTTTTTACTTATTTTTCATACCTATTAAAAAAGTTTGACGAATAAAAAATTTATAACTCTTTTCCGGCGAACTCTCACCCCTTTCACTAATTTGTACTAATAGCTTAAACCATAAAGAGTAATAGCGGTACTTTTTTTTTCTATTTCATGATATTTAAAAAAAATTCCGATGAATTCCAATTTAATAATGAAAAATAAAAAAAGTTGAAATATTTTTTGTTATTATCGTCGTAATCGAGGAAAATTCAATAAGAGATGAAAATTTTTTAGTGGTAATAAAGCTAAAAAAATGCGGTAAGTATAAAGGGGTAGGAGGGGACGTCGAAGGAAAAATGCAATAAATAAAGAAATATTTTAGTGAAATTAAAATGCAACTAAATGTAAAATAAAAAAGTTATTTCGTAAAATTAAAAAAAAAATTTTCTGATGAAAACGAAATTATTTTGTAGGGAAAAAAATTAAAAAATTGGAAATAGTTATTTTTTAAGAAATAACTTTTATAGAAATTTAATTTGATAAAATTTAGATTTTCGGATAAAATTATAAGACTAAAATTCAATGATCGAATAGTCTACTTGAAATTCAAGGAACTCTTAAAGTTTTGCTGGTGTAAATTAGTTCTGAAATTATGGTAAGAAACGAAGAATACTGCTTAAAGGCTTTATAAATAGGAAGTGATTGCTTAACGAACTTATTAAAACTTATCGGTAGGAACCGGCCGTTTACTCTTTTACTTTTAGAAAAGATTATTTCAGGTACATATAACGTGAGCGCTACTTTATATAAATATAAATAAATAGTACTTTTGTTAGAAGTAGCATAAAGGCGGTACGGTATTAAACCTTTTAAGGTTTTGATTTAATTGTATATGTGAAATTTAAAAGCTTGCAATATTTTAACATTGTAATCAAATGAAATCAGTTTGAAATCAAGAGCTTCTTTGATAATACAACATCCAAGTACAACCCAAATATTATCTTAATATTAAAATAGTATTTAAGAGTATTTAGAAATAAAACTGTAAATGCTTAGGTACTTAAAATTTTGCAATATGAAACAAAAAGCGCGAAAGATTCTCATCCTAACATTGTAAAATTAGCGAGATGGTGTAACATGGCCAATGGAAATTCGTTTGTTTCCAACATCTCCATTATGGCATCATTTTCAATTCCATCCATTGGAATTCAATTCAAATTCAAATTCATCATTTCAAATTCATTCCATTTTCGATTCATAGCAATCTTTGAATTAAATGTCTAAGTTAAAGGACGCAGTTTTATTGCATGTATTAAAGTCTCACAATACTCAAATTAACTGTGTACAGTTTCTATCGGTAGATTTTGAAATTCCAAAATTTAAATTCGTTGTCTATCAGAACTGTTATAAGAGATAAGTGTGTACCTTTGCATTGGGCCGCTTATATATTTGAAAATTATTATTTTAATTTTAGTTAGTAAAATCTATTTTTAAAAAAAATTAAATTTCTTCTAGCTAAGTAAAATTAAAAAAAAGTAAGGAAAAACTTTTAAACAAGTAATTTTAAACTGAAATATAAATTATGAAAGAAAACATTTTTGGTTCATGTACAAAAAAAATTAAATAATCGTAAAAGAAAAAAGTAAAAGTAACTATTTTTTTATTAATGTAATACTTTAATTATTTAATGGTGGTTATAAAAGAAAAATTGTAAAACGATTTCATAATAATTTTCATATAATAATATTCTTTAATTTAAATTAATTGATTTGTAATATGCTTTTGATAACACACAAAGCACTGTGCTAATGTCAAGTGACAAAGTTTATAACACTGATTCAAATATTGTCTGAAGATAAGAGGACGTGAAATTAAGTCGGTTTCAATTAATTACAAAACAGTGAAATAGAGTCAAATTACCATTTTATCTAATTTCCAAAAAATTTTACCAAATGTTTTATTTCAAAAAAAGTCCGAAAGTAAAATAATATCTCTTATATCTCTTGAATTACAAATCTCGTATAAATTCTGGAAAAAGAGAATACCCTGATTTTGGATTACACTTTAATGTTCTTGCTAATTAAGAATAGCACAGAAACCGATGCATATACACAATAATATATAAAACTCTTGAAAACCAGAATTTCGGAAAACTTTTTGCAGATTATTTAAAAATTCTTTTACAATAGATTGTGAACTAATTTTGAAGTTGGTTATTAAATTAGTGTTGCCCTCTTTTCTGGCATATTGACATATTTGTGTATTCAAAATGATTAATTTATTAGAATTGCATTCCAAATCTGGAATTAAATAATATTTTTAAACAAGGGTTTAGGGACGGTATGTATTTCAGAAGAATCAGTATGGTTACTCAAAAAAGTTTCTGAAATAATTGGCTCAGTAGTTAGTTTTTTATACAATTTGTTTCTGGAAATAAGATATTTAACCTCGTAGGCTTCATTAGATTCACAGTTATCGAATTGACAACTTTGTATGGCAGCTGCCTGAATATAGGGCCGTAACATTTTGAAACTTAATATAGGGGCTTGTTCTATTATATAATTAATCGTGTGTAATTTTCATCCTCGTAGTATAATTAGTTTGAGGAAATTCCTATTGGTGCAAAAAGTTGTATGGCTAGCTCCCCGAACCCTTAGCCCAATTTTAAAATGGAAATTGTCTAAAAATTACTTTGTGTGAGTTTTAAAACCGACACACGGACGGACGGACGGACGGACAGACACACATAGCTAGATCGACTCATTTTTTGATTCTGAGCCGATACGTACCCTTGACACTATATCTAGCTCGTCTAGATCAATGCGTTACAAACGGAGGAGTAATTTTAATATAAACAATCCATATATGTATGCACGGGTATAAAAATTATTAGAATAGTGCAATACTTACTTGAGTTCTTTTTAAATTAAATGAGTATTGTAAATTTTGTAAATATTCTTCATATAATTTAAAAACCATCCAATTATAATGGCTATTAAACAGCATATACTTATTGATATCCAAACCATATTATTAAATGGTTGTAAAAAGATGATACCTTTTAAATGCCAATTCTTTGGATGACGAAATAAAAACATGGTCTGAAAAAAAAAAACAAAAATAATATTTAAATATTAAATGACACCAATATGTCATAATATTATATTGAAATAAAATGTCAATTTCTTAGAATAACTACATAATACATCTACTATTTATATTTTTGTACTAAACTGAACCTATATATAGTAATCCCTAACAGTATATATATTATTGCAACATCTGCAACATTTCAAATATATTGAAATTAATATGACATTTTTATTAAAGAACATAATATTACCGTTTATAAATTGAAAAAGTCATCTGAAATTACATTTTTTTTTTTTGTTACCTTAGGTTGTAATTTTAAATCTATCAACAGTCTTTCATATAAAATGTCATAGACATTGATCAAGTACATTGGCACGTTTTTTTCAATGTTTTTTTCAATTACATTTACAAACAATTTTGTAAATTGTTTTTTAAACACAAATAAAAAGAAACTCCATTTTTACTGATTAAACGTATATGTTTACACCATAATTCATCATAAATATAAATTGAAAATAGAATGAATGATATATTGTGATGGGACGCCAAAATATTTATGAGTACTACATAGTTAAGTTAATGTGGTAGTAGTATGACATTTCGGTAATATAAATGGTAATGTATCATATATGTTTTACTTTCTGTCAATATTCATTTGATGGTTTGTACTTGAAGTGATACTGTTTTTTTATCATTAACATTTAACACCTGTGGCTTGGCAGATGGTTATAAATTCGATGCAATCAGTTGGATAGTGGTGATGATAGGGATGGTGATAACTGATATTATTGGTTATAGAAATGTGAAATGCCAATCATATTTATTTTCTTAATCAATTTTATTTAATGATTAATATCTAATATTGTTAAGGTTCATAAAAATTAATAAATTATTCCTAATCCTAAAATAGAGTCAGTTCGGATTAAGTAATGTTTATAAATTCCAAACATAAATCAATTTTGGTTTTGGTAGAAAATATCCCAAATATATTTTATGATGTAACCTGAGAATTGATTCTAGA